>JACEFZ010028091.1:0-37500 GCA_014155875.1 Cepaea nemoralis
ACATGCATGAACACCCACACACTTACGTGCTTGCCTACCTGTCTGTACGCACGCATACACAACACATACATACATACTAACTGGCACACAGACAGACAGACAGACACACACACACACACTGACATGCATGAAACCCACACACTTAAGTGCTTGCCTACCTGTCTGTACGCACGCATACACAACACATACATACATACAAACTGGCACACAGACAGACAGACAGACAAACAGACACACACACACACACAACACACACACACACCGACATGCATGCACACCCACACACTTACGTGTTTGCCTACCTGTCTGTACGCACGCATACACAACACATACAAACTGGCACACTGACAGACAGACTACCTTAGAGACAGACACCGACATGCATGAACACCCACACACTTACGTGCTTGCCTACCTGTCTGTACGCACGCATACACAACACATACATACATACATACAAACTGGCACACAGACAGACAGACAGACAGACAGACAGACAGAAATAACCTCTGGGAAATTGTAATGGCGTAACGAAGGAAATCAAACACGCTTTAACATAAGCTTAAGACAGGACTACACATAATGTGTTTGGGAGTAAGAGCAGATACCCTACCAAATGTAGTCCCGGATCACCAGGAAGTTGCCTCAACTATTGACGCAGCGACAGCTAGGCTGTTTCCATTGCGAGCTGGGCTGACTTCGACGTCATCGACAAGCAGGTGCATGGTTCGCATGGCGTTGTCTAGTTGCTAACACGGACATCATTACGCATGCACGCGCGCAGGAATACACATACATACACGTTCACGTTGCGCCTTGTGGGCCATGCGGGTATAGACAAAAGGTCTCTTCCAGTTTCTTTGCATCAGACGGTCGGGACGGATAAACAATAATTCGGGGGGAAGCTCGGAAATGGCGCTTTATGATTGTCTGCAATGCGATAGAAGATATGCGTAAAAAGAGGCTAATTGGGAAAATTAATGCAATAATCCTGACTACAATACACTAGGCGAGCCACTGTATGATAGGAGGTTGGCGGAGGACACGAGAGAATATTGTTATTCTCTTGATTTACAATATCAGTTATTCTGGGTTGCCTTGGAAATCTGTAATTGGCGCCCGCACGGTGGCGGAAGTGCTCTAGACTAAACTCAACATGGAGATGAGGTCTGAGGTGACGACTTGCCGGGAATGCACGTGTCTTGCCGCCATCTTGATAATTTGTCATATGCCGGCTCATGAAAACGAGATGGCCCGTTTGGTTTGTACTGAGTTGCTGAAATAATGAAGCTATTATTGATTGATTTGAGCTCTGCTCCGCGACCGCCGATCACACGTAGGTCATCATGATATTTATTTACTGTTTCCAAGGTTACCGACTGATTTCCGGTTCTTACAGTGACACTCATCTGTGAGCAGAGCTTACTGTGACACTCATCTGTGAGCAGGCTCTTACAGGAACTACATCTGGGAGCAGGATCTTACTAAGACCTACATCTGTGAGAGGATCTTACTGTGACACTCATCTGTGGGCAGGATTTTATTGGGACACTCATGTTGGGCAGGATCTTACTGTGACCTACTTCTGTGAGAGGATCTTACTGTGACACTCATCTGTGGGCAGGATTTTATTGGACACTCATGTTGGGCAGGATCTTACTGTGACCTACATCTGTGGGCAGGATTTTATTGGGACACTCATGTTTGGGCAGGATCTTACTGTGACCTACTTCTGTGAGAGGATCTTACTGTGACACTCATCTGTGGGCAGGATTTTATTGGGACACTCATGTTTGGGCAGGATCTTACTGTGACCCACTTCTGTGGACAGGATCTTACTGTGACCTACTTCTGTGAGCAGGATCTTACTGTGACACTCATGTTTGGGCAGGATTTTATTGGGACACTCATGTTTGGGCAGGATTTTATTGGGACACTCATGTTGGGCAGGATCTTACTGTGACCTACTTCTGTGAGAGGATCTTACTGTGACACTCATGTTTGGGCAGGATTTTATTGGGACACTCATGTTTGGGCAGGATTTTATTGGGACACTCATGTTTGGGCAGGATCTTACTGTGACCTACATCTGTGGGCAGGATCTTACTGTGACCTACTTCTGTGAGCAGGATCTTCTTTGGCACGCATACTTTGTACCGGATCGTAAGCATCTCTCATCTCATCATGTTCCTCTTGTACCTTACGGTGTCGAGGGGAAATATAAACATCGGGAGAGTGCCGCTAATGGGCGTCATGTATGAATATTGCAATGGACTCTGCTATTCCCTCCGTACATCGATTACGTGGTCGGCCTCTTCCTCTGCTTCCATGTGGCCTGTACATCATTGCTTGTTGTGCTGTGGTGAAGTGGTCAAGCCGTTTGACTCGTGTTCCGAAGGTTGTGGGTTCGATTCCGGGCCGCGCCCTTCGGTCTACGAGTTAAATGTTTCGGAGACTCCTGTGGGTCGTCGCTAAAAGCTACGGAGTTCGTGCTTTGTGCGACGCTTTCCGTGCTGCGGAAAGAGACCGAACCATATGGGATAAAACCCGGTGCAATGAAGTCGACCCTGTAGACTTTTTTTCCCGTGTGTTGCCGGGGCCCATAAGGGAAGCAAAGAATAGCAACACTGTAGCCTACCACGCATGTCGTAAGAGGCGACTAAGGAGACTTGATGGTTCCGTCGCCCTGCTACTGAGTGAGTGCATTGCACGACACTGTGAGCTGTGAGTTTCGTGTGAATGCTTTTGAATCTGTCTGAAGTTTTATGGAACGTGACTAGCATGTTCGGAGTGATGGCAGGTGGCTATGTCCCAGAGTTGACCGGTTTTTGCCTTATGCAGAAATGCGTGGCTGCTGGGCTTCTGGTTGACTGCCACTGCCATCAACGATGAACTGTATTTTCGTGGACTGTGTGGGTGAACATCTAGGAAACATTCAGATAGGAAAATGACTGCCGATTCCATCAGAGATGAACTGGGTGTTTCGTGGGGGACTGGTGTGTTGACATTCTGGTGGCGGCATTATACACAGTGTATCTTGTGCGGGCTGTTGTTTGTCGAGACTCCTGTCTTTTCCACTTTTCACATTGGGCAGTGGGGAGCGTTTTGTGTGATATTCACTGGCACAGGAACGGAGCATAATGGGGACGACCCGTTGCTGTAAGTTGGAACTGCGACTAACTAACTAACTAACTGCTAGTTGGTAACCTAGTTGCATGGTCAAACCATTTTACTTGCTGCCTTCTTATAAAATCTAACGGTGCTATAACCCCCACATTAGTCATTGGTTACTTCATTTCTGGTCTTATCTCTTCTTGATGCATTGAGTATTCTTCTCAGGAATCTCATTTCTGTTGTTGGGATGTTTCTTTTCTCTTTTTCTCTCATTGTCCAGGTTTTGGCATTGATTGCATTGAGTTGGTAGGAAGATTTGTTGTAAAGTGCTTTCTTAGTAACTATTGATACATGTGTGTTCTTTAGTATTGGTGCCATTTGTCCAATGAGTTGGTTTGCCTTATTGCATCTATTTTCGATCTCGTCTTCTGATGTGCCATTTGATGATATTATACTTCCAATTTACTTGAAACTCTTTACTTGTTTCAGGGATGTTCGTTTAGGTGAATTGTTGTTGTTGTTGTTGTGTTGTTGTTGTTGTTGTTGTTGTTGTTGTTGTTGTTGTTGTTGTTGTTGTTGTTTTCGTTAGCTATAGTCATTTTCTCTGTTTTGCTTCTGCTAATTTTCATGTTATGTTCCCTACACAGAGATTCTTCAGGTAAAATGGCGACGACGTGATGCGTTTATTCTTCGGGACGTCGCTGTTTTAGTGTTTTCCTGTGGATTATGTGGTGTTATTTCGTATTCGTTTTTTGGAAGTGTTCAAAAGTAGCTACGGAAGATAGGTGTTGGATGAAATTATGAGGGCAGCCGAAAGATAGTTGTTAGTTATGGTCTCAAGTTTCGCGACGATAGGCAGAAGATCTCTTTCACGAGACAATGGCTACGGTCACCAGGCCAGTATGGTCACTGCCAAGAAGAAAGCAACGCAAACTACCTTCTTTAAAAGTGCCTAGTTCATTATGACTCGCTTAAAGACAGATCATCGCAAGACAAGGACAGAGACATTAAAATTAGTAACATGGAATGTTAGGACGTTAAACGACGACGAAAAATTAGATAATATCAAACAAGAAATGGAAAGAGAGAAAATTAATATTTTAAGAATGTGCGAAACGAGACGGACAGGAGCAGGCATCAAGATAGATTAAGATTTGAAGATTATTTATTCTGGAGGAGAAAATCGACAAGGGGGGTAGCAATTATTTTGGATCAGCAAACATCAAAATCGGTTCAAGGATATTGGACCGTGTCAGACAAAGTTCTACTAGTTAAATTATGCGGCAACCCTTTTGGCATAAACGTTATTCGCCCCAACAGGAGAATCCAGTGAAGATAGTGTAGAAGAATTTTATAATGACATAGAGTCTGCCTTAAAGAAATGTAAAACTTCAGAAATAAACATCATAATAGGGGACTTCAATGCAAAAGTAGGAAATCAAGGTGATTGATACACAGTAGGAAACTATGGTTTAGGAGAGAGAAATGAAAGAGGATACAGACTTGTAGAGTGGGCTAAAGAGCAGGAAATGATTGTAGGAAACACCTGGTTTAACCAACACCCTAGAAGATTATGGACAGTGGAGAAGTCCTGATAGCAGGATTAGAAACCAGATTGATTACATTTTGATTAGCAGAAGATTTAGAAATGCGCTAACAATAGCAAAAACAGTTTCCAGTGCTGATTGTTATAGTGACCACAGATTACTTACAGGAACATTAAGGATAAAGTTAAAGAAAGTCAAGTATAAATCAGGACTACACTAAATATGATTTGTGTATATTGAGTAATGACAAGGAAATACAAAACAAATTCAACATAGAAGTACAGAACAGATTTGATACATTGTCTGATCTAGAGATCCTATTCCAGGATGCAATGGGAAATGTTGAAGAATTCAATCAGTTTGGCTGCAGAAACAACTATTCCAAAATTACAGAAGGTGGGTCGTAAGAAATGGATGACTGAAGAAATTTTACAACTAATGGAAATAAGAAGACTCAACAAAAAATAATTCTGCCAAATATGAAGAAATTCACAGACAAGTCAGAATATTATGTAAGGAGGCAGAAGAAGCATGGCTTGAGAAACATTGCTTAGAAATTCAAAAACAATACAACAGTCAAAATACCAAATAAGTGCGCAAAAGAATTCAGGAAATTACTATTAAAAGAATAAGTAAATCAGCAGCCTCTCTAAAACCTAAAGATGGCAAAATCATAATGGAAAAAGATCAGATTTTTCATGTATGGTCAGACTATGTGAAAAACCTTTATGATGATACCAGAGATGAACAGTATGATATTCGATGTAATAATGAAGGACCGCCAATTTTGAAGATAGAGGTTCGAAATGTTCTTAAACATATGAAAGCTGGCAAGGCCCCCGGTTCAGATAACATCACAACAGAAATGATTTTCCAAAGCTTTAGAAAAATATGGAATAGATCAAGTCACCAGACTGCTGAACTCATTATATGATACCGGACATATACCTTCTGAATTACATAATTCTGAATTTATTGCAATCCCAAAGAAAATAGGAGCCTTGGAATGTGATCAACATAGAACAATTAGTATAATGAGTCACATCACAAAGATTTTGCTACCAATTATCACGCAAAGAGTGAGGAAGAAAATGCAACCTGAAATAGGGGAAGAACAATGTGGGTTTGTAGAAGGAAAGGGTACAGTAAATGCTGTGTATATGCTGCGTTCAGTTTCATTAAATTCGATTGATTTTTCTATAATTGTCTAAGAGCAAAAATGGCATCTGTGCATCATTTGTTTTTTCCTAAATCCAAGCTGTGTTTTGCTTAAGTGGGGCTCTATAGTAGTTCGTAATCTTTTCTCAAGAATTTAGCAACATATTTTCCCAGTATGACTTAAAAGGGAAATGCCTCTGTATTGTGTGCAATATCTTTTGCTGCATTTATTTTTCCAAGCTGTTATAATTATGGCGTTTCCCCAGTCTCGTGGTGTCTATTGTTCTACCCAAACATATTTGAATAGTCTATGTAGCCATGCTGTTCCTACTTCTCTTGCTGCTTTAATTAGTTCATTTGGTATTTCATCTTGTCCCGGTGATTTGTACAATGGGCTAATCTCACAGCTTATATAATTTCTTCTTTCAGTATGTCTGGTTCTAGTTCTTCAGTGGAATTTGTGTCGGTTTCTTGAATTCCTGTGACATATGATGGGATGTTGAGAAGTTGTTAGAAGTACTGCTTCCATCTTATTAGGATTTGTTTTTGTTCACTTATTGGTTCTCCATTTTCGCTGTTAATTATTTCAGTTGAGTCAAATGGTTCTCCTCTGGTTCTCATTGCACTTATCTTTGTGTAGAAGTTTCTAGTTGCCTCCTTGTAGTTTTTATTTAGGGTGTCTCCATACTCCTCCCAATCTTTTTGTTTTTCTTTCTGTACTATTCTATTCACATGTCTTCTCGCTATTCTATATTCTATGATCTTAATATGAGCTAAATATGTGAACCAGATTTTATTGTTAGATAAATATGTGAGGCAGACCTTACTATGAAATAAAATGTGGACCGGAACTTAACTGTGAAATACATGTGTGAACCGGACCCCACTGTGAAATAAATATATATTAAATATTATTTTCGCACGACACTACAGTGACAAGACTGTGATCACGACCTTTCCAACTGAAGGAGTTGTCTTGAATTTCTTTCTTCATGGTGATTGCGGATGATGCCACTCCATTGACTATCTTTTTGTCTCCGGTTCAGAATAACGCGCCCAGGTTTCGTCACCTGTAACGATCTTAGCCAAAAAGTTCTCCCCATCAGCTAGTTTTGGCCAGCTGGATTTCAATTTGGTGCACACAATCGGCACATGCCATATTTGAAGTGTGCGAAATTTCATGCGTCTATCTTCATTATTTACTGAGAAAAATGTAGTGATGCATTACTTTCAGAAAGACTCTCATATATTCAGGCTGATGTGTGAAGGTATCCGAATAAGAAGTAGAATCCTTCTGCCTAGACAGGGAATGACGATCCAATGTAGTCACATTAGGTGGCATTTCTAACACATTAGAGATGAGTAGATGCACTAAAGACTCCTAGCTGTACTGTTTAAATACCCAAACATAAGTGAGATATATCTGGTCGAAGTAAACAATACATATGAATGGCTAATAGTTGAAAGCATGGAACAACGCCAGCACGAACATCCTGAAGAGAATGTACACACACTAGCAAACAAACTGCAAATACCAACTTATTAGTGGAAGAAAGTATGGAAAAGCAATTGCGGACAACTGATGAAATCATGAGCAAAATTACTCAAAGAAAAACAAAGCAAAGAACACCCCAGAATATATATTAATAGACAAAAACATAAGTCATGTGCAAGGCTGCCAAAGAATCGTGGATTTAGATTAAATGTAATGAAAAAGAAGATCTAAATTTAACACAACTCAAAAGGAATGTAAGCAAGTATTTAAACCAAAAGATTTACAAATAAGAAAAATAATATAACAATAATTGGTTATACCAGAGGAAAAGATGAAGAAATTATAATTTATAATAACAATATAATAAAAACATGGACGTAATACAGGGAAGATTTATTCTGGGACAACAGGGTCAATAAACCAACACTGTATAATGCTCTAGATCAGTGGTTCTCAACCTTTTTTGGCCCATGCACCCCTTCATCATATGTTCAGAATGTCATTCCCCCCCTTTCGTATTTCCTCCATACAAATCCCCCATCCCCCGCCCCTATATATATATATATATATATATATATATATATATATATATATATATATATATATATATATATATATATATATATATATATATATATATATATATATATATATATATCTTCTCATCTCATCTCATCTCATTATGTTCCTCTTGTACCTTGCGGTGTCGAGGTGAAGTACAAACATCGTGAGAGTGCCCGGTTATGGGCTTCATATATCGATATTCCCATGGACTCTGCTATTCCCTCCGTCCAACGTTTAGTTGGTCGGCCGCTTCCTCTGTTTCCATCTGGTCTGTACATCATTGCTTGTTGTGGCATGCTGTTGACTGGTAACCTACTTGCATGGCCAAACCATTTGACTTGCTGCCTTCTATTAAAATCCACTGCTGCTTTAACCCCCACTTTAGTCCTGATTTCTTCATTTCTGATCTTATCTCTTCTTGATACTTTGAGTATTCTTATTTATGGGCTTCATGTATCGATATTCCCATGGACTCTGTTATTCCTTGCGTACATCGTTTACGTGGTCGGCCTCTTCCTCTGCTTCCACCTGGTCTGTACATCATTGCTTGTTGTGGTATACTTTTAGTCGGTAACCTACTTGCATGGGCACACCATTTGACTTGCTGCCTTCTAATAAAATCTAGTGCAGCTATAACCCCCACTTTAGTCCTGATGTCTTCATTTCTGATCTTGTCTCTTCTTGATACATTGAGTATTCATCTCAGGAATGTCATTTCTGTTGTGATGTTTCTTTTCTCTTTTTCTGCCATTGTCCAGGTTGGTAACATAGAGTTGGTAGGAAGATTGTGTTGTAACGTTCTTTCTTAGCAGTTATCGATACATGTTTGTTCTTTAGTATTAGAGCCATTTGTCCAATGAGTTGGTTTGCCTCATTGTGTGTGTGTGTGCGCACACACACACACACACACACACACACACACATATATATATATATATATATATATATATATATATATATATATATATATATATATATGTGTGTGTGTGTGTGTGTGTGTGTGTATACGTTCATTTGAAACCCGTTCTAATGGCTTTATTACAAAAGAATGAAAGAAAGAAACATTAACAGGTGTGGTAGAATTAAACAAAGCATACATTTTGAATGAATTATGCACCATAGGTTGGTAAGAAGAAGTCGCCGTAGTCATTCAGGCAGCTAGTACACAACCTTGCTTAACTCAACTCTTGATTTCAAACTCTTCAGAAGTTGCACCATCAAACTTGATTATACCCTTCATGCCTGTGTGGAATGATTCCACAATGGACAGAAGAGTTGGTGGGCAGCCAATCTTCTTTAGTGCCTTGAACAGACCCTCACGACTGACCAAATCAAATGCCTTTGTGAGGTCGATGAAGGCAATAAACAGTGGTTGATTCTGTTCACGGCATTTTTCTTGCATTTGTCGCAATGAGAATATCATATCAATGGTAGACCGGTTCTGACGGAAGCCACACTGTGATTCGGGGTATACTTAATCTCCCAGGACTTGAAGTCTGTGCAGGAGAATTCTGGCAAATACTTTCCCAACAATACACAGAAGTGAGATACCCCTATAGTTGTTGCAGTCGCTCCGATAGCCCTTGTTCTTGTGCAGTGTTATGATGCTTGAATCTTTGAAATTCTGTGGGACTTGTCCTTCTCGCCAGCATAGCTCTATTAGCTGGTGGATCTGTAGAGTGAGTATGCCTTGCCCACTCCTGATAACCTCTATTGGAATCCCATCCTTACCTGGAGCCTTGCCAGATGCAAGCTCATTTATAGCACACTTAACTTCTGTTGTGGTGGGAAGTGTGTCCAGGTGGTCAAGAGTTGGTAGAGCCTCTATGGCATTGAGAGCATCATCCGCTAGTTTGGTCTCCTTTGAGTAAAGCTCCAAATAGTGCTCTACCCATCTGTCCATCTGCTGTTTCTTATCAGTTATGATTTCTCCAGTCAAGGTTTTCAATGGTGCACTTCTTTTGATCATTGGACCACAGGCTTTCTTTATTCCTTCATACATGCTCCTGATGTTTCCCTTATCACTTGCGATTTGAATGGACTCACATAACTTGATCCAATAATCATTTGCACACTGCCTGGCAGCCTTTTGCACATCCTTCCTAGCTTGCTTTAGCTCACTCAGAGTGTTACGCGTTGGTCTTTCCTTGTTTCTTAAGAGAGCTATCTTTTTCTTATCTACCAAGGGCTGCAGAGTCTGGCTGTTTGCCGCAAACCAGTCCTGCCTCTGATGATCCACAGTGCCGTAAACCCCTACGGCAGTTTTATAAAGAGTTTCCTTAAGTTGACCCCACTTTTCATTTACTATACAATTTTTTGGTGTATCAATGAAAGCGTCTTCAAGTTGCTTTTGAAACTGAAAGCACTTTTCAGGATCGTGAGTGTTAATAATATTAATCATGGGGATAGATTTGTGTTTAGCTGTGTAGATTCTCTTTGGTCTCAGTCTAACCCTTGCAAAAACCATAGAATGGTTCGTATCACAGTCAGCACTGTGGTAACTTCGAGTCAATGATATATGGTTCAGATGTTATCTCCGTGTGATTATGAAGTCCAGCTGGTGCCAATGGCCGGATCTTGGATGTTTCAATGTGACCTTATGCAGCTTTTTTGTTTTAAAAAAGGAATTTGTAATACATAGGTCGTTTCTGGTGCAATGCTCCAGCAGCCTTTGCCCATTTTCATTCATGCGACCGATGTTGTATTTTCCCAGGCACACTGGCCATGAACACGAGTCCTTGCCCACACGAGCATTGAAGTCACCGTGCATATAAATGTAGTCAGATTTTGGAACTGCCTTGATCACGGAATCTAACTCCTCATAGAATGAATCCTTCACATCATCAGAGGAATCGAGTGTCGGTGCATATGCAGTAACAATGGTTGCAAAACCACAAGAGGTTACCAAGCGCAGGGATAATAATCTTTCATTTCCTCCTGCTGGAATTTCAATCATTCCCAGTAGCGAAATCTTCACCGCAAAGCCCACACCGTGTTGCCTTTTTTTCTGCCTGCCCTCTACCCTTCCAAAAAAAGGTGTAATTGTTTTCCCCCTAGTGACCCTTCCTCAGCGAAGCGAGTCTCCTGCAGGCCAGCTATATCAATGTTAAGACGATTGAGTTCGGCATCAATCACAGCCGTTTTTCTCACATCGTCAATAATGGTCAAGTCAGTGGAAAATCTTGGACACATGGTTCTCACGTTCCAGGTTGCAAGCCGTAGCGTAAGGTTTCTATTTTTCTTTTTATTAGCACTCGGTGCATTGGTTTTACAGCCTGCGATTCAGATTTTGTCCTAGCCCCAAGCACCCATTGAAGCAGGGATCAGCACCCAATTGGCCGGGGGCTGCCCAGCTTGAGGCGGCGGTAGCTGATCAGTGACACCTGTAGGTGTCTCCCACCGCCAGAGGCAACGTGTGGCGCCCCATGTCTACGCCAATTGACAGGGACTTATAACCCGTAACAGTTGCCTCTCGCTTTGATTCCGAGATCGGTTAAGACCAGGGATGGAGTTATTGCCTCTCCATAGCACAAAGCCTGGGCTAAAATATAGAGATCATGTGTTGCCCATGCAGCATAATCCCTCTCTCGGCCTGCCTAGTTCACTCCAGAGGAAAGGTAACTCGTCTACATCTGGAACAAGACAAGCTGCAGAAGCTGCAGGATCAGCAAAGCAATGCTCTAACTGTCCGCCTGTCGGAGCTTCGATCATAGACCAGCCGCCAATCAAGGCTTAGGGCCTGGTCTGCCCTGCCATGACACTTTGTCTTTAGGTTGCATTTTCTCGCACCAGAGTAAGGCTTGTACCCTCCCATTTGCGCTCTTCCGCCCGAAGCCGTTGGCACAATGTGGGGTGTCGGGTTTGGTAAGCGCCGCCCAACATTCGGCGCTAACAGAAAGCAGGTAGTACCGTCTACTGTTATACGGTAGCTCAGTCATATCTGACTAAGACCTAACAGACATAATATATATATATATATATATATATATATATATATATATATATATATATATATATATATATATATATATATATATATATATATATATATATATATATATATATATATATATTACTGGGCTTATTCCCAAGTATTTGAAAATATCCATTGTCATCACTCTGCCAAAGATGACAAGAGCTGTTGATTGTAAGGATTCAAGAACTATTAACTTAATGGTTCATATATCTAAGATACTCTTCAAGGTCATACAAGAAAGAATTTAAAATAATTTGGATGAAGAAGTAGATGTGGAACAATTTGGGTTCCACAAAAACAGTGACAATGAAAAGGGGAGACCATGAATGAATATCACAGAAAACGGGGAGATACTAGAACAAGCAACAAGTTTATCCTATCTTGGACATGTGATTACAGATGATGGCAGGAGTGAAACATAAATCAAAAGCAGAATAGGAATGGCCGAAATTATTTTCAACATCATAAAATTAGTATTAACAACTAGAGAGATTGCCGGCTCCCTGGCCGAGTGGTTAGCAGCTTTCTCCGTTAATCCTGAATACTCTCGTGGTTAACGTGAGCGCACGAGAATTAGAAGTGGTTCGAGTCGCGCCAGTGGCTTATGAGAGTATGGAGCCGGTCGCTCAGAGAGTCGTGGCGTGCTGATGAGCGTAATCTAGCCTAGGAATCAATATATAGCTGAAAGATGCTGGTGTTGACCGCAATATCCTTAAACAGGATGGAAACGCGGGGGGGGGGGGGGGGGGGGAACTGGAGAAATTAACAACGCATTAACATTAGAATTGTCAAATATTATGTTTATTAAAATCTACTATATGGAGCGGAAGCATGGACAATGAACAAGCAATTAGAAAGTCGAATAGATGCCTTGGATGATGTGGATATACAGAAGAATATGTTGTATGTCGTAGAGAAGCAAGCGAGCGAGAGGCAGAAAACGATATAAGTGGGTTGATAACATCAAGAGATGGACGACAGCAGTCTGACAGACTGTAAAATCAAGGCGTGAGACAGAGTACTGGAGATCCATTGCAGCCACCATTCATTGTGAAGACGGCACCTAATTGATTGATGTAATATATTTTAGATGCTATGTCCTGAGGTGATGGTGTCTCTCACATCGTCTACATTTGTCATATTTTAACTATACCTGCACACTAAAAACATGTTCTGGAGACGTTATACATCCCTGCTGCACACCTCTAATGGACTACTGGTATTTGCGTACTCAATTATAATTTTTTCTTAAAATCTGTTGCTTGCAAGTCTAATGTCCTTCCGTTAGTTTGGAGATCGGCATGCATCTTTATAATGACTGACTCCATCAAAAGCCTTTGTGTCGCCATGTTTGTATTTACTGTTGTCATTATATACATGCATACTTCGCCCGAGAATCTGAATTACACTATTTGCATGGGAAGTATTCTGTTTAGTGCGCGAAAGAACTTAATGTAAATTAATTGATTAGTTAATCGGCTTTAGAAAATATTCGCTGATTTGAATGTGTCAGTTTAAGTGAGCACAGGCGGCTGGCGTATGTTTCACAAAAACAAAAATGCATCGCTTCTCAGACAGCAGACATGGTATCAAACATCCGCACTCGGCTGTAACATTCCTGTATAACATGTCTGCTAAACATATGCGTGTTTGTTCCACCCTTTGAATCTGTCTCTCAAATACAGATTTTATAAGCGCGCCGCGACTTCTAACGTGGGCGCTGTTTTTATCTGTCTCTCTCATTTCTTCCATAGCACTCTTTTAATTTCCACATTCGCAATGACCTGTGCGTTTGTTTGCTATGTATTCTTCTGTATATCCACAATTCCGAAGCCTCTAATTGATTTTCTAATTACTTATAAGTTATCCATTGCCCATACTACAGCATCGCAACAATCACGATAAACGTATAACATTTTTGAAGTGCAAGGCTATTGTTTATCTGTTACGATGTTAATATCTTCTGTATGCCGCTGAATATATTTTTGGCCAATTCTGCTCTCACTTTTGAGACAGAGATAAGGTCCAATGATAACGTGCTCATCTCTCTGGCATGGCTATGTGTCAAAATCAGATGCATTGTCCAGTAATTTACTTAACCTAAAACGCAGGACTCAGGAAGGAAAGAATAAATTTCAATCACCCCTGACACAATCACAGTATTCTGTATCAATTTCTGAACGACCACGTGACCAGATCTCGTGACTGCGCATTCTCTATTATCCCGAGCCATATTTGAATAGTGGAGAGCAAAATGGCCAAACTGCCGACTGCCGCTTAATTACACTCTTTAAATTGCCATTTGTTTTTCCCCCCTTTGGAAAAAAACAAAGTAGAAAACTAAAATTGTCCTAATCGAGGACCAAAGTAGTGTGCCTCACGCCAGGCGTTTTTCAGCCTGTGATGGATGGACGCGACAAACCCACCGGAGTCCGCAATGTGCCCGCAGCACAGGCCCTGGTCGATCTCCTGCTTGTTCCGTACTCTGTCATTAAGTGAAATTTTACCGTGGCTGCTTTTACATTCTTTGTTACTGTTATTTTCTGGATTAAAACCACACAGTTACTTTGGTTTTTAATTTTCTCCTCCTTTCATGGCTTCATTAATACAAGGAAGACAGCGCTAATTTCATCGGCCAAAGTACACTGATATCTTTGTGTGAGTGTGTGTGTGTGTGTGTGTGTGTGTGTGTGCACACTGATATCTGCTTAGATGAATACTGATTGTGTATATCAAGTGTGTGAGTGTGTGTGTGTGTGTGTGTGTGCGCGCGTGTGCGTGTGTGCGTGTGTTTTACCCCTCTCACCAAACACCCCGCGGCGCGCGCGCACACACACACACACACACACACACACATTGATATACACAATCAGTATTCATCTAAGCAGATATCAGTGTGCACACACACACACACAACACACACACACACTCACACAAAGATATCAGTGTACTTTGGCCCATGAAATTAGCGCGTCTTCCTTGTATTAATGAAGCCCTGAAAGGAGGAGAAAATTAAAAAACCCAAAATAACTGTGTGGTTTTTAAACCCGAAAAAAAACAGAACAAAAAAATGTAAAAGCAGCCACGGTAAAATTTCACTTAATGACAGGGGGTACGGAAAAAAGCAGGAGATCGACCAGGGCCTGTGCTGCGGGCACATGCGGACTCCGGTGGGTTTGTCGCGTCCATCCATCACAGGCTGAAAAACGCCTGGGGTGAGGCACACTACTTTGGTCCTCGATTAGGACAATTTTAGTTTTCTACTTTGTTTTTTTCCAAAGGGGGGGAAAAAAAAATGGCAATTTAAAGAGTGTAATTAAGCGGCAGTCGGCAGTTTTGGGCCCTTTTGCTCTCCACTATTCAAATATGGCTCGGGAAAAAGAGAATGCGCAGTCACGAGATCTGGTCACGTGGTCGTTCAGAAAAATTTATACAGAATACTGTGATTGTGTCAGGGGTGATTGAAATTATTCTTTCCTTCCTGAGTCCTGCGTTTTTTGGTTAAGTAAATTACTGGACAATGCATCTGATTTTGACACATAGCCATGCCAGAGAGATGAGCACGTTATCATTGGACCCTTTTCTCTGTCTCAAAAGTGAGAGCAGAATTGGCCAAAAATATATTCAGCGGCATACAGAAGATATTAACATCGTAACAGATAAACAATAGCCTTGCACTTCAAAAATGTTATACGTTTATCGTGATTGTTGCGATGCTGTAGTATGGGCAATGGATAACTTATAAGTAATTAGAAAATCAATTAGAGGCTTCGGAATTGTGGATATACAGAAGAATACATAGCAAACAAACGCACAGGTCATTGCGAATGTGGAAATTAAAAGAGTGCTATGGAAGAAATGAGAGAGACAGATAAAAACAGCGCCCACGTTAGAAGTCGCGGCGCGCTTATAAAATCTGTATTTGAGAGACAGATTCAAAGGGTGGAACAAACACGCATATGTTTAGCAGACATGTTATACAGGAATGTTACAGCCGAGTGCGGATGTTTGATACCATGTCTGCTGTCTGAGAAGCGATGCATTTTGTTTTGTGAAACATACGCCAGCCGCCTGTGCTCACTTAAACTGACACATTCAAATCAGCGAATATTTTCTAAAGCCGATTAACTAATCAATTAATTTACATTAAGTTCTTTCGCGCACTAAAACAGAATACTTCCCATGCAAATAGTGTAATTCAGATTCTCGGGCGAAGTATGCATGTATATAATGACAACAGTAAATACAAACATGGCGACACAAAGGCTTTTGATGGAGTCAGTCATTATAAAGATGCATGCCGATCTCCAAACTAACGGAAGGACATTAGACTTGCAAGCAACAGATTTTTAAGAAAAAATTATAATTGAGTACGCAAATACCAGTAGTCCATTAGAGGTGTGCAGCAGGGATGTATAACGTCTCCAGAACATGTTTTTAGTGTGCAGGTATAGTTAAAATATGACAAATGTAGACGATGTGAGAGACACCATCACCTCAGGACATAGCATCTAAAATATATTACATCAATCAATTAGGTGCCGTCTTCACAATGAATGGTGGCTGCAATGGATCTCAGTACTCTGTCTCACGCCTTGATTTTACAGTCTGTCAGACTGCTGTCGTCCATCTCTTGATGTTATCAACCCACTTATATCGTTTTCTGCCTCTCGCTCGCTTGCTTCTCTACGACATACAACATATTCTTCTGTATATCCACATCATCCAAGGCATCTATTCGACTTTCTAATTGCTTGTTCATTGTCCATGCTTCCGCTCCATATAGTAGTTTTTAATAAACATAATATTTGACAATTCTAATGTTGATGCGTTGTTAATTTCTCCAGTTCCCCCCCCCCCCCCCCCCCCCCGCGTTTCCATCCTGTTTCAGGATATTGCGGTCAACACCAGCATCTTTCAGCTAGTATGTTGATTCCTAGGCTAGATTACGCTCATCAGCACGCCACGACTCTCTGAGCGACCGGCTCCATACTCTCATAAGTCACTGGCGCGACTCGAACCACTTCTAATTCTCGTGCGCTCACGTCAACCACGAGAGTATTCAGGATTAACGGAGAAAGCTGCTAACCACTCGGCCAGGGAGCCGGCAATCTCTCTAGTTGTTAATACTAATTTTATGATGTTGAAAATAATTTCGGCCATTCCTATTCTGCTTTTGATTTATGTTTCACTCCTGCCATCATCTGTAATCACATGTCAAGATAGGATAAACTTGTTGCTGTTCTAGTATCTCCCCGTTTTCTGTGATATTCATTCATGGTCTCCCCTTTTCATTGTCACTGTTTTTGTGGAACCCAAATTGTTTCCACATCTACTTCTTCATCCAAATTATTTTAAATTCTTTCTTGTATGACTTGAAGAGTATCTTAGATATATGAACCATTAAGTTAATAGTTCTGGAATCCTTACAATCAACAGCTCTTGTCATCTTTGGCAGAGTGATGACAATGGATATTTTCAAATACTTGGGAATAAGCCCAGTAATATATATTATATATATATATATATATATATATATATATATATATATATATATATATATATATATATATATATATATATATAATATATACTAATATATATATATATATATTATGTCTGTTAGGTCTTAGTCAGATATGACTGAGCTACCGTATAACAGTAGACGGTACTACCTGCTTTCTGTTAGCGCCGAATGTTGGGCGGCGCTTACCAAACCCGACACCCCACATTGTGCCAACGGCTTCGGGCGGAAGAGCGCAAATGGGAGGGTACAAGCCTTACTCTGGTGCGAGGAAATGCAACCTAAAGACAAAATGTCATGGCAGGGCAGACCAGGCCCTAAGCCTTGGTTGGCGACTGGTCTAGGATCGAAGCTCCGACAGGCGGACAGTTAGAGCATTGCTTTGCTGATCCGGCAGCTTCTGCAGCTTGTCTTGTTCCAGATGTAGAGGTGTTACCTTTCCTCTGGAGTGAACTAGGCAGGCCGAGAGAGGGATCATGCTGCATGGGCAACACATGATCTCTATATTTTAGCCCAGGCTTTGTGCTATGGAGAGGCAATAACTCCATCCCTGGTCTTAACCGGATCTCGGAATCAAAGCGAGAGGCAACTGTTACGGGTTATAAGTCCCTGTCAATTGGCGTAGACATGGGGCGCCACGCGTTGCCTCTGACGGTGGGAGACACCTACAGGTGTCACTGATCAGCTACCGCCCGCCTCAAGCTGGGCAGCCCCCGGCCAATTGGGTGCTGATCCGCCACAGCCTGCCTGCTTCAATGGGTGCTTGGGGCTAGGACAAAATCTGAATCGCAGGCTGTAAAACCAATGCACCAGGTACTAATAAAAAGAAAAATAGAAACCTCAAGCTACGGCTTGCAACCTGGAACGTGAGAACCATGTGTCCAGGATTTTCCACTGACTTGACCAATATTGACGATGTGAGAAAAACGGCTGTGATTGATGCCGAACTCAATCGTCTTAACATTGATATTAGCTGGCCTGCAGGAGACTCGCCTCGCTGAGGAAGGGTCACTCAGGGAAAACAATTACACCTTTTTTGGAAGGGTAGAGGGCAGGCAGAAAAAAGGCAACACGGTGTGGGCTTTGCAGTGAAGAATTCGCTACTGGGAATGATTGAAATTCCAGCAGGAGGAAATGAAAGACTATTATCCCTGCGCTTGGCAACCTCTTGTGGTTTTTGCACCATTATTACTGCACATGCACCGACACTCGATTCCTCTGATGATGTGAAGGATCCGTTCTATGAGGAGTTAGACTCCGTGATCAAGGCAATTCCAAAATCTGACTACATTTATATGCTCGGTGATTTCAATGCTCGTGTGAGTAAGGACTCGATTTCATGACCAGTGTGCCTTGGAAAATACAACATCGGTCGCATGAATGAAAATGGGCAAAGGCTGCTGGAGCATTGCGCCAGTAATGATCTATGTATTACAAACTCCTCTTTTAAAACAAAAGAGCTGCATAAGGTCACATGGAAACATCCAAGATCCGGCCATTGGCACCAGCTGGACTTCATCATCACACGGAGACAACATCTGAACCATATATCATTGACTCGAAGTTACCACAGTGCTGACTGTGATACGGATCATTCTTTGGTTGTTGCAAGGGTTAGACTGAGACCAAAGAGAATCTACACAGCTAAACACAAATCTAGCCCCAGGATTAATATTATTAACACTCACGATCCTGAAAAGTGCTTTCAGTTTCAACAGCAACTTGAAGACGCTTTCACTGATACACCAGAAAATTGTACAGTAAATGAAAAGTGGGTCAACTTAAGGAAACTCTTTATAAAACTGCCGTAGGGGTTTACGGCACTGTGGATCATAAGAGGCAGGACTGGTTTGCGGCAAACAGCCAGACTCTGCAGCCCTTGATTGATAAGAAGAAGATAGCTCTCTTAAGAAACAAAGAAAGACCAACGCGTAACACTCTGAGTGAGCTAAAGCAAGCTAGGAAGGATGTGCAAAAGGCTGCCAGGCAGTGTGCAAATGATTATTGGATCAAGTTATGTGAGTCCATTCAAATCGCAAGTGATAAGGGAAACATCAGAAGCATGTATGAAGGAATAAGAAAGCCTGTGGTCCAATGATCAAAAGAAGTGCACCATTGAAAACCTTGACTGGAGAAATCATAACTGATAAGAAACAGCAGATGGACAGATGGGTAGAGCACTATTTGGAGCTTTACTCAAGTGAGACCAAACTAGCGGATGATGCCCTCAACGCCATAGAGGCTCTACCAACTCTTGACCACCTGGACACACTTCCCACCATAACAGAAGTTAAGTGTGCTATAAATGAACTTGCATCTGGCAAGGCTCCAGGTAAGGATGGGATTCCAATAGAGGTTATCAGGAGTGGGCAAGACACACTCACTCTACAGATCCACCAGCTAATAGAGCTATGCTGGCGAGAAGGACAAGTCCCACAGAATTTCAAAGATTCAAGCATCATAACACTGTACAAGAACAAGGGCTATCGGAGCGACTGCAACAACTATAGGGGTATCTCACTTCTGTGTATTGTTTGAAAAGTATTTGCCAGAATTGTTCCTGCACAGACTTCAAGTCCTGGGAGATTAAGTATACCCCGAATCACAGTGTGGCTTTCGTACAGAACCGGTCTACCATTGATATGATATTCTCATTGCGACAAATGCAAGAAAAATGCCGTGAACAGAATCAACCACTGTTTATTGCCTTCATCGACCTCACAAAGGCATTTGATTTGGTCAGTCGTGAGGGTCTGTTCAAGGCACTAAAGAAGATTGGCTGCCCACCAACTCTTCTGTCCATTGTGGAATCATTCCACACAGGCATGAAGGGTATAATCAAGTTTGATGGTGCAACTTCTGAAGAGTTTGAAATCAAGAGTTGAGTTAAGCAAGGTTGTGTACTAGCTGCCTGAATGACTACGGCGACTTCTTCTACCAACCTATGGTGCATAATTCATTCAAAATGTATGCTTTGTTTAATTCTACCACACCTGTTAATGTTTCTTTCTTTCATTCTTTTGTAATAAAGCCATTAGAACGGGTTTCAAATGAACGTATACACACACACACACACACACACACACATATATATATATATATATATATATATATATATAAGATATATATATATATATATATGTGTGTGTGTGTGTGTGTGTGTGTGTGTGTGCGCACACACACACACAATGAGGCAAACCAACTCATTGGACAAATGGCTCTAATACTAAAGAACAAACATGTATCGATAACTGCTAAGAAAGAACGTTACAACACAATCTTCCTACCAACTCTATGTTACCAACCTGGACAATGGCAGAAAAAGAGAAAAGAAACATCACAACAGAAATGACATTCCTGAGATGAATACTCAATGTATCAAGAAGAGACAAGATCAGAAATGAAGACATCAGGACTAAAGTGGGGGTTATAGCTGCACTAGATTTTATTAGAAGGCAGCAAGTCAAATGGTGTGCCCATGCAAGTAGGTTACCGACTAAAAGTATACCACAACAAGCAATGATGTACAGACCAGGTGGAAGCAGAGGAAGAGGCCGACCACGTAAACGATGTACGCAAGGAATAACAGAGTCCATGGGAATATCGATACATGAAGCCCATAAATAAGAATACTCAAGTATCAAGAAGAGATAAGATCAGAAATGAAGAAATCAGGACTAAAGTGGGGGTTAAAGCAGCAGTGGATTTTAATAGAAGGCAGCAAGTCAAATGGTTTGGCCATGCAAGTAGGTTACCAGTCAACAGCATGCCACAACAAGCAATGATGTACAGACCAGATGGAAACAGAGGAAGCGGCCGACCAACTAAACGTTGGACGGAGGGAATAGCAGAGTCCATGGGAATATCGATATATGAAGCCCATAACCGGGCACTCTCACGATGTTTGTACTTCACCTCGACACCGCAAGGTACAAGAGGAACATAATGAGATGAGATGAGATGAGAAGATATATATATATATATATATATATATATATATATATATATATATATATATATATATATATATATATATATATATATAGATATATATATATATATATATATATATATATATAGGGGCGGGGATGGGGGATTTGTATGGAGGAAATACGAAAGGGGGGGAATGACATTCTGACAATATGATGAAGGGGTGCATGGGCCAAAAAAGGTTGAGAACCACTGATCTAGAGCATTATACAGTGTTGGTTTATTGACCCTGTTGTCCCAGAATAAATCTTCCCTGTATTACGTCCATGTTTTTATTATATTGTTATTATAAATTATAATTTCTTCATCTTTTCCTCTGGTATAACCAATTATTGTTATATTATTTTTCTTATTTGTAAATCTTTTGGTTTAAATACTTGCTTACATTCCTTTTGAGTTGTGTTAAATTTTAGATCTTCTTTTCATTACATTTAATCTAAATCCACGATTCTTTGGCAGCCTTGCACATGACTTATGTTTTTTGTCTATTAATATATATTCTGGGGTGTTCTTTGCTTTGTTTTTCTTTGAGTAATTTTGCTCATGATTTCATCAGTTGTCCGCAATTGCTTTTCCATACTTTCTTCCACTAATAAGTTGGTATTTGCAGTTTGTTTGCTAGTGTGTGTACATTCTCTTCAGGATGTTCGTGCTGGCGTTGTTCCATGCTTTCAACTATTAGCCATTCATATGTATTGTTTACTTCGACCAGATATATCTCACTTATGTTTGGGTATTTAAACAGTACAGCTAGGAGTCTTTAGTGCATCTACTCATCTCTAATGTGTTAGAAATGCCACCTAATGTGACTACATTGGATCGTCATTCCCTGTCTAGGCAGAAGGATTCTACTTCTTATTCGGATACCTTCACACATCAGCCTGAATATATGAGAGTCTTTCTGAAAGTAATGCATCACTACATTTTTCTCAGTAAATAATGAAGATAGACGCATGAAATTTCGCACACTTCAAATATGGCATGTGCCGATTGTGTGCACCAAATTGAAATCCAGCTGGCCAAAACTAGCTGATGGGGAGAACTTTTTGGCTAAGATCGTTACAGGTGACGAAACCTGGGCGCGTTATTCTGAACCGGAGACAAAAAGATAGTCAATGGAGTGGCATCATCCGCAATCACCATGAAGAAAGAAATTCAAGACAACTCCTTCAGTTGGAAAGGTCGTGATCACAGTCTTGTCACTGTAGTGTCGTGCGAAAATAATATTTAATATATATTTATTCACAGTGGGGTCCGGTTCACACATGTATTTCACAGTTAAGTTCCGGTCCACATTTTATTTCATAGTAAGGTCTGCCTCACATATTTATCTAACAATAAAAATCTGGTTCACATATTTAGCTCATATTAAGATCATAGAATATAGAATAGCGAGAAGACATGTGAATAGAATAGTACAGAAAGAAAAACAAAAAGATTGGGAGGAGTATGGAGACACCCTAAATAAAAACTACAAGGAGGCAACTAGAAACTTCTACACAAAGATAAGTGCAATGAGAACCAGAGGAGAACCATTTGACTCAACTGAAATAATTAACAGCGAAAATGGAGAACCAATAAGTGAACAAAAACAAATCCTAATAAGATGGAAGCAGTACTTCTAACAACTTCTCAACATCCCATCATATGTCACAGGAATTCAAGAAACCGACACAAATTCCACTGAAGAACTAGAACCAGACATACTGAAAGAAGAAATTATATAAGCTGTGAGATTAGCCCCATTGTACAAATCACCGGGACAAGATGAAATACCAAATGAACTAATTAAAGCAGCAAGAGAAGTAGGAACAGCATGGCTACATAGACTATTCAAATATGTTTGGGTAGAACAATAGACACCACGAGACTGGGGAAACGCCATAATTATAACAGCTTGGAAAAATAAATGCAGCAAAAGATATTGCACACAATACAGAGGCATTTCCCTTTTAAGTCATACTGGGAAAATATGTTGCTAAATTCTTGAGAAAAGATTACGAACTACTATAGAGCCCCACTTAAGCAAAACACAGCTTGGATTTAGGAAAAAACAAATGATGCACAGATGCCATTTTTGCTCTTAGACAATTATAGAAAAATCAATCGAATTTAATGAAACTGAACGCAGCATATACACAGCATTTACTGTACCCTTTCCTTCTACAAACCCACATTGTTCTTCCCCTATTTCAGGTTGCATTTTCTTCCTCACTCTTTGCGTGATAATTGGTAGCAAAATCTTTGTGATGTGACTCATTATACTAATTGTTCTATGTTGATCACATTCCAAGGCTCCTATTTTCTTTGGGATTGCAATAAATTCAGAATTATGTAATTCAGAAGGTATATGTCCGGTATCATATAATGAGTTCAGCAGTCTGGTGACTTGATCTATTCCATATTTTTCTAAAGCTTTAATCATTTCTGTTGTGATGTTATCTGAACCGGGGGCCTTGCCAGCTTTCATATGTTTAAGAACATTTCGAACCTCTATCTTCAAAATTGGCGGTCCTTCATTATTACATCGAATATCATACTGTTCATCTCTGGTATCATCATAAAGGTTTTTCACATAGTCTGACCATACATGAAAATCTGATCTTTTTTCCATTATGATTTTGCCATCTTTAGGTTTTAGAGAGGCTGCTGATTTACTTATTCTTTAATAGTAATTTCCTGAATTCTTTTGCGCACTTATTTGGTATTTTGACTGTTGTATTGTTTTTGAATTTCTAAGCAATGTTTCTCAAGCCATGCTTCTTCTGCCTCCTTACATAATATTCTGACTTGTCTGTGAATTTCTTCATATTTGGCAGAATTATTTTTTGTTGAGTCTTCTTATTTCCATTAGTTGTAAAATTTCTTCAGTCATCCATTTCTTACGACCCACCTTCTGTAATTTTGGAATAGTTGTTTCTGCAGCCAAACTGATTGAATTCTTCAACATTTCCCATTGCATCCTGGAATAGGATCTCTAGATCAGACAATGTATCAAATCTGTTCTGTACTTCTATGTTGAATTTGTTTTGTATTTCCTTGTCATTACTCAATATACACAAATCATATTTAGTGTAGTCCTGATTTATACTTGACTTTCTTTAACTTTATCCTTAATGTTCCTGTAAGTAATCTGTGGTCACTATAACAATCAGCACTGGAAACTGTTTTTGCTATTGTTAGCGCATTTCTAAATCTTCTGCTAATCAAAATGTAATCAATCTGGTTTCTAATCCTGCTATCAGGACTTCTCCAACTCCATAATCTTCTAGGGTGTTGGTTAAACCAGGTGTTTCCTACAATCATTTCCTGCTCTTGAGCCCACTCTACAAGTCTGTATCCTCTTTCATTTCTCTCTCCTAAACCATAATTTCCTACTGTGTATCAATCACCTTGATTTCCCACTTTTGCATTGAAGTCCCCTATTATGATGTTTATTTCTGAAGTTTTACATTTCTTTAAGGCAGACTCTATGTCATTATAAAATTCTTCTACACTATCTTCACTGGATTCTCCTGTTGGGGCGAATAACGTTTATGCCAAAAGGGTTGCCGCATAATTTAACTAGTAGAACTTTGTCTGACACGGTCCAATATCCTTGAACCGATTTTGATGTTTGCTGATCCAAAATAATTGCTACCCCCCTTGTCGATTTTCTCCTCCAGAATAAATAATCTTCAAATCTTAATCTATCTTGATGCCTGCTCCTGTCCGTCTCGTTTCGCACATTCTTAAAATATTAATTTTCTCTCTTTCCATTTCTTGTTTGATATTATCTAATTTTTCGTCGTCGTTTAACGTCCTAACATTCCATGTTACTAATTTTAATGTCTCTGTCCTTGTCTTGCGATGATCTGTCTTTAAGCGAGTCATAATGAACTAGGCACTTTTAAAGAAGGTAGTTTGCCGTTGCTTTCTTTCTTGGCAGTGACCATACTGGCCTGGTGACCGTAGCCATTGTCTCGTGAAAGAGATCTTCTGCCTATCGTCGCGAAACTTGAGACCATAACTAACAACTATCTTTCGGCTGCCCTCATAATTTCATCCAACACCTATCTTCCGTAGCTACTTTTGAACACTTCCAAAAAACGAATACGAAATAACACCACATAATCCACAGGAAAACACTAAAACAGCGACGTCCCGAAGAATAAACGCATCACGTCGTCGCCATTTTACCTGAAGAATCTCTGTGTAGGGAACATAACATGAAAATTAGCAGAAGCAAAACAGAGAAAATGACTATAGCTAACGAAAACAACAACAACAACAACAACAACAACAACAACAACAACAACAACAACAACAACAACAACAACAACAACAATTCACCTAAACGAACATCCCCTGAAACAAGTAAAGAGTTTCAAGTAAATTGGAAGTATAATATCATCAAATGGCACATCAAAAGACGAGATCGAAAATAGATGCAATAAGGCAAACCAACTCATTGGACAAATGGCACCAATACTAAAGAACACACATGTATCAATAGTTACTAAGAAAGCACTTTACAACAAATCTTCCTACCAACTCAATGCAATCAATGCCAAACCTGGACAATGAGAGAAAAAGAGAAAAGAAACATCCCAACAACAGAAATGAGATTCCTGAGAAGAATACTCAATGCATCAAGAAGAGATAAGACCAGAAATGAAGTAACCATGACTAATGTGGGGGTTATAGCACCGTTAGATTTTATAAGAAGGCAGCAAGTAAAATGGTTTGACCATGCAACTAGGTTACCAACTAGCAGTTAGTTAGTTAGTTAGTCGCAGTTCCAACTTTACAGCAACGGGTCGTCCCCATTATGCTCCGTTCCTGTGCCAGTGAATATCACACAAAACGCTCCCCACTGCCCAATGTGAAAAGTAGAAAAGATAGGAGTCTCGACAAACAACAGCCCGCACAAATACACTGTGTATAATTCCCCCACCAGAACGTCAACACACCAGTCCCCTTCGAAACACCCAGTTCATCTCTGATGGAATCGGCAGTCATTTTCCTATCTGAATGTTTCCTAGATGTTCACCCACACAGTCCACGAAAATACAGTTCATCGTTGATGGCAGTGGCAGTCAACCAGAAGCCCAGCAGCTACGCATTTCTGCATAAGGCAAAAACCGGTCAACTCTGGGACATAGCCACCTGCCATCACTCCGAACATGTAGTCACGTTCCATAAAACTTCAGACAGATTCAAAAGCATTCACACGAAACTCACAGCTCACAGTGTCGTGCAATGCACTCACTCAGTAGCAGGGCGACGGAACCATCAAGTCTCCTTAGTCGCCTCTTACGACATGCGTGGTAGGCTACAGTGTTGCTATTCTTTGCTTCCCTTATGGGCCCCGGCAACACACGGGAAAAAAAGTCTACAGGGTCGACTTCATTGCACCGGGTTTTATCCCATATGGTTCGGTCTCTTTCCGCAGCACGGAAAGCGTCGCACAAAGCACGAACTCCGTAGCTTTTAGCGACGACCCACAGGAGTCTCCGAAACATTTAACTCGTAGACCGAAGGGCGCGGCCCGGAATCGAACCCACAACCTTCGGAACACGAGTCAAACGGCTTGACCACTTCACCACAGCACAACAAGCAATGATGTACAGGCCACATGGAAGCAGAGGAAGAGGCCGACCACGTAATCGATGTACGGAGGGAATAGCAGAGTCCATTGCAATATTCATACATGACGCCCATTAGCGGGCACTCTCCCGATGTTTATATTTCCCCTCGACACCGTAAGGTACAAGAGGAACATGATGAGATGAGAGATGCTTACGATCCGGTACACGTATGCGTGCCAAAGAAGATCCTGCTCACAGAAGTAGGTCACAGTAAGATCCTGCCCACAGATGTAGGTCACAGTAAGATCCTGCCCAAACATGAGTGTCCCAATAAAATCCTGCCCAAACATGAGTGTCCCAATAAAATCCTGCCCAAACATGAGTGTCACAGTAAGATCCTCTCACAGAAGTAGGTCACAGTAAGATCCTGCCCAAACATGAGTGTCCCAATAAAATCCTGCCCAAACATGAGTGTCCCAATAAAATCCTGCCCAAACATGAGTGTCACAGTAAGATCCTGCTCACAGAAGTAGGTCACAGTAAGATCCTGTCCACAGAAGTAGGTCACAGTAAGATCCTGCCCAAACATGAGTGTCCCAATAAAATCCTGCCCACAGATGAGTGTCACAGTAAGATCCTCTCACAGAAGTAGGTCACAGTAAGATCCTGCCCAAACATGAGTGTCCCAATAAAATCCTGCCCACAGATGTAGGTCACAGTAAGATCCTGCCCAAACATGAGTGTCCCAATAAAATCCTGCCCACAGATGAGTGTCACAGTAAGATCCTCTCACAGAAGTAGGTCACAGTAAGATCCTGCCCAAACATGAGTGTCCCAATAAAATCCTGCCCACAGATGAGTGTCACAGTAAGATCCTCTCACAGATGTAGGTCTTAGTAAGATCCTGCTCCCAGATGTAGTTCCTGTAAGAGCCTGCTCACAGATGAGTGTCACAGTAAGCTCTGCTCACAGATGAGTGTCACTGTAAGAACCGGAAATCAGTCGGTAACCTTGGAAACAGTAAATAAATATCATGATGACCTACGTGTGATCGGCGGTCGCGGAGCAGAGCTCAAATCAATCAATAATAGCTTCATTATTTCAGCAACTCAGTACAAACCAAACGGGCCATCTCGTTTTCATGAGCCGGCATATGACAAATTATCAAAGATGGCGGCAAGACACGTGCATTCCCGGCAAGTCGTCACCTCAGACCTCATCTCCATGTTGAGTTTAGTCTAGAGCACTTCCGCCACCGTGCGGGCGCCAATTACAGATTTCCAAGGCAACCCAGAATAACTGATATTGTAAATCAAGAGAATAACAATATTCTCTCGTGTCCTCCGCCAACCTCCTATCATACAGTGGCTCGCCTAGTGTATTGTAGTCAAGATTAATTGCATTAATTTTCCCAATTAGCCTCTTTTTACGCATATCTTCTATCGCATTGCAGACAATCATAAAGCGCCATTTCCGAGCTTCCCCCCGAATTATTGTTTATCCGTCCCGACCGTCTGATGCAAAGAAACTGGAAGAGACCTTTTGTCTATACCCGCATGGCCCAACAAGGCGCAACGTGAACGTGTATGTATGTGTATTCCTGCGCGCGTGCATGCGTAATGATGTCCGTGTTAGCAACTAGACAACGCCATGCGAACCATGCACCTGCTTGTCGATGACGTCGAAGTCAGCCAGCTCGCAATGGAAACAGCCTAGCTGTCGCTGCGTCAATAGTTGAGGCAACTTCCTGGTGATCCGGGACTACATTTGGTAGGGTATCTGCTCTTACTCCCAACACATTATGTGTAGTCCTGTCTTAAGCTTATGTTAAAGCGTGTTTGATTTCCTTCGTTACGCCATTACAATTTCCCAGAGGTTATTTCTGTCTGTCTGTCTGTCTGTCTGTCTGTCTGTGTGCCAGTTTGTATGTATGTATGTATGTGTTGTGTATGCGTGCGTACAGACAGGTAGGCAAGCACGTAAGTGTGTGGGTGTTCATGCATGTCGGTGTCTGTCTCTAAGGTAGTCTGTCTGTCAGTGTGCCAGTTTGTATGTGTTGTGTATGCGTGCGTACAGACAGGTAGGCAAACACGTAAGTGTGTGGGTGTGCATGCATGTCGGTGTGTGTGTGTGTGTGTGTGTGTGTGTGTGTCTGTTTGTCTGTCTGTCTGTCTGTGTGCCAGTTTGTATGTATGTATGTGTTGTGTATGCGTGCGTACAGACAGGTAGGCAAGCACTTAAGTGTGTGGGTGTTCATGCATGTCAGTGTGTGTGTGTGTGTCTGTCTGTCTGTCTGTGTGCCAGTTAGTATGTATGTATGTGTTGTGTATGCGTGCGTACAGACAGGTAGGCAAGCACGTAAGTGTGTGGGTGTTCATGCATGTCGGTGTCTGTCTGTCTCTAAGGTAGTCTGTCAGTGTGGCAGTTTGTATGTGTTGTGTATGTGTGCGTACAGACAGGTAGGCAAGCACGTAAGTGTGTGGGTGTGCATGCATGTCGGTGTGTGTGTGTGTGTGTGTGTGTGTGTGTGTGTGTGTGTGTGTGTCTGTCTGTCTGTCTTCTGCTTGTCGGTCTGTCTGCGTGTATGTGTGTGTGATTCTTAATGAACTGGAAGCAGTATAAACATACATGTGTTCATTTGGGAAAGCAAATAAACAGCTAAGAAAGCAAAAAACGAGGTTCAGGCTTCAAAGGCGAAAGGAACTGCTTCATTGCGCCGGGTTTGATCCCATATTGCTCCGTCTCTTTCCGCAAGATGACCGTAGAAAGCGATGCACAAAGCACGAAGTCTTCTAGATAATAGCGCTCGTGAACCGAATGACGTAGTTTGTAATCGAGCGCTTGATATCCATCCATCCATCCATCCATTCATTCATCCATCCATCCACCCACCCACCCACACATCCATCCATCCATCATGTGCGATGCCGATAAGCGTGGGCGGTCATGTTTCGACATCTCAGTCGATCACCAGAGTCGTGGATCAGATCCGTGTTCCTGTCTCAACCATGCCATGTGGCCAAGCCATCCAGGTATTTACTTCTGGTCTTCCCTTTGGTCTTTTTCCTTCGATCTTGCTAGTTGTGACCAAGTTCTCTAAGTCATTTCTTCTGATAATATGCCCAAAAAATGTTGACTGTCTACGTCTAATGTCTCTAATCAGTTTAGGATCTTCATTGTTTCTTGAAGGACATTGGTTTTTCTGTCTGTCCGTAGTATTCTTTGCATTTTCCTCAGAAACCACATTTCCACAGCCATCAGATGTTTTTCAGCTTGTCTGCTCATTGTCCACGTTTCACATCCATACAAAAGTAAGGTTCTATGTAGCACATCAACACTTCAGCGCTTTATATATACACAAATAATGTGGAAAGAAAGAAACCATTTGGAATGCGATGATGTGGTGATCAAGTGACGCGTTCTGGAAACATTTAAAGTTGTGTTGCAAATATAGAAACATTCCGTACCTCACTTGAGCTCCAGCGGGCTTCGTGTCTGGTTTTACGGAACCCTGTGCAAGACTCCAACCATATATCCGTGCAGTGAGTGGCACCTTGCAGTCTTGACAGACCAAAGTGTGTGAGTTGGAATGTGGCCAATATTAAATCACAATGCCTGGGCAGAGCTTCAGAGAAACATGTGGCGCCCAAACGACATGTCCCCTCTCTCGGCCTAGTCTTGTGTATTCCAGAGGAATGGGTAACCAATACGTCTGGCACAAGGTAGGCTGCAGACGCTAAATCGCCATCTCAGGCGCAACTGAACTGTGCCAGAGCTTCTCGAGGTTGGTGGTCCTTAATGATGCACTCTCCAGAAATACACTGTTGGAAAAACCGCTAGCACTCATCGTCCCATCACCAAATCATGGGTACAAACCGCGGGTAACTGGTGCTCATCGATAATATGCTTTACTAATGTGATAAATACTTTCTAATGTCCAGCCAGCTTCATTCCTGCTAAATAATAGATTGGTTCTAATGTTCGTGACATGTATTTTTCTATCAGTTCTATAAGGAAATGAGAAACCGATTCACATGCAAGTCTCTCAAATTTGAAGGAAGGGCCCTGGCTGTCCCTAATCTTCTACCTCAAATATTCCGAGACATGTATGTGACAACACACCTCTCCGTGGTCACCGAATGGAATATTTCTGGGCGCGAAACTGCATTAGGTAGAAAGTCTAACAGATCAAGCCTTACTGGTTCCATTAGTACATGCCCAAAGCTAACCAACTTCCGGGGGGAAAAGGAAAACGGTACTCTTCATGTTTGACCAGGGTTGGTTCACTTCGTGGTTTTCCCGCGTTAGTGCTCGCTTGGATCAATCTGCCGGTCGTGTAGATCAATGCAGAAGTCACAACCAAGACACTGATCGTGGGAAATAATAAAAACAGCAAATTGCAGGTGCCTCCCTTAATGAACGGGAGGCTCCATATAAGGAAGTGAGACTAAGCGGCAATGTGTCGGACGTGACATATCCTTGGGTGAGTCCAGTACCTGAGCATCATACGTCGACTCTGCACTTATGGAAGTCTCCTTGTATGGCGGGGAATGGCCTTGTTCTGTGCTTGCTTAAAACAAATTCTGAGACAGGTTTTGGACAGAATTATATTATTTGGCTAGACAGTCAAACCAGCTAAAGTAGTCACTTATTTTCACAAATTGATGTTGTTTCTTTGGGGGGGAAAGGGGGGGGGGGGGGACACAAAATTTCTAACGGGTTCATCACAAGTAATGACAAAATTATTTCAAAAAACTTTTAAATCTTAACATCAATAATAACAGAACTCAGAAGTTTGTTGAAAGCAGCTTCAATGCCAGATAGCTGATCTGAAGAAATAAATTAAGAAACTGCTACTGACCCAGAGGCTAACCAAGAACAAAACATCGGAAGTAATGCAAGACTGCTGGAAGAAATGAACAAAAAAATTCAGCGTAGCATCCGGCAAGAGATGGAACGCATGGCCCAGATAAAGAAAGAAAACTAAGAGATACTGCGTGTAATACAAGCAGAAAGAAAACAACTTACGAGAGAGGGAGCTGGATAGGGACAGGCCAGTAAAACCCAAGCCCAAACCCACAAATCAAGCTAAAGCCAGCAGCCCATCTACAAAACCCAAACCCATAGATCAAGCTGAAACCAGCAGACCATCTACAAAGACCAACAAGTCTAAAGGCAGGCCAAAGTCTATCTACCCTTTCACTCATTCCGGAGACGAATGGCAAGCTGGTGCAGACTTTGGAAAGGTTTTCCGAGAAAGATTTTCTGTAAAGGGAAGAAAGGAACAACCCCGAAGGAAGCTGCACCCGCTGACGTCACAGGCATAAAATCTACCGCACGAGAAAACAGAATTTAAACAGCGCAACAGGAGAGAATATAGGTTCGCAAAACATCTACCTCAATCGTAACCTACGCCGCATAAGGTATGTCGAACGAGGTCGATTTTTTCTACCTCTCATACGAACGAACGAATGAAGGAACTTAAAAGCTGACAAGTATGCTAGCGTCTGTACTGGACAGCTTTGTTGGGTGGAAGGCAGAAGCTCTGAGGCCGTTGAATACCCCATGGAACTACCCTTTGAGGGCTAACTCGATCAACATATGATGGGGAGAAGTCGTTGTATCGGCCAGAAGGCGCGCATATCGCAGATCTGCTACAAACAAGCACAACACAATTACATTCAAAACAAAAACAAAACAAAGCATTAAAACGAACGAACAAGAAGAGTCATTTGAGAAGGCAACCAAAAATTTGTGAAAACACATGAACATTTGAGAATTGTTTTTAGAGAGTCATCTCATCTCATCATGTTCCTCTTGTACCTTGCGGTGTCGAGGTGACGTATAAACAGCGGAAGAGTGCCCGTTTATGGATTTCAAGTATCGATATTCCCATGGATTATGTTACTCCCTGCGTCCATTGTTTACGTGGTCGGCCTCTTCCTCTTCTTCCCTCTGGCCTGTACATCATTGCTTGTTGTAGTATACTGTTAGTTGGTAACTTACTTGCATGGCCAAACCATTTGACTTGCTGCTTTCTAATAAAATCTAGTGCAGCTATAACCCCCACTTTAGTCCTGATGTCTTCATTTTTGATCTTATCTCTTCTTGATACATTGAGTATTCTTCTCAGGAATCTCATTTCTGTTGTTGTGATGTTTCTTTTTTCTGTTTCTGTCATTGTCCAGGTTTGGCATTGGTAACATAGAGTTGGTAGGAAGATTGTGTTGTAAAGTGCTTTCTTAGTAGTTATTGATACATGTTTGTTCTTTAGTATTGGTGCCATTTGTCCAATGAGTTGGTTTGCCTTATTGCATCTATTTTCGATCTCGTCTTCTGATTTGCCATTTGATATTATACTTCCTAGGTACTTGAAACTTTTTACTTGTTTCAAGGGATGTTCGGGTAGGTGAATTGTTGTTGTTTGTTCTTCTTTTGTTATAGTCATTACCTCTGTTTTACTTGTGCTAATTTTCATGTTATGTTCCCTACACATTTCGTTTAGACTATTCATGTGGTCTTGTAATTCAGCTTCTGATTTTGCTATTAGTGCTTGGTCGTCCGCAAACAAGAGTTCTCTAATGGTTATATTTGCAGATGGTTCTCCTTCTGTGTTCTCGTCGTGCGGTGTTCTCTCGGTTTCCGTTTGGCTGGTTTCTTTACATATGTTGTCTATATATGTTATTTTTAGAGAGTGTTGGATCGATAAGATGTCAAGGGCAAAGAAGAAGACTTACGTACGCCATCTAGAGATAAGGTTAAGGATCACATTCACATACCATCTTCATCATTATGTACCTTGCCGATAAGCGTGGGCGGTCATGTTCCGCCATCTTACATGAGATGAGAATCAGTTGTGTGTTCGTGTCTCCACCATACCACCTAGCCAAGCCATCCATATATTTACTTCTATGCCTTCTCCTTGTTCTTTTCGCTTCAATCTTGCCAGTTGTCACCAAATTCTATAGTTTATTTCTCTTCATATGTGCCCAAAAAATTGTGACTGTCTGCGTCTAATTTCTCCAATCGGTTTACGGAGTTTATTTGCTTTTCGTAGGACTTGCACGTTGGCTTTTCTGCCTGCCCATGGTATTCTTTGCATTTTCCCCAGAAACCACATTTCCACAGCCATTAGATCAGTGGTTCACAACATTTTTTGGCCCATGCACCTCCTTTACCATATGTTCAGAACGTCATTCCCCCCCCCTCCCCTTTCGAATTTCCTCCCTATAAATCCTCCCCACCCTTACACAGTATACATAAAAATGGAAGCTAACTTTAGTAACACATATTAGAACAAGTCTAGACATTACATAAAACGTGATTTGCGTGATATACTTACGTTATAAAACGAACTTCATTAGGACGAGAAGTACAGAACCGTAAAATTTAGAGGGAAAAACAATGTCAAGTAACTGGTTCTTGTATTAATGCGATCTTGAAATAATCTTAATCCCCCCCCCCCCCCCTTTGGAAACCCTAAAATTCCCTCCTGGGGGAGGGGGGGGGGAATTCCTCACCGGTTGAGAACCACTGTATCAGATGTTATTCAGCTTGTTTGCTCATTGTCCACGTTTCACATCCACACAAAAGTATAGGTTCTATGTAGCACTCTTTTTCTCGTCAGCCATTTTACCGTCAACATTTTGAGGTAGTCATTGTATGTGACATACATCGGAGCCACGTAGTCACGACAAACGACCCACCCGAATGGGCAATTTGACCCCAGGACCACGGAGCAGGCAGGCATGTGTACTATCCACTGCAATACTGGAAGCATATCTTTCCAAATGCTTACATTCAAGTGTAAAATTGGGTATGCATTAATACACAGACGATCAATGTCACGGCAGGGCATCACTTTACACTTCCAGTGGTGATAAACGTTATCCTCCATGTTGAAATGAGGTCTAACAAAAGACCATTAGACCGTTTGAATGATTTATTGGTGAGAATATAGTGCCGCTAAACACCCACATAATTCGAGTGGGGAGATGGGGTTCAGCAGATCTGCTGTGATGTACCTCGTGCAGTTACCTTGCAATCTTATCTGCTCAGCTTCGCCATGCGGGTTAGCCAGGGTCTGCTCAAGTTTGAATGTTGCTCGTCTGTGTTTTGTCAGCCCCACAAACGTGACATTACCTGGCAATCGTTGATCGTGCTTCCTATCGGGCACACGACGTTCTAAGACAACACGGTCGTTAATGGCGTGGAGCCGAGTGACTTTTGTTTCGGTTTTTTGGAGTGGGTGGGTTAACCATTAGATATAGTCAATCAATCAGATATGTGCCGCCTCCACAATGAAGATTGGCTGCTTTGGAACGTAACACTTTATGTCGTTCGTTCTGCTTGTATCCTCAACCCCCTACTTCTTTCATTCTACTTCTATGAACGCCAAACAATACACGTGTGTTTATTTATTAATTGCTTATTATTATTATTTTTTTTTAAATTTCGCATATTCTTTACAGGACATCGCTGTCAATATCAGTATCTTTCAGCTGATTGTTTATTTCTTGGCAAGATTACGCTCAGTAGTTTGCCATTGCTTTCTGAGTGAAAGGTCATCAATGAACATCACAGAAAACGGGCAAATATTAGAACAAGTAACAAGTTTCTCCTATCTTGGACATATAATAACAGATGATGGCAAAAGTGAAATAGAAATCAAAAAGAGAATAGGAATGGCCAAAAATGCTTTCAACGTCATCAAATCAGTATTAACATCTAGAGAGATTAATAATGTATTAAAACTGAGAATTGTCAAATCTTACGTATATTCAACTCTACTGTATGGCGCGGAAGCCTGGACATTGTCAAGCAACTAGAAAATCGCATAGAAGCCCTGGAGATGTGGATAATATACAGTCGTATTTCATGGAAACAAAAACAATCAAATGCAGAAGTTCTAGAAAAACTGGGAATGAAGAGAGAGTTGATGAAAGGAATAAAGAGGAGACAAGTGAAATATTTCTGCCACGTTAAAAGGCATGATACTCTTATAAAAACCATACTGGAAGGCAAGGCTGAGGGCAAGCGAGCAAGAGGTAGACAACGATACAAGTGTGAAGATAACATCAAGAGATGGACGAACATCAACCTGACAGAATGTACAGTCAAGGTGAGAGACAGACAGTGTTGGAGATCCATTGCAGCCAACCTTCATTGTGGAGACGGCACCTGATTGATTGATTGAACCTTGACTGGACCCGGGACCAAACCCGGATCACTGGCGTGTGACGCGGGTGTGTAACCACTAAACCACACGGCACACGCTAGACGCAATCAAACGATCACTCTAGAATATCACAACGTCACCCATCGTAGGTTATAGCTCAAAATGTGCCCGATCTCCGCGAAATTCGAGTATCCATCCATTCATCATGTGCCTTGCCGATAAACGTGGGCGGTCATGTTCTGCCATCTCACTCGATCACCAGAGTCGTGGATCAGCTAAATGTTCCTGTCTCGACCATGCAACGTGGCCAAGCCATCCAGGTATTTACTTCTCGGTCTTTCCCTTGGTCTCTTCCCTTCGATCTTGCCAGTTGTCACCAAGTTCTCCAAGTCATTTCTTGGGTTCCGCCCAAAAAATGTTGACTGTCTAAGTCTAATGACTCTAAATTCGAGTATTTTTTCTTTTGGGCATATCCTTTACAGGACATCGCTGTTAACACCAGCATCTGTCAGCTGTATTCGAGTATAGTGCTTCCAAATTGACGTTGACAAAGCCTTAGGTACGTACGGAATACAATCAGCGTTGCCAGTAGTGGTTTGTGCTCAATGGTTAAATCTCAAATCCCGGAAAAACCAAATAAATCAATATTTGTATATCACATGGCTGGTTACCCGCAGTGATCCCATGACTATTAGTTATGTTAATTAATAAGCCTGAAGTTCAACTGTAGTCTGTGCCCCGGTGTTACCACCCCTTGAGACACGTTCCCGCGGTCAACTCGTTTCAAGTTTTATCACAGGCAATAAGTTGTTAACAGATTTCCATAATTGCGCTGAAGGCCCTAGGGATATTTCCACAGCGACCTGGCTATCACAAACAAAAACCAGTGCTGTCCTATCATCTTCCCCGCTGTTGGTAATGGCTCAGTGCTTTTAACGAGCGTCTTGTGATGGGCAACGTTTCTTATTACTCCTACCTCGGAAGTCGCAGGTTAGGCATCAAATGCGTAATAGAGTCCCTCTGGACACTGCTTCAATACCCGCTCGTTTCATCCTTGTCGGTTGTATCAAGCAAGCCGCGTCCCCCGGGAGGCCAACCTGCTCCTGCTGTCAGTGTTCCCATTGTTATCTGGCCGCTGTTTATCAACACCTCGGTTGCCCTCATTGGTCTCATTATCCCCAGGTCTGTAATCTTTCCCCACGGAATGCTTCCTTCCTTGGATGTGATGGTGCTGAGTGAGACTATCGTCTGTGAAGTGTAGCAACACCTCATCTCCGGCCCGATACAGTGGTCACTAAACATGGTGGCATCTGGGCGGGAGCGTTCGGACAGTGAAAGCTCCCGATCACGCGGACCCCGGCGAGCATAATTATTGTGTACCTGG
>JACEFZ010028091.1:42500-152500 GCA_014155875.1 Cepaea nemoralis
GAGAACATGGCATCAGCATTGCTGTATGGATGGGGAACCATAGAGAACATGTCATCAGCATTGCTGTATAGATGGGGAACCATAGAGAACGTTGCATCAGCTTTACTGTATGAATGGGGAACCATAGAGAACATGGTATCAGCATTGCTGTATGGATGGGGAATCATAAAGAACATGGCATCGGCACAGCTGTATGGATGGGGAACCACAGAGAACGTTGCATCAGCATTGCTGTATGGATGGGGAATCCTAGAGAACATGGCATCAGCATTGCTGTATGGATGGGGAACCGCAGAGAACGTTGCATCAGCATTGCTGTATGGATGGGGAACCATAGAGAACATGGTATCAGCATTGCTGTATGGATGGGGAACCATAGAGAACGTTGCATCAGCTTTACTGTATGAATGGGGAACCATAGAGAACATGGTATCAGCATTGCTGTATGGATGGGGAACCATAGAGAACGTTGCATCAGTATTGCTGTAGAAAACTACGCAGGAAGGCAAAGAATATTGATAAGCCAACACAGAACTGGTGTCGTTAGCCGTTACACGTTGCGGGATTTGCCGAGGAGAGATCCGAGCTCTTATGGACTGAATGGTTCGATGTACAATGAGGATGATCTGTCGACTAACTAACTAACTAACTAACTAACTAACTAACTAACTAACTAACTAACTAACTAACTAACTAACTAACTAACTAACTAACTAACTGACTGACTGACTGACTAACTAACTAACTAACTAACTAACTAACTAACTAGCTAACTAACTAACTAACTAACTAAATCGCCGACCACGCTATAAACAAGAGACAACGACTAAATCACCGACCATCACATTACAAACAATTGAGAACGACTAAATCACCGACAAACACACTACAGACAAGAGACAACGACTAAATCACCGAATAACACACTACAGAGAAGAGTTAACGACTAAATCACCGACCAACATACTACAAACAATAGAGAACGACTAAATCACCGACCATCACACCACAAACAATAGAGAACGACTAAATCACCGACCATCACACTACAAACAATTGAAAACGACTAAATCACCGACCAACACAATACAGACAAGATACAACGACTAAATCAGCGACCAACCACTACAAACAATAGAAACGACTAATCACCGACTGTCACACCAGAAACAATAGAGACCGACTAAATCACCGACCAACACACTTCAAATAATAGACAATGATTAAATCACAGACCAACACAAGACAGACAATAGAGAACGACTAAATCACCGACAACCACACTACAAACAATTGACAAATACTAAATCACTGATTAACACACTAAAAACAATAGACAACGACTAAATCACTGACTAACACACTAGAAACAATAGAGAACGACTAAATCTCTAACACACAACAAACAATAGAGAACTACTAAATCACTGACCAACACACTACAAACAACAGAGAACGACTAAATCCCCGACCAACACACTACAAACAATAGAGAATGACTAAACCACCGACCGACCAACACACTACCAACAATAGAGAACGACTAAATCACCGACAAACACACTACAAACAACAGAGAACGACTAAATCACTGACAAACACACTACCAACAAAAGAGAACGACTAAATCACCGACCAACACTTTACAAACATTACAGAACGACTAAATCACTGACTAACACACTACAAACAATAGAGAACGACTAAAGAGGGGGTTATAGCCGCGCTAGATGTTACTAGAAGGCAGTAAGTCAATGGGTTTGACTATGGAACTAGGTTGCCAACTAACAGTATAGCACAACAGGCCATGATGTACAGACCATGTAAACGATGGACAGAGGGAATAACAGAGTCCATGGGGATCTCGATACATGAAGCCCATAAATGGGCACCCTCCCGCTGTTTATGCTTCATCTCGACACCGTAAGGCATAAAAGGAACAAGATGATTTGAGATGAGATGAGATGAGACTATTATGTCAACAGGCTTGACCATGGGAATGGTATTCCATGGGAAAGGTCCCATGGGAAAGGTCCCATGGAATGGGATGGGATTGGAAGCACACATTTGTATTTCCCATGTCATAGCAACTTGATCTACGTGAGAGTTACCCTTAATTTTGTCTTCTTTTTTTTTTTAAAAACCTTTCTAAAGCCTTTTATCCTTCTTTTTTTCTGTATATATTTGTATATATTCTTTATCTTGCGGTGGAACACCGGATAAATAAATAAATACACATAGCCTTTTATTATATAAGATTACATGTTGGTGCGTTACCAGCAAAAATAGAAGACATGGTTAAGTCGGTTGTTACTAAGAAGAAAGGGAATGTGGGCACTAATAAATGGGCCAATGATTTGACCGCTCTTTTCTTAGTCTGTTGTTCCAACTGTTATTTCATTCAGCAAGGATTTAAATCTTTCTTCTGAATCATCTGCTGTATGTAAAATAGCAGGAATTATAGACCAAAAGCCGAAAAGAGATTTTGACTTACGTTTTTGTTTATCCTCCACCAAACAAAGCACTTAAGTTTGATGACACCAGAAACAAATGCCTTGAGATGAAATTACGGCAACCAACTTCACAACCATTAAATTATTGGGAAAATGAACATAGGTTACCACTGCTAAAAGCAAGTGCGAAAATTGTTTTGGCCATACCAGTTGGTTACTTACGGGGGTATGTGAGCCGGTCGCTAAGAAAGCAATGGCAAACTACTGGGCGTAATCTTGCCAAGAAATCAACAACAGCGGTAAAATTCTGGTGTTGACAGCGATGTCCTATAAATGGGATATGCGAAAAAAACGGGAAAAAAAGTGTCATCAGCAGCAGTAGAGCGCTTATTTAGTTCAGCTGGATTATTGTTGATTAAGTTAAGAAAACGGATGTTACCAGCTCTCGTTATAAAATCTCTGTATATCAGATTTGCATGTAAGATGAGAATTGTGGAAATGGTTTAGGGATTACCTGGATTAATTGAATTATTGGAAACAGTCGATCAGCAGGAAACTGATAATGACTGAATTGTCATATTTAGTTTAAACTTTAAAAAAAATAAAGTACTCTTGAATATTAAAATTAATTATTTCTGTTGTTTTACATGTCTCTTTGTACATATAGTCCTATTTAGAAGACACTAAACCTAAACTTTCATAAATTTCATAATTTTATTTGAACTGTATTCCATATTAATATTATAATGGGAATCCCATGGGATGGGATGGAATGGGACAGGTATAAATTACCATGGGATGGGACAGAACAATATGTCCCATGGACAAGCCTGCAAATCTACATTAATCATTCTTTGTATCACTATTTCTTAATCGTTCTATCTTCTGTTCGTTATTTCTTTACACCCCACCCCACCCCCTTCCCCATTTGTATGTTGGTCTTTATAATAACGGTTGTTTCATTCACCAGTTTCTTCATTTGAATTATTCATTTATTTATGCTTTATCTGTCCGATTAATTTCATTCTCCGTAGTTCAGGATTTATCTTTTCTAATACTGATTGATTGGTTTTATTTCCTGCCTGACTGCATTCTTTAAGCAAAATTTGTTTTTACTTTAACCCCGCCCTCTTGATCCTTATTTTACTTCCCCCCTTGATCTGTATTCATACCTTCTTTCACACACACCCTCCCCCTCCCCACCCCCGATCTAGCAACTCCAAGATCTACAACTCTCCTGCTTCATTAAGTCACTGCAGACAAGAAGCAAAACAGTAAACAGGATTTCAACACAAGTTCGCAGCTTCTGCCTCTGACTACTGCAGTGTCTTCATTGGCTTACTGGGAACGTCTTGTGACGCACCGGTGCGGTATTATGTGGCTGTTTTACGACTCCTTTTAGAGAGTCTATGTAAAAGTCTCTTTAATTGACACAGACGGTAACAGAACGCTAAACTGTGATCCTCGAGCCGACGTGGGGACCTGGCCTTTTCTTAACTGAGTTCGCCCATAAACCGATCGCGATTGAAGCAAAAAAAAAAAAATTACATTCTTTTGTCACCCCTCTCTTGAAGAAGAGAATGAACAATGCCATAAAACTGAACCGGGAATGGAAAACAATAATGGAGTAATTGCTATTTCCCCCCATTATCTTTAAGAAAGCGTTCTTTTGTCATTGACAACAATGTGCCGCCACTAATAAAATTAGTCATTGTAAGTGGCGGGGTAATAAACGCATAAATAATATAAGATTAAGCTCCGTATTTTATTTTAAACAGTGCCGCCTCTCTCTCTCTCTCTCTCTCTCTCTCTCTCTCTCTCTCTCTCTCTCTCTCTCTCTCTCTCTCTCTCTCTCTCTCTCTCTCTCTCTCTCTCTCTCTCTCTCCCTTAAATGTTATGAAGAGGTCCGGCGCAAGTGGACAGTAATTTCTTCTTCTTCTTCGTTCGTTCACTTGAAATACGTCTATAACTGCAATGTTGTCTCTTGTATGAATTTAGCTGTCTTTTTTAGTTCACTCAGCGGTCCATAGAGTTTATCATCCACTGTTGTCTCTCTAGGCTAGAAGGTTTGCCTAGATATGTTGTATTTTGGGCAGTCCTGGAGTATGTGCTCTGCTGTCTGCGACGCCAGTCCACATGTGCACATGGCTGATTCACCAATCTTGAATGTTGTATACATGTGGTTGCGTAATCTATTGTGTCCTGTTCTGAGGCGCAGAATAATGACCTGTTCTGGTCTGTCCATAATGTGGTAGTCATCTTGAGCAGGTGTTGGTGGCTTTCTGACTGATTTGATCATTCTTTTCTTTTGGTGATATGTAACGGGCACATCAGGCTGTTCTTCTTTTGCTCCTTCCTTAGCCAATCGATCAGCTCTGTCGTTTCCGGGTATTCCACAGTGGGATGGTATCCACTGTATGGTAACCTTATGCTGACTGCAAATTTCAGAAAGTAGTGTCCTTAGTACTGGCAATTTCTCAGACAGGAGCGCCTCGAGTACTGATTTTGCATCCGTGCAATAGCACCACAGGTTGTGTACCATGGCTGGTATTTAGTAATTTCTCTGTTGTTATCTTGACTGCCTCAATTTCAGCACCATAGTTATGGCAGTACTTTCCTGTTGGTACTATGGCCTTGTCCCTAGTATTATTTGGTTATTCTATGTACACTCCCGCTCCTCCATTTCGAACAACATTTTGTGCTGACCCATCTGTGTAGATCTCGGATCCAGAGGTCCATGTGGGTATTCTTCATCAAGGAAGCTGAGAGTGGCTGTTCCGCACTGTACACTGTTCTGTTCTTCCTTGTCAAATATATCCTCTCACTTTTGTCTGGATTTGTAGTGATAGTCTATGTTCATCTTTCCTGAAGTTCTCTCTGGAATAGATGTCAGGGGGATACCAACTGTGGGCAGATATGTGGTTTCCCTGCAGAGTCGTTTGGCCTGGTGGATAAAACTGCTTTTTTTTCAACCGCATAATGGCTAAGATTTCAAATCTGTTCTTCACAGGGTGGCCTGGCAAGCTGAGGAACTGTTCTGCTTGTATTAGCGTTTTCGTATCTCTACGCTCTCTCTGTGCTTGTGCCCTCCCCATCTTCTCCATCTCCACGATAGGAGTTGATCTCATCCCTCCTCTGGTGACACTAAGTGCTTGATTTTGCACCTTGTCCAGCTCTTGTAGTGTGGTTTTTGATGCTGAACACCATGCAGTTTACCCGTATTCCAGGTGTGGTCATCTGCTCTGTTGATAAACTTTGCAAAGTATTTTACCACTGGCTCCCCATGTGGTTCCACTTAGTTTTCTCAGGATGGCTATTTTCCTTCTGGTTTTTGCTACTGCTTTGTTGATATGCTTTCTCCATGTCAGCCTGCCATCAAATGTTACTCCAAGGTATGTTGGTCTTTATCTTCTCTAAGGGGTTTTCCATTTATCTGGATGATCCCTACCTTTTGTTTTGAAGAGAGGGTAAATAGAGTGATGCTGCACTTGTCAGTGTTTATGCTGACACGCCATCTATTTGCTCATGCAACAAATGCATGTACAGTTCTTTGTAGTGATTTGGTGGTCACTGATGCATGTTCATTTGTGCTCCATAGAACCAGGTCACCAGCGTACATTGCCGCTTTAATGTCATACGGTAGATTAGCAACAAGATCATTGATGAAGATTAGAAAAAATATGGGGGACAAGACTCCACCCTGGGGAACACCATGATGCAGAAGTACTTTCTTGCTCTTGAGTCCATTATCTGTACTCGAGCTCTTCTGTTGTCCATTTATGCTTTCATCTATTTGTACATTCTTCCATTCACGTTATAGTTTCTCAGTTTCTTCATCAGACCTTGTTTCCAGACTTTGTCAAAGGCTTTCTTCATATCTATTCATGCAGCAAGCACCAGCTTCTTCTCTTGGAATGCATCCTCAGTTTCTTGAGAGAGGTAGGTTGTCTGGTCTTCCGTATAGTAGCACTGCCTAAATCCAGCCTGCTGTGGCACAAGGATGTTTTCACTTTCAATGTACCACTGCAGTCTGTGATTGTTTTGCAAAGACATCTGGTGAGGCTAATTGGTCTGTAGCTGGAGGCAATGGAACTATCTTTCCCTGATTTTAGGAGGGGTATCATGATTGCTTCTCTCCAGGCTTGTGGAACACTGCCTAAGGTCCAGCTGTTATTGAAGATATGCAACAGCTTTGCTTTGGCCTCTGTTCCTAGGTTCCTGATAATTTCATTGGAGATACCATCAGCTACTGGTGACTTTCTCGCATGTCATGTAACATAATATTCCATATTTTTTATGCAATCTCATCTTTCATATTACGAGGTATCACTTTGTATGCCACATGATTGTCCTGTAACATGCCATTCCATATTTTTTTTCTCTGTATTCTCATCTTTCATATTATCATTTTGTATGCCACTTGATTTTATAATGTATAATATAACATTACTGTGATGTGAGTGAGAGAGTTAGTGAGTGGGAGAGAGAGAAGAGAGAGAGAGAGAGAGAGAGAGAGAGAGAGAGAGAGAGAGAGAGAGAGAGAGAGAGAGAGAGAGAGAGAGAGAGAGAGAGAGAGAGAGAGAGAGAGAGAGAAGAGTTGAATTGCATCACTAATTTCTACGCTACACAATGCATATGTACAATTTTTCTCCACTTCTTACAATTTTTGCGAGAATGCTCACGACAATCATCAGTGTCTCAACTGTGTGTAAAGTGTGGGAGTTTGTTCTTATTAGTTTCAGTGATCATGTATGTGTGTAGATGTGAGGATGTTTGTATGGGTGTGTATGTGAAGGATATGTGTGGGGAATGTATGTGTGGAGGGGTTGTATGTGGGGGTTGTGTATGGGTTGATGGGTGATGTGTGGATGGGTGAAGGGATGTGTAGTCGGTGGGGGATGTATGTGTGTGTGGGGGTTATTTGGGAGGTTATTGGAAGTATGTGGGTGCTGGTGGGTTGGGGGGGGGGGGGGGAGTTGTGGGTAGGGAATGTGTATTTGGGTGAGTGAATGGGTGTGTAGGAGATTGTGTGGATTGGGGGATGGGTGTGTAATGGGTGTGGGGGATGAGTGTGTGTGTGTGGGGGGGGGGGGGTGTCTGTGAATGGGATATGTCTGTGTGGGTGGGAGTGTGTGAGTGTAGATGGGGTAAGTGTGAGTGGGTGGAGGATGTATGTGTGGGTTGTGAGGATGTTTGTAGGTGGGGGATGTGTGGGTGGGTGGGGAGATGTGTGAGTGGGTGAGAGATGTGTGGGCTGGGATGTGTATGAAGAATGCATGTGGGGGATGTGTGTGTGGGGGGAATGTGTTTATGGGTGAAGTTTTGTTTGGGAGGGGAGATGTGTGAGAGGTGGGGGAGGTGTGGAGTGTGCAGGTGGATGATGGATGTATATAAGGAATGGGGGATGTGTGTTTGGCTGGGTGATTGGGGTGTGTGTGGGTGGGAGGGTAGATGAGAGATGCATGTGTTGATGGGCTGGGTGGGTGATGTGTGGGTGTGAGTGGTTGATGGATGAGTACGTGAGTGAATGGATGTGTGTGAGAGATGAGTGTATGGTTGGGGGATGAGTGTGTTTGTGGGAAGATGTGTGTGAGCGGCAGGATGTGTGTGGGTGGGATATAAGTGGGTGGTGGGGTGTGTGGGTGGGAGGTGTGTGATTTTGGGTGTTTATGGGTGGGGGATATGTGTGGGCAGGTGGGGAGATGTGTTTGTGGGTGAGGATGTGTGTATAGGTGGGGGATGTGTAGTTGAGAGGTGGCGGATATTGGATGGGTGAGTGGGTGTAGGTTGGCTTATGTGTGTGTGGGTGGGTGGGGAAAATTGTGAGTGTTAGGGTGCGGGATGTATGTGTGGATAGGTGCGGGATGTGTGGGTTGACGGGGGTATGTGTGTGTGGTTTTGTGATGTGTGTTTTGCTGGGTGGTTGCGGGTGTGTGGTTGTGTGGTGGAGAATATGTGGATGGGTGTGTGCGTGTCGGTTATGGGATGGGTGAGGGATGTATGTGTGGGTGGGGAAATGTGTGTGGGTGGGGGATCAGTGGGTGGGTGGCAGCATGTATGTTTGCCTGAGTCTGTGTGAGTGCGTGGAGGTATGTGTGAGTGGGTAGGGTGTGGTTGGTGGGGGATGTATGGTGTGGTGGGTGGGGGGTGTGTGGGTGTCTGAGGGACGTGAGGTTGGCTGCGGGGTTTGAGGGTGGATGGGGGATGTGTCTCACAACATTGCAATATGCACTGTTTATCTTTACAACTTTCATTTGACAATGTTTTTTTTTTCCCCATGTGAATGTACCATGCGTAATATGCATTGTTTATGCTTACAAAATCCATTTGACAATATTTTTTTTCCCCCTATGTAAATTTAACATGTAAATTTGATGAATGAAAGATGAATGATCGAAAGGGCCGAATGTTAGACGGGCCTGCGTGCCCAATTTGTTAGCCTTTTAAAATAAAGTTTGTTCGTTCGTTCGTTTTTCTCATTTTCAGTTTTGATCTGGCTAGCTCCAGTTCGCTGATTGTGATGGATGCCTCCAGACCTCATGTATTGTTTCATTCTGTCCTGTATGTTGCCATTTCTCTCGAATCTTTTGTTGTTTCTCTGGGCTAATTTCGATATTGTTATCTTGTGCTAACGAGTCCGCAAAATGGTCAGCTGCTACGTTTTTATGTAATGCAATTTTTGAGTTTCTCCCTGTGTCCTCATCGTTAAGTTGTTTTATTAGCATCCACAACTTCCTTGTGTCTCTTTCAAAGTTCAGTGACTCTGTTTCCTCCTGCCCCCTCTGCCGCGTGTCCACAGTGACGAGGTAGAAGGGCTTGTGAGTTTCAATGACCCCAAGAGCTATACCGACAGTAGCACAGCTACTGGTAGGGTCACCCATGTCGGTCAGGTCAAGGGAGAGGAGCCAGACTAAGAAACACACAAACCTGCTGCCTTGTAGGTAGACTGGGGACAGTCAAAGGCTAGGGAAAGCACCCCGAAAAATTCTTGTCGAAATCGGATGTACTGTGCCACAGGCTTGACAAAGCAATGCAACGTAACTTAATCAATTCATGATGCCACAGTTTAAACTTAACCAGTATGGTGCTAATCCCGTGAAGTCCCATCAGGTGGTGATAGCGCCGCGCCCCCTGCCTCGAGGGGGTCCACCCATGACTACTGGTGGTCACCTTCCCCTGTGCTGTGGAGTCAAGGCACAGAGGAGTAGGTTAAGAGCTATTGACCAGACACGCAACATACTACAATGGAATGCTGAAGGAGTTTCTAACAACAAAATAGAATAGATGTGGCATGCATTCAAGAGACACACCTCAACGCCAATCGCAGATTCTCAGTCGGAGGATATCAGGCCACACGTTTCGACCGCGAAGGACACAAAGGAGGAGTTCTAATACTTACACGAAACACAATACCTTGTATTGAAGTATCTGTGACTTCTGACAACCAAACGGAAATTAAAGTTGTTGATATAATGATAAAGGTCGTGAAAACAAGAATTTACAATCTGTATAGTCCAGCAGACCCATTAGGGACACACAAAGTGGAGAGTGGAAAAGAAGAAGTAACAAAGACATTTACGATCTGTTTAAGTCCCCGCTAATCACTGGTATCATGAAGGCTAATAGACTACAATTGCTGGGGCATATAGAAAGAATGGAAGATAATAGGGAAACAAAATTCGCTTACACTCAGGAAATAAATGACCGTAGACCCCGAGGTAGACCAAGAAGGCGGTGGAGAGATAATTCATGTACAGACCTACAAGCACTTGGAATCAACGACTGGCAAGAAAAGATCCACCAGAGAGACGAATGGAGACGGATTGTATTTGCAGCAAAGAACCTCAATGGCTCGGAACGCTGAAGAAGAAGAAGAAGATAGTCCAGCAGATAAGACCTTACACTTTTAAACATGAAAATAACTGACACAAACTGCATTATTGTCGGAGACTTTAATAGCCGTTCAGAAAGATGGGGATACCCAGATACTTACAACAGAGGAGATGAATTGGAGGACTGGGAAATAGACTTAAATCTCCATCTACTGCAACAAAGCGGACGACACACCGAGCTTCTACTCTAGAAAATGGTTTATTACTTCTACTCCAGACTTAACTTTCTGCACAGGACACATCCTCCACAAAATCGATCGCCATGTGCCTTGACCAATGCAGCAGGTAGTGACCACAGACCAATCAAGCTTGTAATGAATATGTAGTATGTTCCACAGAAGCAAAGGCCTTTGCTTCGTTGGAATTACAAATGAGCGGATTGGGACAGATTTGCAGGCGGACACTGAGTCCATTCCAAGAGGAGCGAGGAAAAAATACAAAACATACTGGACTGTAGAACTACAAATTTTGGAGAACTAAGTTGAAGATGCCAGGAAGATAGCAGAGAGAGAGAGAGAGAGAGAGAGAGAGAGAGAGAGAGAGAGAGAGAGAGAGAGAGAGAGAGAGAGAGAGAGAGAGAGAGAGAAACAGAGAGAGAGAAACAGAGAGAGAGAGAGAGAGAGAGAGAGAGAGAGAGAGAGAGAGAGAGAGAGAGAGAGAGAGAGAACAAACAACTGAAGCAAACATCTCTCTCACAGCCATCTCAGCAAAATATATAACAGTAAATCAAACAAGATATTGTTGGAGGGAAAAATCAGAAAACCTGAACTTTGACAGGGATGGCAACAAACCATGGAAACTAGTGAAAGCCATGAACGATGAAGGACCCACAAACAAACAAATAACAATTAAACAAGGAAATGCCTTGCTTATAGGAAAAAAAGGCTGCAAATGCACAAATGGAACACTATACTAGTGCAAACCACATTGATATTGCAACCGAACAGAAGAAAGCAATCAAAGATAAACAGACACATCATAGTAATACAGAGACAGCAGACACATCATAGTAATACAGAGACAGCAGCAGAATCAATCAATCTATCATGTGCCATGCCGGAAAGCGTGGTCGGTCATGACTCGCCATTTCACCCAATCATCAGCGTCGTGGATCAGCTCAGTGTTTCTGTCTCGTCCATGACATGTGGCCAAACCATCCAGGTATTTTCCTCTCGGTCTTACATCTTGGTCTGTTCCCTTAGATCTTGCCTAGTTGTCACTAAGTTCTCCAATCCATTTATTCTCATAACATGTCTAAAGAATTTGATTGTCTACGTCTAATTTCTATAATCAATTTACCATGTTCATTTGATGTCTGTAGTACTTGGTCATTGGTTTGTCTGTCTGCCAATGGTATTCTTTGCATTTTCCCCAGAAACCACATTTCTGCAGCCATAAGATGTTTTTCAGCTTGACTGCAGGTTGTCCAAGTTTCACATCCATACAAAAGAACAGGCTCTATGTATCCTCTCAACACTCTTTTTCTCGTTTCAATTGACATGTCTTTATTGGTCAGAATGTTTTTCATCTTGCTAAAGGCTACTTTCGCCATGGCGATTCCTGTTCTAATCTCTTCAAGGCATCTCCCATCAGATGTTATGACTGTTCCGAGATAACTGTACCGAGCAGCAGAATATATGATGGCAAATCTGAAAATGGAAGAAATGGAACAGGCAATGAATACTCTAGAAAAGAAGAAATATCCAGGAAAGGATGGAATCACAAATGAAATGCTAACAAGACTATGCACTAAAGCAAAAAAGAAACTACTAGCAGTCCTAAATTACAGCTGGAAGAGAGGAATAGTCCCACAGGCATGGAAGGAAGCTATACTAATACCAGTCCCAAAGAAATAAAAAGACCTGGAAGAACCAAATGGCTATCGACCTATCAGTCTACTTAGCTGTGTAGGAAAATTAATGGAAAGCATTATCAATGGCAGGCTAAGATGGCATCTGAAAGAAAACCAACTCTTAACACCACACCAAGCTGGATTCAGAAAGTACAGATCTACTGAATATCAAATAACCCATATAGCTCAGGAAATAGAGGATGCTTTTCAAGAAAAAAAGCACACACTTGCAGTCTGGATAGATTTAGAAAAAGCATGTGATAAAGTATGGAATGACGGACTGAAAGTAAAACTGCGAAAAATGCATGTTTGTGGGAAAATATACAAATGGATCAGCCACTACCTTGAAAAGAAAACTACGATGACAAAAGTACAAGGACAAACCAGCAAAAAGATGTTGTTGGAGCAAGGTGTCACCCAAGGAGGAGTTCTTTCACCAACATTATTCCTAGCATATATAAATGACATCACGGAAAAATTTTCAGCCAGAGTACACGCATCCTCCTTTGCAGATGGCCTAGCCATATGGATATCTGAAGAATATACTAGTACAGCTTACAGCAGAATACAGCAAGCCTTATTAGCGCTAGAGGACTGGTCAAAATCATGGCTAGTGAAGATAGGTGAGGACAAATCAACTTGCACAGTGTTCTCCCTCTCAAATAAAACTCAGCAACCTAAGCTGGTGTTGAATGAAAAATATTGCGCCATGAAGAAAATCCAAACTATCTAGCAATTACCTTTGGTCGTAGCGTCATCTTTGAGCGGCTGTAACTATTGCCCACGTGGTCTGGTTGTAGGCATTACACATACGACCTTAAGCAGCGCCATATTTGATAGAATTTGACCATTACCCATTGTGATCGGATGCAGAGCCATCTTTGACCGGATTTAGCTAGTGGGCACGTGGTCTATTTGTAGTCATTACACATGCGACCGGAAGCAGCGCTATACTTGACTAGCTTTTGCCAGTAACCACGTGGTCTGGTTGTAGCGACTACACATGCGACCGGAAGCAACGTCATACTTAATCGGATGTGACCATTACCCACGAGTGATCAGATGCAGCGCCATCTTTGTCCGGCTTTAGCCAGTGAGCATGTAATCTTGTTGTAGCCATTACAAAGGCGACCGGAAACAGAACCATATCTGATCGGATGTGACCATTACCCACGTGTGATCGGATTCAGAGCCATTTTTGACCGGCTTTAGCCAGTGGGCACGTGGTCTGGTTGTAATCATTACACATGCGACCGGAAGCAGCGCTATGCGTGACTAGCTTTAGCCAGTGAGTACGTGGTCTGGTTGTAGCTTCTGCACATGCGATCGGATGCAGCTCCATATTGGCCACTCGTAGCCAATTCCCTCGTGTCTCGGCTGTATCATTATGTGCTATTGACAGATGCAAAATCAGTGCTCGTGACTCTTCTGTCTGGGACATTACCAGTACTAAGTACACTACTTTCTGAACTTAGCAGTCTGCATAAGCTCACGATACAGTGGCTGTCATCCCACTGTGGAGTACCCGGAAACGCCAGCGCTGATCGATTGGCTAAGGAAGGAGCACAAGAAGAGCAGTCTGATGTGCCCGTTACATACCATGAAAAGACAATTTTAGAGCAACCGACATGTCCGGGGCTTGTCTCGTTGACTTCGCTTGGTCGTCATAGTTTTGTAGTGCTTCTGGGAATGCAATAACATACATTGCTAATGTATGAATGGTAACGACTACTAAAATTCAGAAACCTATTCGGTCACTGTGATAGTACGCTAATTTTTAGAGCAGAAGACATGTCAGTGGCTTGCCTCGCATGACATGCCCGGGGCTTGCCTCGCTGATGTAATTTTTATCGCTTTTCTTAGATTACCGCCATCTAAAGCAGATTTGTCATCATCCACGCATATCCACGGTTTTTCCCCTGTCGAGGCGTATCATTCCTGAATAAACTGTAGTTATGTGTTCACATTTACCCAACATTTTCATGTGATTACTTCAATGGCACCCAGACAATGTGCCTTAGAATATTTGTTTACACCTTCGGCGATGTCATGGCGCGATTCAACAAACCAGCAAAAAGATGTTGTTGGAGCAAGAATTTCATTACCGTGAGTTAATTCCACCGCGAGTTACCCTAATTTAAGAGCATTTTAGAGCCATGCCCGGAGCTTGTCTCCCAAGACATGGAGGCAAGGAAAATAACTCGCGTTATTATAATAATTTTAAATTTTAGCATTTATTCTACAAAATTTAATAGATTTGTTATTTTGATAGATTTGTTTTTTCAATTGATTGCATAATTTTGAGACTGATATTTAATGTTATTTTTTCTAGAAATAAATCACTTCTATATGTTATTACGTGTATTATTTATGATAGTATAAGACTCGTTAGTATTTAAAAACCATAATCTCGCTTCAGCCTATTTCTTAAAGTAAAATATGCCAAGTTTTACTCATTGACATGTGACTATCGTCCTTTTGGCTAAGACAAAAGTGTAGTATTTACTGCATTTGGTCTGGCCAGGGGTCTCGCTGATCATCAAACTTCATACATCCTTATAGTAGGTGTTGGTTTGATGCCTCCGCCCCCCCCCCTCTGGTGGGCAAAGGCTATTAGTAGAACCTGGGGTCCATTCCCCTGGGTCCCGATCCTCCACATCGGCCTATCACATGCACGCACACAAACACACAAACACACACACACACATCTTTAGACCCCCGTGTCGGTGCATATTTGGTCTAATTATCCATATAAGTATTCCACATGCCCGGGGCTTGCCTTGCGGTATTCGAGTTGTTCCGGGTGCGGTCGGCGCGACCGGAGGGCGGGGGCACACACCATGAACAGGAAGTAGTCAACTGGAAGTACCAGATATAACCGGAAGAGAACCGGAAGTACCCAAAAAAGCCCGCCATATTCAAATATTTGGGTCAAATCTGGTCCGTTTTTGCGCTGGTCCACTGGGGGCGGGGATAACAAACATAGAAGGGAATACGACCACCGGTTCATCGAGGTGGACCAGAAAATATAAGCCAATACTACTACTATGTCAGAAATCCCAAAAAAATGTAATACAGTGGATCCCATCACATCGCAGTATACCTGGAAATGAAGAGGCTGACAGACTAGCAAAAGAGGGCTAACGACTACCACAGCCTGACATAGACATAACCTATAATGAGGCAAAGAGGTTATAAAAAGCACCTATAGAACCAAATTGGAATCAGAGCATCCAGGCCACCAGAAAGATGTTGCATATTACAAACTCGACCGAAGTAGAACAAGTAGGCAATCTTCAGACTCGGCACAGGACATAACAGGCTGAAATCACACTTGTTCAATAAACTAAAGATAGGAGATACCTGATCAATGTAATTGTGGAACTGGTAAAATGACAGTTAAACATTTGCTTCAGGAGTGCCCACTATATGCAGAACAGAGAAAGATATTTTGGCCCACTCCACAGGACAAGCTCTATGAAGATATCAACAAGCTCAAGTTGACCACAGCTTACTTTAACTACATTCAGGTTGACATCTAAAGGTGCATGAAGAAGTACTTAGATTGCCACACTTCATACCAAAGGTATGTTAGGTAGCAAAAGCGTTCCAGAGGCATGAAATGGAATATTGCTTTGCTAGCAAATCCATTACATTGGAAAGTCCGAATCAAAAGATCATTGTGTGGGCGACATCAAAGGTGTAAAAAGCGTCCCAGTGGTACGAAATGGAATATTGCTTGGATAGCAAATCCATTAAGTGGAAAGTCCGAATCGAAAGCTCACTGCGTGGATGTCATCTGCAGACTGCATTCTTCTGGTTTCCGGAGGAACAGCCTGTGATGACTGGAAGGCTCAGTATACTGAAGTGAGGCTAAGCAGCCATGTGCAGGAAGTGACGATTCCTTGGGTGAGCCCAGTACCAGAGCGCTATGTGCCGGCGCTGCAATTATGGAAGCCTCCTTGGATGGCGGGGAATGCCCATGGTCTGCCCCTGCCTTCCCTTGAGGGCTGACCGGGATATCTTCGGCTGTTCTATATGGGCCAGCTGGGATGGTTGATGACACAAGAACAGTGAGAGTCAAACGTCCCAAGAAACCCCCGGGAAGGTTAACCCGGTCAATAAATGCCCACAGAAGTCGGATGTGTCGGCCTAACGGCGCTAGAAGGCAGCTCTGCTGTAAACAGGCACAACGCAATCACGTCCGAAAAAGTCTCCGGATGAACGCAGAAGAAGAAGAAGTTTTCTCCTGCCAGCTTTTCCGCCTAGCCTGCAGCTTGGCCTTTTGAAATTTGGCTTTTGCGTGCTGGAATTTATTGTGGTGCTCTTGGCTGGGTGTGGCCTTTGCTTGCTTTCTACACACTTCCACATCATTATACAACTGTTCCAGTTCACTACACCAGTAGGGTTTATAATGTTTACGGGTTCCTCTTGGTACTGTTTCTCGTGCTGCCTGTAGTATGCTTTTCCCAAACTCTTCAACTACTTTATGTATGTCTTGCTCAGTATTCAGGTTTCTAACCAGTATGCTGGTGCGATGCTTGTACATTAGCCCAGTCTGATTTCTTGTAGTTCCACCTCGAGTGGGTGCTGCTTTCACTTACAAGATCATTTTCTACTGTTAGAAAGACTGGGCGGTGGTCACTGCCACCAGGTTGTTTCCCAACAATTCGTGTAATGTTCCACTCCAGGTCTGGTGAATGAAAATCCCAGGTCAGGTGTAGTTGTAGTGTGCCATGATCTCGCGTAGAAGGTATGTGGGTTGGACGGCTTGTTAATTAAGATGAATCTATTCTCATCCTGCCAGTCTTCCAGTTTCTCTCCTATCTGGTTCTTGTGATCATAGCCCCAGCTCTGAGAGTGGCGTTGTTCTTTCCCATCCACTGTGACAATCTGGTCAGTTGGCCAGGAGCCATACCTTCCAGCGTTGTTCTTTCCCATCCACTGTGACAATCTGGTCAGCTGGCCAGGAGCCATACCTTCCAGCGTTGTTCTTTCCCATCCACTGTGACAATCTGGTCAGCTGGCCAGGAGACATATCTTCCAGCGTTGTTCTTTCCCATCCACTGTGACAATCTGGTCAGCTGGCCAGGAGCCATACCTTCCAGCGTGGTTCTTTCCCATCCACTGTGACAATCTGGTCAACTGGCCAGGAGCCATACCTTCCAGCGTTGTTCTTTCCCATCCACTGTGACAATCTGGTCAACTGGCCAGGAGCCATACCTTCCAGCATTGTTCTTTCCCATCCACTGTGACAATCTGGTCAGCTGGCCAGGAGCCATACCTTCCAGCGTTGTTCTTTCTCATCCACTGTGACAATCTGGTCAACTGGCCAGTAGCCATACCTTCCAGCGTTGTTCTTTCCCATCCACTGTGACAATCTGGTCAACTGGCCAGGAGCCATACCTTCCAGCGTTGTTCTTTCCCATCCACTGTGACAATCTGGTCAACTGGCCAGGAGCCATACCTTCCAGCGTTGTTCTTTCCCATCCACTGTGACAATCTGGTCAGCTGGCCAGGAGCCATACCTTCCAGCGTTGTTCTTTCCCATCCACTGTGACAATCTGGTCAGCTGGCCAGGAGCCATACCTTCCAGCGTTGTTCTTTCCCATCCACTGTGACAATCTGGTCAGCTGGCCAGGAGCCATACCTTCCAGCATTGTTCTTTCCCGTCCACTGTGACAAGCTGGTCATTTGGCCAGGAGCCATACCTTCAGGCGTTGTTCTTCCCATCCACTGTGACAATCTTGTCAGCTGGCCAGGAGCCATACCCTCCAGCGTTGTTCTTTCCCATCCACTGTGACAATCTTGTCAGTTGGGCCAGGAGCCATAACACTTCCCGCGTTGTTCTTTCCCATCACTGTGACAATCTGGTCAGCTGGCCAGGATCCATACCTTCAGCGTTGTTCTTTCCCATCCACTGTGACAATCTGGTCAGCTTGCCAGGAGCCATACCTTCCAGCGTGGTTCTTTCCAATCCACTGTGACAATCTGGTCAACTGGCCAGGAGCCATACCTTCCAGCGTTGTTCTTTCCCATCCACTGTGACAATCTGGTCAGCTGGCCAGGAGCCATACCTTCCAGCGTTGTTCTTTCCCAATCCACTGTGACAATCTGTCAGCTGGCCAGGGAGCCAATACCTTCCAGCGTTGTTCTTTCCAACAACTGTGACAATCTGGTCAGTTGGCCAGGGAGCCATACCTTCCAGCGTTGTTTCTTTCTCATCCACTGTGAGAATCTGGTCAGCTGGCCAGGAGCCATACCTTTCAGCGTTGTTCTTTCCCATCCACTGTGACAATCTGGTCAGCTAGCCAGGAGCCATACCTTCCAGCGTTGTTCTTTCCCATCCACTGTGACATTTAGTATGGCCATATATATGTAGTTTAATACTTATAAAAACGTGCATATCCTTTGCAGGAGGTTGCAATCACACCCAGCCAGCTCCTATTAGCTGTTGGTGATGTTACGTAGTTTCCTGTTGCTGATGGAAATGTCAACATTAAAGTTCAACTGACCAGCGCGTGGAGCGAACCCACTACATCGCCCTCAGAAGAGAAAGCTCAAGTGCGCTAAACATCTCCGCCACGCCCACTGCCGTTCAAAAATAATGATATAAAAATTAACAATACAAGTAAAGGACGACGCTGGTAAATGGTTACTGTCAGAAGTCGGGGTGCCCCACCGGCTAGATGAAAGTATTATTCACTGGCGAGCAACCCCAAATAGTCAGAAACTGACTAGGGACAAAATCTATATGGCTGAACTACAGATTAAGCCCTGAATATCCAACGTACAGCTCCAAGTGGCTCGTTACAAAATTAAAATGAACTGTGCTGAATATTCGCCAAGGATGGGAAAGAGAAGGTTAGCTAGGATAGATTTTTACGTCTGAATTAAAGTGTAAAGACAACTATTCCAGTACAGGTTTTTCTCCCTGACTGCTCCCTTCCTTGGTGTGTAAGTGAACCCCCACCAATGTACACACACACAACACGTATGCACAATTGGAAAAAAATATACTGACAGAACTATGAGTTACAATACTACAACATTTATTTCCTAATCATATTAAACATTGGATGTTATTCAAAATGATGATGACGATATCATATAGATAGTGATGAGAAACATTACGTAACTTGTTACTTGATCTATCTGGATCTGTGGTCCAGATACCCACTCTCCAGTAGACTCAAAAAAGAAACAGCTTGCCGGTATTCTGACGTCTGCCAGTCCTGGCTCTACCTAGTCATAACTAGTTCTTGAGATCTATAACATAGGTGCTCCTTGTGAGAGCTTGAAAGAAAGTCAAGAATGTGTTATATCAGTTCTACATCAGCGCAATTCTAATTACAACATATCATAACACAAACATATACAATGACCAGTCTGGCCAATTTTATTTTCCAGCTCTACTGCGTTCACCATCCTCCTTCTCCCTACTGTCTTTAGTCTGGGACGGGCTTTTCAATTGTCTCACACGCCTGTAATTATTACATTTCTGCCGCCCCATGTCCATGTCGCTAATACAGAAATTCTGTGTCGTACAGCCGCTCCGTCCAAAGTTAGTTTAGCAGCTCATAGGGTCGGTAATGGTATTATAATAATGCCTGAGCATCCGGGCTTACAAGCCGTGACCAGTAGCTGTGCCAGGTTTCCATGCATTACCGTGAACGCACGCCCACAATACACTGAGAAAGTTTAGCACCATATACCCTATACCAATTGTGGGTAATGTATGTACCATTACACCTCTGCTTCCAACACAATCGTTGGACAATGTGCCAATGCGCAGACAATAGCATAACACTTCATATTGGTAGGTTTGCATATGACAAATCAATATATCAAACATCCAATACACATAAACATATTGATTAAACTAGACATATTATGATACTTTAACATCATAGCCTAATGCACTAGTTAGTTTGTATGTATACGAAATGAGACGTATATACACAAAAAGAATATGTACGAAGCATATTCCTAGCATCGTATATTCATATGAAATTACACATACATACATCCGAAATATCCATAAACATTATATTACTTCAAGATGGACATCTAATGATACTCAACATAATAGCATCAGGCATTATTAATGAGTACTAATATTGTATAGCTACAAAATGAGATATACAACAAGTCTAAGTGAAGTGACCACACAGACCCGCCATATTTGCTGATCTGCCCGGTTTAATCACCACTTAGTTACTGCTGTTGTGAGAAGTAAATAAATAGTCAGTTGACTATAATCTGTACAACAAATGCACACACCAAAAAGGCAACTAGGATAGTGTACAAAGAAATGACAAGCATCTACTAAGACACCTAAAAGTATACCCAGACAAGATATGTCTCACATAAGGCAGCACACTCAAAACAATCCGATATTGAACACAGAACTCAGAAAGAACACTCAAGTAACCTATGACAATGATAGTTCTTGCAATAACCTAGATCAGATATAGACTGAAAATCAGTAACTAAGAAATAACGTTTGTAGTGAAATCTAACATAATAATCATGCATATGACTACAGACATTGAGCTGGCTGCCTGTCAGAGCCTAGCAGCAACATCGTTGGGGCGCCCGGCGGACAAGAGTTGTCGCGCTGGCGAGATTCTTACCTGACACGCGACCAGCGCTGACGACAGACGCACGCAAAGCCACGTGACCCCACCAGAGGCAGTGGGCAGTGTGTGTGTTAATCTCAGACCAAGCTGGGACTGGACATCTGAACGGACGTGTGTGTCGAGAGCAAGGCGTTTTGTGTGAATCTCCGTGGGTGTGAGCTGAACGACTGATATCGTGAGCGACAGACCTATGAGCTGTATTGTGGTTGTGAGTTTATATGTTGTACATTGCTGTAACTATTGTTATGTATTTCATGTGGTAATAAATCCATAGAACTTGTGTTGCTGTGTCTTACGTCGAATCACGTTGTACTTGTACTGTCTCACATGTGTTAGCCAACGAGCCTAATAGAAGATCCTGACATGTGTGGACGTGGGGGCTCGTCTTTATTTAAGAACCTAATATATTTAGACGTGTGTTGTTCATCTTTGTTATTTAAAACTATAATTCTTGTACTTGTAAAATTTGTCAAGGTTATAGGAATGTACATGTGATCGAAAAAGTCTCAGTGTGATCCATTACTACATTGTCTAAATATGTTTAAGATCATTAGTAAATGTACAGTACATATTGTTTGATCCTGTAAACGTGTTAAACATTTGTGAGTTGTGAACATTGTCACCGTTCGACCTTGTCAACCTTGTGATTTTGCCGCCATTTTGACCTTGTCGCCATCTTGTAAACTTGATGTCTTTGTCCTTACTGAATGTCATCTTGATGTAAGTGATGTGTCATCAATGTTAGTGAGTGTTCAAATACAGATAGATTGTTTTTGTGTATTGAGTTTGTGGAACGCAAAGAGTTTTGGAAAGAGTGTAACTTCTGTTGAAAGAAACACTGTTGACGACAAATTTACGACATACAATTATACTCAACGCCATTCAAACCTAATCAACACTTAGTGACTTACAGGCACACACCAACAAACACACGCTAACTTATTTCTCTCCAAAAACAAAGCAGGTTTTTGCGTACCATCCGTAACCCTGCCGTAGAGGTCATTAGTGGTTCAGAAGTACGACCCTACAGTTTTTCTAGCCCGATTGCCCAACCATTCGTCACCATATCCAAGGGCACTTGAGTATATTTTTCTTCACTTTAACTTTACGTATGCATTAGTGGGCACGCATCGTATAGTCAAATCAATTGTAAGTTATTTTTCTACTAACCATTTACAACATATTTTGTGTGCTTGATTTTCATTTACATATTTTCTCCATCATGTCGTCATTATTTGATTTCATCGATATGGGGATAAAATTACAGTTACATGGTGATGAATTAACAAAATGGAGTGAGAACAAATACGCTGAATATCTCCAGGTACAAGAGAAAAACAATGAACGCGAAGATAGAGCAGCAGAAAGAGCTCTAAAACAAGCAGAAATGGCTGCCAAACAAGCAGAGGCAGAAACAGCTCTAAAGCAAACAGAGATTGAAACAGCATTAAAGCAAGCCGAAATAGAAATGGCTGCAAAGACAAAGCAAGCTGAGATAGACAGTGAACTTAAGAAAGCAGAAATAGCAGCTCAGAGTAAGAGAGAAGAACTTGAATTACAGTTGAAAATAAAACAACTCGACACTGAGACTGCAATGAATAAAGAGTCAAAGAAATCTGAAAGACTGGAAAAAGAAAACCAGTATAAGAAGTACCAAGGTATCGTTCGTAACTATACCTCGGGTGACTGCATAGCAGCCTTTACCCAAAATTTTGAGACATTAATGGAACATTACCAAGTTCCACTTTCGGAATGGAATATTTTATATATGAGGAGTCTATCTGGGGAACCTCTGAAAGTCATTGAAACCATCCCCAAAGACCTCAGAAAAGAGTACCATTACATTAAATCTAAAATAATGGCACATTTCATGTTAGATGAAGCAGGGTACAGAGAACAATTCAGTAAACTGAGTCCAAAATCAACTCAAACGTTCTCTGACTACCTCTGTTTAGTCCGAGACATTTTCAGCAAATGGACTTCATCAGCCAAAATTAACAAAAATTATGATAAATTAGAAGATCTCATTATTCGAGATAAAGTTATTTCTTCTATCCCATCATCTTTTTCTAAGTTCTTGCAGGAGAATGAATGCACAAGTGTGGAAGAAATGGAAAGACGTGGGTCGGCCTATTATACGGCAAATAAACAGTGTTTTGCCACTGAAGCTACTGACAGTAACTGGGTAGCAGCAGCCAACTATGAGAACAACTATAGTAGGCAAAAACCACACAGGCCTACCTCTGATAGAGTTAGACAATGCACTCACTGTAAATTGTCTCACCATTTGAACGAGATGTGCGATAAAAACCCAGGGTACCTAACATACTTGCAAAATATGGTAAACAGACAAGACATAGAACGTAGATCGTTCAAAAGTGCACGTAAATGTTTTCTCTGCAAGGCTTACGGTCACTATCGTATGGATTGTAGAGGCAGGCATATGACCAACAAAGCCAATGCCGCCTTGTTCGATAGCTCAACGTCAGAAGACGAAAATCCAGAAAAACATCCTGTACATGCAGCACAGGCTTGTGATGTATTTAGTGCCTAACAAATGCACTGTCTGTAATACCTTCAATGAAAATGGTACCTTAACATGCGGGCACGCCGTCCCTATTGCCAATGAGGAAGCTAACTTGGCAATAGACTCAAAATGCAGTTCAGCAAAGAACGTAAGAAAAGTGAACATCACAGACATGAAGACAACACCAGACTTTGTACCATATTGTAATAATGTTGTTAACATCACTCAACCTCATTCTTTATATAAAGAGGTCAATGCTCAACAAGAAAGTGAGGAATTGAACAAAACCTCAAAACTGTCATTAGGAAAATTAACATTCCATAAAGGTTACATCAATGACACAGTATGCACATGTGTACGCGACACAGGGTCCTGTCTTATCGGTCTTCGAAAGACCTTAGCTGATCCTAAAGACTACCTAGATGAGTACATCTATTGCAAAACTGTTTCAGGGACAGTAGAGAAATATCCCATGGCATGGGCCAATATAAAATCACCTTTCCTATCAGGCAGAGTAACTTGTGCTTTATTAGACAATCCATGTTGTGATTTATTAATTGGAAATGTATTAAATGTGACAGATTACATAGAGTCCAAACCTCACACAAGGCAAAAAGTTAACACCACAACAAATACTGCCTTAACTACCCCACTCATCATACAACAACATGATGAACAGACCAAGATACCACACCATACCAACGTGATTACCATCTCAGAACAAGAAGAAACAGAAACTGGTGTGTATCAGCACAAAGAAAAAGGTGCAGAAAACAAACAGTTCACAACAGCGAGGAAAGATCACAAATCATCATGGTATATACTATACCTCCTATACTCTCTGTTAACTACACACATAACCAAGTGCACACAGTGGATAGTTATACTTGCACTACTGATTGTAAATACAAAACAAATGTCTTCACAAACAGTTATATTTCCACATCATCATGACACAACACAGATGATATTACTCATGACAAACCAGCAGACTTTGTTACTTATGTCATTACTGTTGAACCAAATTTTGTTACTGCCACTCATAATCTCTATGTTAAATCAACTCATACGAATACCTATGCTGAACAATGTAAACATCAGTCGGTGGAATTACTGACAAAAATCAGCAACAAATTACCCTACATATTGTGGAAAATATACACAAATTGCAAAAGATCATACAAACATGCACGATTACATTTCACAACTATACATGGTGTATTATTATTGTTTGAACTATTGAATGTATACACACATGTACGAGTGCAGGTTTGGAGATAGCACTCAAAATGATCTCAACATGAAATTTGAAAATCCTTTTGGAAGATTTTAACCGTAACCCACTTTATATCCTTAGATCCAGTAACTCCAGACTAGGCCTTGTCTGCTATACGACTCCTCCTATCTGACATTCCTAATATCATTCACTATACTGACGACATCTGTGTCCATACAGAGACAACGACGGAACTATAACATTGACACCTGGACAGGACGTTCTACTACTACTACCTAGTATCAGACAGCACTGACTAACAGTGAAGCCTTCAAAGGTGAGCATGGCTTACCAAGAGATATCATTTTTGGGGTACAGAATATCCAATGGCTTTGTCATGACAGACAACAAAATTGTCTCCAAAATTCTAAAACTGTCACTTCCAACAAATAAGAAACAAGTCCGCAGTTTGTTGGGACTTATTAATTATTATAGAAACTTTATTCCTGATTTTTCAGAACTGACTGAGGTTTTTTCTAACTTACTAACCAAGAATAAACCCGAAAAAGTTGTAAACGATGAATGCCTACGAAATGCATTTGATAAAGTTTTGGCACACTTTTCTGATAAGAATACACCTAATCTCATCCTTAAATTGCCCAACATTCGTTTACCTTTCAGATTGAGAACAGATGCTAGCTCCATTGCGATCGGTGCAGTCCTATTGCAGGAATACAACGGCATCCTGCATCCCGTTTGTTTTCTATCAAGAAAACTAAGACCCCGAGAGCGGGCCTGGTCCATTCCGCAATTAGAGGCATTGTCCTTAGTAGAAAGTGTAACAAAGCTGTCCAGATATCTTCTAGGACGTCACTTTATCATCGAAACTGACAACAGTCCATTAAGGTATATCAATTCCACAGTACCATCAAATAACATGATTGCTCGCTGGTCCTTGAAGCTTCAGAATTTCAGTTTTGAAGTTCGCCATATTCCCGGCAGAATGAATACAATCGCCGACCTTTTGTCCCGTTGTCCGACAGACCCAGTAAGCAATGTCTGAGTGCACTGTGTAATATTACACTCAGCCCAACACAGCCACCAATGAGTGAATTTTTTTCCATTCACCTACTGTGTAAGGTCAATAATCAAAATTGTGATACGGTTTGGAGACCGACATGTATAATATACTTATTTTAATCAAGTCATGTAATGAGTGTAGTATAATTGTGTAGTGTGTGTTAGAATGAGAACGATATTAATTGTATATAGACACCAACAACAGTGTCACAAACGCTTAACCAATTATCAAAAGCGAACTTTACCATTGTGACATTTGTGGGTGATTTTTTTTCACCGTGATATTTTAACATGTGCAAATGTGGACCGAACATTGACTCCTACATCACCTCTACAGCGAATGTGATCCAAATCGTTCGACGTGTGAACACATCGGAAATAAGAACATTCCATCATAATCCGTTGTCATACTATAACATCAGACACGAACTGTGAGAACATTCTACTATCCGTTCCGAAATAAAACCGGATCATTTGTGTTCAGAAAATGTAACATCAACCAAATTTTTCGTTTCGTGTGCATTTCCGGTATAATTTAAAAAGTATAACATAATTAGCAGACTATGTACAAATTTCCAAAAATTTATGACACTTGTAAAATCCTTTCGAATCTATAAAATATAATATACCAATTGGGTACTTATTTATTTTGATTAGTGTAATCTTAGAATTATATCTTGATTAATGTATTCATATTACCGACTTTTTCTCGTTAATATGAAGAAACGTCAAGCAATGACGCTAAGAAATTAAATAATTATTGTAATGTATGGAATTTCTTAAATGTCAAAATTACTTCCCTTGCATTTGTGAATTACATCAAGGGCCATAATTTGAAACATATTCATTAATGTGTATTGTATAGATAGACATTTTGTTGCTCAAAGGTTTGGCACAGCAGGTAGGCGTCCACCAAGCATGTCATAGAGCTGCCAACATTGCAAACCAACATAAGAGCTCCTGACCAAATGAGGGCAGAGTTTAAGTGTTTAATACGACTAATACAAAGCCGTATTTCAGTCTGGCTAGATGGTTGTTGCAAAACAATCATATTATTACTTTTTTTTCAAATAGCTGGGAGGTAGATGCGTGAAGCTGGTGCTACTGATCTGACTGGGTATTATTGCAATGAAGGTAACCAGGCATCAGGGGGATGAAACCTGAATTGTGTTAAAAATTGTACTTCATTTGTCATGTCAATACAACTTACATTTTTTGTGTATATATTTCTATGCCTTATATGTATTTTCATGCATAACACTGGGAAAGAGTAGTCTCTGACATGAAATTAACACTACCCCAGTATATACATACATCATGAATGAAAGATGGCATCTTTCATTGAAGTACCCGGGGAGAATGTCAGAGCCTAAGTGTGCAGCAACATCGTTACGGCACCCGGCGGACAAGAGTTGTCGGCTGGCGAGATTCTTACCTGACACGCGACCAGCGCTGACGACAGACGCACGCAAAGCCACGTGACCCCACGAGAGGCAGTGGACAGTGTGTGTGTTAATCTCAGACCAAGCTGGGACTGGACATCTGAACGGACGTGTGTGTCGAGAGCAAGGCGTTTGTGTGAATCTCCGTGGTTGTGAGCTGAACGACTGATATCGTGAGCGTCAGACCTATGAGCTGTATTGTGGTTGTGAGTTATATGTTGTACATTGCTGTAACTATTGTTATGTATTTAATGTGGTAATAAATCCATTGAACTTGTGTTGCTATGTCTTACGTCGAATTACGTTGTACTTGTACTGTCTCACATGTGTTAGCCAACGAGCCTAATAGAAGATCCTGACAATGACCTTGAGTAGTATCTTAGTTATGTAGCTCATTAAGCTAATAGTTCTGTAATCCTCACACTGAACAGCTCTTGACTTCTTCGGTAGTGTGATGAAAATGGATGTTTTCAAATTCTTGGGGATGTACCAAGTATTTCATATATATATATATATATATATATATATATATATATATATATATATATATATATATATATATATATATATATATATATATATATATATATATATATATATATATATTACATTGGCACTTTGCCGTCTTGACAGACGATAGTTTGTGCTTTAAAAAGGCATAATAACTTTTACCTATGGCGGTAGCGAATGTGACTGATAAGGCCAATTTGCGCTGTAAATGTCCGTTCACAGTGGGTGCATGTGAACACGTGGTCATTTCCACCATCATGCACCATCTTACTTCTCACACGCTCAGTGTGTGACTTATCTGCAATAATGTTCTCCTTTGTCTTTATTCCATTTCTGATGTTTGCCCTCCATACAACACATTCAGTAGCGACTTGCTCCCAATGTGCATTGCCAATGCCTGTATCAATCATGTCCCGCTTACACACATCTTTGTATCGTAGTAGAGGCCGACCCTGAGATCTCTTACCCATCTGTAATTCACCAAAAAGATGTCCTTTGGTATTCTACCATCATCCATCCTCCTAAGATGTCCTATCCATCTAAGTCCACGAAGACTGAGCACGGAATAAACCGTCACACAACCTGATCTTTCCAATACTTCAGTATTTGTGATTTTGTCTTGCCACTTAATACCAAGAATTCTTCGCAGACACCGCATATAAAAGCTGTTTAAACGTTTCTCTTGGTCTGAGTAAGTTGTCCAGGTTTCACTGCCATAAAGAAGAGTACTAAGGACACAGGCTTCATAGACAAGGACTTTTGTTTTGGCAGTAAGCTTCCTGTTCTCCCACACTCTTTTTTTAACCTGTTCATTGTTGTTGCTGCCTTACCAATACGGATGTTGATTTCCTGATCTAGGGATAATTTGCTATTTACCACTGATCCTAGATATGTAAAATGGTCTACCATCTCTAGTTCGGCGTCGTCAATAAAGATTTATGGTACCCCATGTGCACCTTGTGACATAATCTGTGTCTTCTTTTTGTTAATTGTTAAACCAAATTCAGAACAAGCATTGGAGAATGCAGATAGTAGACATTGCAATTCTTCCTCAGAGTGGGTCAGTTAAGACCAGGGATGGAGTTATTGCCTCTCCATAGCACAAAGCCTGGGCTAAAATATAGAGATCATGTGTTGCCCATGCAGCATGATCCTTCTCTCGGCCTGCCTAGTTCACTCCAGAGGAAAGATAACACCCCTACATCTGGAACAAGACAAGCTGCAGAAGCTGCCGGATCAGCAAAGCAATGCTCTAACTGTCCGCCTGTCAGAGCTTCGATCCTAGACCAGCCGCCAACCAAGGCTTAGAGCCTGGTCTGCCCTGCCATGACATTTTGTCTTTAGCTTGCATTTCCTCGCATCAGGGTAAGGCTTGTACCCTCCCAATTGCGCTCTTCCGTCCGAAGCCGATGACACAATGTGGGGTGTGGGGTTTGGTAAGCGCCGCCCAATGTTCGGCGCTAACAGAAAGCAAGTAGTACCGTCTATTGTTATACGGTAGCTCAGTCATATCTGACTAAGACCTGACACACACACACACACACGCACGCACGCACACACACACACACACACACACACACACACACACACATATATATATATATATATATATATATATATATATATATATATATATATATATATATATATATATATATATATATATATATATAATTACATAATTCTGTGATAGTTTCAATGCCAAAGCTGGATACAGATTTTATCATCTCTGTTGTTATCTTGTCAGGACCTGCAACCTTTCCTTCTTTAATCTTTTTAATAGCCTTTTATACTTCAGCCGTTAGTAGTTTTGGTCCATCGTGAGTATTATACAATGTTGGTCTATTGACCTGTTGTCCCAGAATAAATCTTCTGTGTACTCTGTCCATCTTTTTATTATGTCAGTGTTATTAATTATAATTTCTCAATTTTGTCCTCTGATATAAACGTTTCCTGTTATATTATTTTTCTTCTTTGTAAATCTTTTTATATGTTCATGTAATTCTTTCGAGTTGTGTTTTATTTCCAGATCCTCTATTTCTTTGCAATGGTTCTGCAGCCACTCCTCTTTGGCATCTCTGCACATGTGACGTATTTCTCCATCTATTACTATATACTCCGGGTTGAATTACCATTGCTGTCTTTGGGATATTACATGGTGAGGTCCCAATCTCTTCCACGATGGCCAGCCATGTTCACTATCATGTCCTGAACACGCCTCATGTGTGCCACACACATTGCTGTTTCGCTTTCGAAGCCGTTGATCTATTTAGATTCATCCGCCTTCTCCACCGTCCCAGTCTTTGTGTACTAAGGATGGACATTCCCTTAGTAAGATATTACCCCTACTTCACTCATGTAGTTTAGCCAGTCAGCCAAGACTGTTGCCCGTGGTGAGGCCACCGCCGTACACAAGCGATATTCGTGGAGCAATACATGAGCTAGATAAAGAGATGGGAACCAAATAGGATCCTGGTCTATCCCTTGGGATATGGCTGCCACTCACCGTGAGGTACTATCCCTCTCTCTTTACCCTACACCACATTATTAATACATGCAACAGAAACTAATATGTTCTACGTGGAGTTGCTTGCATTGCTCGAGACGACGAAGGTCGTGAGGTTATGGTGGATTTTCTGCCCCGGTCATGCGGGTGTGCGAGGAAATGAACAGGTTGATTTACCCATCCAACCAACCATAAATCTATATATATATATAAAAGACAATGTTTGTTTGTTTGTTTGTTTGTCCTTTATGCGTTCCCGAACGGTCCATCCGATTGAGATGAAATTTTGTACAGATGTTGTTCTCACTCCCGCGGAGCCAACTGACATAGTTTGTGAGCTTAAAATCAACAATTTTTCCTCAAGCACGAAAGAAAAAGGCATTACGAGCTTCAGAAACAGGCCCGCCTGTGGCCCGCCATCTTGCTCCAAGGGAACTCACTCTCTGATTAAACCAGAAATTAGTTATGAACAGTAATGTTTCTTTGTGTGTGTCCTTTATGCGTTCCCGAACGGTCCATCCGATTGAGATGAAATTTTGTACAGATGTTGTTCTCACTCCCGCGGATCCAACTGAAATACGAGCAACGGGAACGGGAAAGGGAGCATCAGAAACAGACGAGCAACGGGAACGGGAACGGGAGCAGGGGCCGAACGCGTACTCTGTGCGCTTAGAGAAATGTATTTGAATTCAATGAGACGCTCCCCGCCAGGGACTGGGCGAAGCCGGGCCGGGTCGTCTAGTTGACTTATAAAGGATTTGGCGTGCTTGATTATGGGACTATATTTGTCTCATTACTACCATGTGCCATGCTGATAAGCGTGGTCGATCATTGTTCGCCATCTCACACCAACACCAGATCCTTGGATCAGGTCTGTGTTCTGTTCCTGATTATGCCATGTGGCCAAGCCATCCAGAATTTATCTCTGCTTTCTCCTTGCTCTTTTCCCTATCAATTGTGTCAATTATCACTAAGCTTTCTAGTTTAATTTTCCTCATAATGTGTCCAAGAAAATCTTGACTTTCTACGTTTAATTTCTCTAATCCATTAAAATGTTCATTTCTTTCTTATAGAACAAGATGATTCGTTTATCATATCTATCCATGATATTGTTGCATCTTCCCCAGAAAGCACATTTCCACTACCATTACATGTTTGTCAACTTTACTTATTGTCTATGTTTTCCATGCATGCGAAACTTTATTGTCTATATAGCACTTCAACACGCTTTTTCTCACTGCAATTGACAGCTGTTTATTGGCCAGTTTGTTTTTCATCTTGCAAAAGACTACTTTGCCAAAGCGATTCTTGTTCTAATCTCTACAAGGCACCTTCACCACCAATCTTAAAGGTAGAATAACGGGAAAGATTGTGTATGTCTTAGCTATTCCGCCCCGTGTGAAGCTAACATTCAGCTTATGATTCTGTACTTAAGGCAGGCGAAAAGAGGTGGATGCAGTTACCGAACTAAGACAGCAAAAGGCACCCTGACTCACACATGTTCTTATTTCAAAGGTATTTGTTTGTTTTTGCCCACGAAGAATTCTGCACTTCGTGTCTATGTTTCGAAACTGCCACATTACTACGGTCTGTTCGACAGTGTGGGATGGAAAACAGAAGGTACAGCTAGGGATGGAAAAACAGAAGGTAAAGCTAGGGATGGAAAACAGAAGATCAAACTATGGATGGAAAACAGAAGGTCAAACTAAGGTTCGAAAACATAAGGTCAAACTAGTGATGGAAAGCAGAAGGTCAGACTAGGATTTGTAGGATTTGAAAACAGATTGATTGATTGATTGATTGATTGATTGATTTAGGAACCGACATCACAGCATACGGGGCATTCCCATAAGCGCTCCGTCCCCATCCTAACAATGTGAGCTAACAATGTGAGGTCAAGCTAACAATGTGAGCTAACAATGTGAGGTCAAGCTAACAATGTGAGGTCAAGCTAACAATGTGAGGTCAAGCTAACAATGTGAGGTCAAGCTAACAATGTGAGGTCAAGCTAACAATGTGAGGTCAAGCTAACAATGTGAGGTCAAGCTAACAATGTGAGGTCAAGCTAACAATGTGAGGTCAAGCTAACAATGTGAGCTAACAATGTGAGGTCAAGCTAACAATGTGAGGTCAAGCTAACAATGTGAGCTAACAATGTGAGGTCAAGCTAACAATGTGAGGTCAAGCTAACAATGTGAGGTCAAGCTAACAATGTGAGGTCAAGCTAACAATGTGAGGTCAAGCTAACAATGTGAGGTCAAGCTAACAATGTGAGGTCAAGCTAACAATGTGAGGTCAAGCTAACAATGTGAGGTCAAGCTAACAATGTGAGGTCAAGCTAACAATGTGAGCAAAAAAGTAAAGTCCCTTGTACACGCTCGCATTGAGCACGTGTTGCTAGAACCAAATTCGTATAGCCCAACCGGCACTGGAGGATGATGTGGTCAGTACCGCGCCGTTTATCCTTACTTCTCACCACATTTCTTAGTACCATGCAAAGCTGGGTCACTTGGGAGCCATGCTCAACTTTAAACATTTGAATCCACGCCAATGCAGCTCAAACCCCTGGTAACTGGGACAGCAAAATTGTGAGCTGAAATCGAGTTCGGACAGAAAGATGATGTTATTGCAACGTCGCTGCCAACGACAAGCGAACATTTTGCAACTAACTTTATTTTCAGAGCATTCCAGGATAAAGGAGAAGAAATAAAGAAGTCCTAAAGTCGAGAGGATCGACTTCATTGCACCAGATTTTCTCCACAGAGCGACAAGTCCTCCGCACAAAACACGAACTCTGTAGCTCCAGCGATGACCCCCCAGGATTCTCTGGGAAAAGTGCACCCATGGCCTAAACGACTCAGTTTGGGGAATGAACCCTCAATCTCCACAAAGCGAGGCAGAATTATTTCGCTATGGCGACCACGAAGAAATATATTATTCATTAACAATAAGAGAAAGAACGTTATGGATTTCCAATGCATAGAATTAAGAAGGTACCATGAGAGTACTTAGAGCATACATACTTACAGTCGCAACATAGGTGAAACATATGAGATTGATATTTTATATGCCAAATGTCGTATGTCTATTATTAATCTCTGCTTACTTTGGCCATCTCTACTTACTTTGAGAAAAATCACGGTATCGAATAAAGCCAGTTATCACATGCCAGTTTCACTTCTACATCACTGAGAAAATTATTTCTGTTAAGATATTTTGTTTGTATGATTCTGCTTCTTCTTTCGTTCGCTAGAAACTTGTCTATATCGGCAATTTTATCTCTTATGATTTCGGAAAATAAATGTGTCTGATAGAGCAAATATCCCAAGAATTGCAAGGGCATTTAGAAATCTCAAAATTAAAATCCTTGGCTGCTAGGAATAATTTGAGTACATGTCATTTCTCTTGGGTCTTTTTAACCGGGAAGGTTGTGGTGTGGTTGAAGGCGAACGAATTTGTTGTGTCTGCACCGCTGAGTGGGTTCTTGGTGCACGGTGTGGTAGATGTGGTCGGGTCCCTGTTGAATCCTGTGAATGGTGTGGATTGCAGATGGATCATCATGGCCTGGGAAGAATGGTGCGGCAAGGGATGACCTGGGGATGTGGCCGACACTCAGTTCTCCTAGGGATGACCCGGGGATTTGGCCGACACTCAGTGCTCCTGGGAAAGGCCGTTGGACATATAATCAGACTGCACCTGCTGGTACGATTAGCACTGGGACTCTTCGCTGGTTTTTGAATTTGGAGACGGAGCGTGTATTGGAATGCCCCGAGTGCTGTGATGTCAGCTCTTGACTCAACTCAGCCGAACTCTCTTGTTCAGGTAAGTCTTGTTTAGTTTAGTTGAGAGATCTGCATTGTACTGGTCATTATCCGTCCATTGGACAGTCAACATCACCCATCCTGCGGTTGTCGAGGCTCTCGGCTTTATGGCTGTGGGGAGTCTGAGGTTTTCCCTTGACTGCTGAAAATTTTTGGTTGGGGGAATCATAATGGTGAACCCATGTCTCATTTATTGTTGCCATGGTGTTTAAAATGTCTTCCATCTGGTATTATTGTTTTGTTGAGCAATTGTCGACAAGAGTTTACTTTCGTTTGCTAATACTCACGAATCTAAACGCGCCAAATTCAATGGGCACACACTTTTCCTTACTTGTGTCTGTCAATTCATCCTTACTTCCTTGTGGTTGTCTGTCTGTCTTTCTTTCAGTGTGTCTGTCTGTCTGTCCGTCCCAGAAAAGTCCGTTTACTCTGTCTGTCAGTCCGTCTGTCAGCCAACCCTCCCACCCGCCAAAAAAATTCAATCCTTCTGTCTGTCTGTCTGTCTGTTTGTCTGTCTGTCTGTCTGAGCCCGAAATGTATCTCTGTCTTCAGGAAGGAGAGAAAGTGAGAAGAATAAGAAGCACAGTTTTGATACAAACCAGAATGTTCAGCAACTGCCGATCCTTTCTATCCCAGTCTTAACAACCAACACTAGTTGATACAATACCTCGCTAACCACCGCCAGCTCAATCGCCGTGTGGTTTGCCCAACACATCAGAAATCTGGCTGGTTGTGTGACATCGCCAGCACATTAACCTTATTACAGCCCAGAGACATTGGCTGTTTTCTACGAGTATATTGAATTCTCAGTCTCATTTTGCCGAACTACTTTCTCGGTTTATGATCTCGGAGGTTTATTTGTTAACATTTAATTAACAACGAAACACGGTTGTGTACGGTTCTATAGTTGTGATGGCTTATACTATAGATTTTTAAAAAACTGTTATATATATATATATATATATATATATATATTTAGTGGCCTGCTATATAGATGTTATGACCTATTCCCTATATTTGTAGTCTGTTCTGTGGTTTTGGCGGCTTATTCGATAGATGTTTTGGTTTATATAGATTTATATATTGTATACATTTACTGGCCTATTCTATAGATTTGCTGGCCTATTCTATATATTTGTTGGCCTATTCTATGGACCCGTTGGCATATTAATTGGCCTTTTATTCAGTTAATTAGAAAAGTGATGACATGTTTGTGTAGTGCGTTGTGCGTGTGTGTGTATGTGTGTGTGTGTGTGTGTGTGTGTGTGTGCGAGCGCGTGTGTGTGGTTATACGAAGCAGCCATAGAACTATAATCGTATATTCAGCAGTTTTCAGCAGCGTGGACAATGACAAGGCAATTAGAAACGCCTATACAGGATTTGGCAGTCTGCGTGGCAGCAAGGTTTAATACGCTTGAACTTCCGGCGCTCTGTTCACGGGATAAGAGGATCGTTCCATGCTCCGGTCAATTTTGTGACTTCAACGTTGTCTTCTCGTTCAGAAAACAATGGCAAACTACTAAAATAAACTTTCCTACAACATCGATCTGTGGTTGCAAAAGATATGCAACATTTAAATAATATAGGATTTGCTTAACAGCAACAGATGCGAAAAACCTGGCATATGAAAGAAAGAGAAAGAAAGAAAGAAACAAAGAAACAAAGAAACAAAGAAAGACAGAGAGAAAGAAAGACAGAGAGAAAGAAAGAGTAAAAGAGAGAAAGAAACAAAAGGAGAAGGAAAGAAAAAGAGACAGGGAAAGAGTAGAAGAGAGAAAGATAGAAAGAAAGAGAAAGAAAGAAAAGAGGAAAGAAAGAAAGAGAGACAGAGAAAGCGTAGAAGAAAGAAAGAAAGAAAGAAAGAAAGAAAGAAATAGAAAGCCAGAAAAAAGAGAAAGAAAGAAAGAGATACTGAAAGAAATACAGACAGACAGACAGACAGACAGACAGACAGACAGACAGACAGACAGACAGACAGACAGGCAGACAGACAGAGAGACAGACAGAGAGACAGACAGACAGGCAGGCAGACAGACAGAGAGACAGACAGAGAGACAGAGAGACAGACAGACAGACAGACAGACAGACAGACAGACAGACAGACAGACAGACAGACAGACAGACAGACAGACAGACAGACAGACAGACAGAGAATTCAATTCACGAGTCCAATCTCTGTCGGGGACCCATGGGGTTCGACGCTGGAGTTCGTGCTGTGTCACGCGTTTGGCAAGCTGCTCTACAAAAAGTTAGTTGTATATCCTTTACAGGACGTTGCAGTCAACACCAGCATTTTGTGCTGTTGTGATGTCTTGACAAGTTTACGTTCTGTAGATTGCCATTGCTTTCTGAACGACCGGCAGCCATACCATTTCGTAAAAATCAAATACAACGCGGTCTGCTGCCAAATCGTGCGCAGCTAGGTTTCGAACGCGGGTATGTGCGATCATGAACCGCGTCTGTAACACCTTCGCCAGTGCAATATAGTCGATCCTCTTGTATTTAACCGTTTTATGTGTGGACCAAGGCAGGGATGGAGGATCATTGCAGCCATTCTTCATTGTGGAGATGGCTCTTCTTTTAGAGATAGACTACGACTGACTGACTGAATGGCTCCTTGCCGTCTTGACAAATGATAGTTTATAAAATGAAGTTATACCTCTCCATAACACAAAGCTTGGGCTGAATTTGGAGATAATGTGTTGCCCATGTAGTATGGTCCCTCTCTTGGCCTGTCTAGTGTACTCCAGAGGAAAGATAACACCAAAACCTCTGGAACAAGTCAAGCTGCAGAAGCTGCTGGATCAGCAAAGCGGTACTCTAACTGTTCGCCTGTCGAAGCTTCCATCCTAGACCAGTTGCCCACCAATGTTTAGCACCTGGTCTGCCCTGCCATGAAATCTAGTCTTTATGTTGCATTTCTACGTAAGGCTTGTACTCTCCCAATTGCACTCCTCCGCCCGAAGCCAGTAGTACAATGTGAGGTGTCGGGTTTGGTGAGCGTCGCCCAACATTCGAGCTAACATAAATTACTGTCATACGATAGCTCAGTCATGCCTGACTAAGATAGATTATATTGATTGATGACATGCTCAACAATATATTGTAGCCAACAGTTATGAGAAAAGGATTGTTAAAGTGTCATATAGAACCTATACTTCTATATGCATGTGAAACATAGACCATGAGCATTCAAGCTGAGAATCATCAAATGACAGCGGAAATTTGGTTTCGGGGGCGGGGGCGGGGGGGGGGGGATGCACAGAAACTCAAGGGCAAGAAACGCGTGGAGTCACCTCTAAAGGAAACAAATGAAAATTATAAACTGATTAAAGAAAATAGACGTTGACAGACACGACTTCTTAACCCTCATTATGAGGATAAATAAACGTGGAAACAACTGGTGAAATTGAAGGGAAAAGAAGGTGAAGAAAAGAGATAAACACCAGAACTAAAGGTTGCAGCAGGACATAACAATACAACATGACAACAGTTAGGCGAACCATGACCGTCAACGCTTATCGGCATTGTACAAGAGGATGATGATACACTTCGGTTTGTGGTGGTCAAAGGAGAAGACAAGAAGGTAACAGTCTACTAACTGCAGCAATTAAAGTAAACATTAAAGGACACTTCACACGCCTTGAGTCTTACTAGATATATGGTGCCAGTCTTATATTTTTTTTATTTGCTTGCTTGCTGGCTTGCTCGCTTGCTTGCTTGCATTCGCTGGCTGTGAACTCCAGCGCAAGGTCCTGTATGTTGAATGGTGACATCCTGTTGTCCAACATCAGTGTGATGTCATACCGGACTGAGGTTTGCGTGAGTATCCGCTGTCCCATGTCTGGCTTATTGGTGTGCAGACTGGTGGTTCCTCGCCGTGCAGGCAGACACTCTCCGACGTCGGAGGATGTATTTAAAAAAAATTAAATCAACACTCGTTGGTTGGAGTAAGCAACATCACGCCGGCCTCCTTTGCTTCCAGATAAATTTCCTGGTGCCCATTTTAGGCTGGCTCAACCTGGGAACTTAGATCAATGAATAAATCCTAACCGAAGGGATTTGAACACATGACCACCGTGCCAAGAAGCAGACTATTGCATTTATTATTGGATTGTTCCATAAATACCACAGATAGATTATCACGGGCTGGAGAGAATGGTGTTGCAGGGAGTGACTGGAGGAGCTGACCGACACTCAGATCTCCGAGGAAAGGCCAGACACGCAATAATCAGACACCATTAGAATAGGGACTCTTCGCTGGCTGTTGAAGATGAGGAGTCAGTGCGTATGGGAATGTCCCGAGTGTTCTGATATCGGTTCTTGACTCAACTTAACACAACTCAATAAATACCAAAGTAGTAGCGGAAAGCACAATGCTGGGGACAAGATGAAGAAGTAGCCTAAGGACAACACATACATTATAAAACAATCATGGAATCTTTTTTTTTTTTTTTGCTAATCTATTTTTTTTTTCGTTTGCCGTTTTTGAACACAAGCGTAGTCCATACAAGTGTGGCTACTACTAGTAGTTCTACCACTAGTTTGTGCACTTGAATATTTTGATTGAGGATTATCTTTCTCTGTTACTAGTGTCCCCTGCCATCAAGCGAACTCAATCCGGCTTCTGAGATAATCGACATAGTATCTATCAATGCAGACATACGTGGAAAACGGAGAGCGGCAGAAGACGGACAACTATAGAAGGAATGATAAGAAGCTAAACGACCTGTCGAAGGCTGAAATGTGTGTTGTCGGTGATGAAGATGGTTGGGTTTACTACACAGAGAAGTAGTGGCATCGAAGGTAGAGCTCAGGTTTACCAAACCAGATGTTTGAGTCAGAGGCGTAGCCAGGTGTCAATTTTAAAGGGAGCAAGCAGTTTATTACTTACGTTCGGTATCCAAGGCTACGAGCAAGAAGATTTTATTGCAAAAAAATAAATTAAGCCCCACGTTTCAAAAATGGAAGTGAGAGGGGCGGGGGATGTCTTCGTGGTGAAGTAATGACGTCGCCTGTTTCGAGCATTGAACGTTGTGGGTTCGATTCCGGGACATGTTGAGTTCGCGAGTGTAATTTTGTCGGAGACTGCCGAGGATCGTCGCTACAGCTATTGTGTTCATGCTGTGTGCGAAGCTATCGGCATGCCGCCTTTGCCGAAAGAGCCCGAGTCGTTTGAGTCAGTTTGAGACACAACCCGGTGCATTAAAGACTGTCTTTTTGCCTTTTAAACCGCCCCTTCCTTTTTTTTAAAATAGGACACAGGGTCGTGGGTAGCTCCTCTTTTTCTGCATAGCCACGGTATTGGTTGGAATTCAAATTATAGCTGAGAAAGAACTTCTGTAACATATCTCATCCATACAACATATGTTATTGCTCCAAGAGATTTCTATCGAAAGACAACGGCGGTGAAAATGCCAGCCGAATTCCTCCTCCCTCCCTCCACACACACACACACTTTCCCACGCCTCGCATCGTCGCTGTCCTGTAATGTCTAATGTCCTCACGCACGCCAATGGCAGACATCAGCCACGTGATTAACTGTACATTTTTTTATCACCCCCCCCCCCCCCCCCATATTATTCCCACACGCCAAGCTATTCATAATGCTCTGCTCTTTCTTCACAACATATTGTTAAAATCCCCGTTTTCATCTATCCTACATCCGTTCCTTCGTTCTACATTCTACATTCCCCTATATTATTATCGACTTTTCTACCCCTCTCACCTTCCCCAGTCGGGACGTTCGTTGTGTTGAACTGCGCCTGCGTCCAACGGTTAATGTCTGTGCTTCTGTCGTTAAGTCTCCCAGAATGAAGGAACAATAACTGTGCTATGGCTTCGACCATCCAGGCGACCGTTTGTGTGCTTGTTCCCTGGGTCGATATTTCAAACCCGCGCCTTACATTATTTATGTATTTATTTACTGTTCCTCTATTGCCTGGACTAACGACGACAAGGCAGACTTGGGAGGGAGGACGTAGAAGGATAGCTGGGGGAGTTGTGTTGTTATTTCTTGTTGTTCGTGGCCTTTGTTACTTTAACTCTTTCTACACATTTCCCCGGCATATCCAGTCCAGGGTTCGAAGTCGGCCACAGACGATTTGGACGCAGACCGCCTTGCGTTGATTTCGATGGTGTGAGCGTAGGTGGTTCTGAAAGAAATGACAAGCTACTGAAGGTATAAACACTGCCTAGTAAGTCACAAACAGCCAAAGTATGCTGGGGTTGATTGCAACATCAGGTAAAAGGGCGTAGTGAGCACAAGTAAAGGACCCTTGTAACATGCCTTAGACGGGAATATGATACTAGATTCATATTTTATAGATCTATCAGCACTCCCTGGGAGATGTTGTCTGTCAATCGTAAACAGCTATTTTAACGTTTCTATCCAAAGCAGTTTTTACTACAACTCTTTATTACAAGTTGGTTGCGTTTCCTTTGCATGACGTAGCAGTCAACTCAGCATGTTTGGCCGTTCGTGATTCCTGAGCAAGTTTGTTCAGTAGTTTGCCATTGAATTCTGTACGACCGGCACCTACAACATTTGATAAGGAAAAAAAAAACAACGTAAGGCGGCCTGCTGCCAAATCGCCCACAGCAGTCTTTCGAACGCGGTACGCAAGATTACGAACTGCGCCCGTAACTCTTTCGCCACAGAGCCTGCTTTTTTCAAGAGTCAGTTCATTAATGTGTTTATTCATTCATTCATTCATTCAATGAAACATTAATTCATGTATTCATTCACCGGGTAAATTATTCCGAATACTGGTGGTAAGTTAAAGTTACAGACGAGAGGCTTGACTGCACTGCACCCAATGTTACCCCATATGATTCGGTCTCGCTTGGCATAAAGACAAACCACCTGCCCAGAGCATCGCGTAAAGCATGAATTCCTACATGCAGCGATGCTTCCCTGGAGATCTTCGGAAAAACTGAACTCGTGGCCTAAACGACGCAGTCTAAAAACTAACCGACAATCATCAGAGCGCTGTCTGTCTGTCTGTCTGTCTGTCTGTCTGTCTGTCTGTCTGTCTGTCTGTCTGTCTAACTTCCTGTCCGCTTGTCTGTCTGTCTGTCTGTCTGTCTGTCTGTCTGTCTGTCTGTCTGTCTGTCTGTCTGTCTGTCCGACTTCCTACCTGCTTGTCTGTCTGTCTATATATATATATATCAAATTTTGTCCTGGCATCACACACACCTAAACATATCGCCCACAAATAAAGATATTTAGTGCTGAGCCCACATGTTTATAGACCAATCGGCACCCGGTGGATGATGTGGCCAGAGTCATGTCGGTCGGTCAGTAAGCAATGGCTATCTGCCATGTAAAAAAGTCATTTACTGCCTGTAGCACCATGAGTTGTAGAATAGGGGGTTCTTGAGTCTGAGGAATTAAGGCTGCCTGGTTAGTACAGTCGCCACGAACTGTGCAGGTTAAGGTTTTCTCTCTCTCTCTCTCTCCCCCCCCCCCCCCCCCTCAACATAAAACAATTCACACCTTACCGAGGCTTCGAACCCAAGTCTCCCGGCGGAGTCTTACATTCGCATAATAAATCTCAAACAGCCAAAACATCCTGAGGTTGACTGCGACGTTCCTTAACGGCTAAGCAACTAACTTTTACTTACGGCGTAAGACATCTCCGTGGTAGCGATCGCTAGATTCCCACGGTTACGTGACCTAGTTAGAAATAAGGTCACGTCTGCCTCGCTCTACGGCCGTGTCTAAAATTAGATATCCGCGCTGCGATTCAGTGATAGTAATGAGATCTGTCTCAATAGATGCGGTTGTAACACTGCCTAACTCCTCCACTTTCCTCTCGAGAGAGGAGTATGTCACAATTAGTTTACGCACCTCAGAGGCCAATGCGTCCAACTTCACCATTAATTTGTGTAAGGCTTAATTTCTCTAAAGCAGGCACCGTGTAATGGTTAGGAGACTACACTAATTAATACTAATAATCTTATGAGCGCAGTCGGACTGGAGTCTGCTCACTTCGTCTGCTAAGGGAGGGAAATAATGCCCATTATTACTTTTCCATACATTCAGGCCAACAAAATGAGTTAATCCTAACACATCACAAACCCATAAGACGTTCCTGTTTCTTGACTGTTTTGTTGTTGTTGTACATTTCCCCAGAAAGATTCAATTGGAGGCAGGTAGCAGGTTCCATCTAACGGTGGGTAGGTTTTCTTTCCTGTCACTTTTGCCAGAACATGTGGCTTTGAACCTACTCTTTGCTATTTCTAATTACCGTGGGATTTTTAACGTGTGTACCTTACACACGAGACCTCCTGTATTTCGCCCCTACCTGAGAAGGCTAGACGTTCAATCTCACTACTCAAATTAGCATGGGGGAGGGGATGGTATCCTTATAATCCAATGGTGTTTGTAACAATGCCCAGCCCTGGGCAAGAATTCAAACCTCGTAACTTCATGAACAGATACACACACCGCTACCTCTGTGCCACACCACCCCCTCACACTGTTTCCTGATAGTCCAGTACTCGTGCTTCTTGAAGATATATTGGTCATGATTCCGTAAACCTAACTCTTCTTTCGTCCTCTAATGATCGCCAGTTGTATTTATGCACTGTTTATCTTCACCTCAGTTTGTCGTATTGCCTCTGGCTCTTCTTCTTCTTTCATCTGACAATGGAGCATCGGTTTTCAACCAGCCCTTACCAAGCCCTTTGTAGACTTGTTCATGACTGGCTGGATTTTGCAGCTAAAGTTTTATATGGGATGAGGTAGTCAGTTGTACACCAACCCTCCTTAGTCGCATCTTACGACATGCTTTGTAGGCTATAGCGTTGTCATTCTTTGCCTTTCTTATATGTTTCCGTAACACGGGCAAGGCGGCGTTGATTGAATTGCCAATTATTTCGCTAACGAAGCCGCGACATTAGCTTCTTTTGCCCAGCGCATCCTACATCCCATGTTCTGAACCGTGTTTGCCTTTCGGCTTCACTTTCAAGTCTCTCGTCAGACTGCAGTGATACAAGGGGTTTTCAAGAACACCCGGTAGAGATGGAGCAGGGTCTTATTTGGCTAGAGTTAGCTAATCCTGGTATAAGCAGTCAAGCCACGAGTAACAGACTGCACTCATCTCTTTTACTGTGTCTTCGGTAATTAAGAGGCGGTGTAGACCAAAGGTTATGGCGTCCATCTCTGGCTCGAGCAGACCAGGTTTGTCTCTTGGTGTTGACTGTTTTTTTCTTTTAAGTTGCATATTGCCCTTACAGGACGTTGCAGTCAACACCAGCATTTTTCAGCTGCTGTTGATGTTCTTGGCAAGATTATGCTCAGTAGTTTGTCATTGCTTTCTGAACGACCGGCTCACATACCTCGTTAGTAACTAACATGACGCAATCCGCCGCTGAATCTCGCACAGCTGTGTTCCTCACGTGGATATACAGGATTACGGGGACAGTCGTTAATTCCTTCACAAGGGAAACCGATGGAAGTCTCTGTGACGAAGTGCTCAAGCCGCCTGCCTCGGGCTCCGAAGGTCGTGGGTTCGATTTCGGATTGCGTCCCTCGGTTCACGAGTGCATATTTTCGGAGACTCCGTGTGTCGTCGCTGTAGCTACGGAGTTCGTGCTTTGTGCGACGCGGAAAGAGACTGAGCCATATGGGATAAAATCCCGTTGCAATGAAGTCGACCCTGTCGACTTTTAAACGACTCTTTTTTAACAAGAGATACCGGATTTGGTTGTTTAGAGTTACAAAATAAGAAAACCCAAAGGTGGCATACTTCCCTGTCACCTCGATTCTGGGGTAGTGAATCGGACATCTGCCCTTTTCAAACAATGGCCAATAACTCAGATGACCAGAGTGCACACTGTACGCGCTAAAAATATCCTGGAATTCAGAAATCGAAAAGAGCAGGTTGTAAAAAATTAATAGCATTTGTGATTAGTGTTTACGTACACATGGATCCTAGCTAGTGGTTCGGAGTTCGAGCTGAGATTCTTATCGTGTCATCTGTGGGAACAAATGAACAAACGAGGGAAGGAACCCATGAACGAACGAATTGTACTTTTAAAGTGTTAAGTGTTTGAAAATAAAATGAGGAGAAAGTGAGAGTAGACTGGAGCACTTATGGAGATATCCGTTTGTAATGGAGGTGATCCTTTACAAATCACACCGAGACCAAACGGTCTCTGTTCATAATTTTCGCACAACAACTGAAGCAGCAAATTGTTGTGCGCGTTGATACATATAATCAATTTATAACTTGATTACAGCGCCGTTTCGTTGATAATCGATTGCTGCCTTACTGAAAAATCTGGATATTTGTAATGGAAGGCAAGGGAAGACATAGAGGAAGACCTAAAAACACACGGAGAAGAGAAATAGAAACAGAAGTGAATAATATAGGGAGGACATGGACAGAGATGCGGGATAGCTAGCTCAGGATAGGAGGACTTGGACAGAGCTGCGGGATAGCTAGCTAAAGATAGGAGGACATGGATAAAGCTGCGGGATAGCTAGCTAAGGATAGGAGGGATCTGGACAAAGCTGCGGGATAGCTAGCTAAGGATAGGAGGACATGGACAAAGATGCGGGATCGCTAGCTAAGGATAGGAGGGACCTGGACAAAGCTGCGGGATAGCTAGTTAAGGATAAGAGGACATGGATAAAGCTGCGGGATCGCTAACTAAGGATAGGAGGACATGGATAAAGCTGCGGGATAGCTAGCTATGGATAGGAGGACATGGACAAAGCTGCGGGGTAGCTAGCTAAGGATAGGAAGACTTAGAGTTAGTTGGTTGTGGTCCTATGTACCATTGGTGGGGGAAGGGTGGATAAACAGTAAAAGAAGAAGCAGAAAGGAGGCAAAGAATCCTTGTTACAGCAAGTTGTTTTGTTTCTTGTTCGGGTTGTTTGAGCCTTGAAAGAGGATTGAAACTATTGGATATTAGTAATTAGCTATTAGTAAGGATCATCATCTTCGTATTTCAGACAGGTCCATAGGTGCTATGATCTCCTCTTAACATCTCCGAAAGCGTGTATCGAATGATAATATCTGAGAGATATTGGTGTAATTAATGTTCTCCTCACCTGGTAATGCCAATATCTGAGAGAGATTGGTGTAATGAATGTTCTCCTCACCCGGTAATGCTAATATCGGAGAGAGATTGGTGTAATGAATGTTCTACTGACCCGGTAACAATGTACAATCGCCACAAGGACTGTTTGGCAGGCCACCTTGTCCCCCTCCAATTATAGAAACTAGTTCATTATCATCATGTGCCATGCCGGTAAGCTTGGGCGGTCATGTTTCGCTATCTTACACGAAAGCCGTGGATTGATCAGCTCTGTGTTCTTGTCCCGACCATGCCACGTGGTTAAGCTATCCAGATATTTAATTGTCTACTTTCCCCTTATTCTTTTCCCTTCACTTTTGCCAGTTGTCACCAAGCTCTCTAGTTTATTTCTTCTCATAAAGAGCCCCATTTTTTTTTACTCTCTACGTCTAATTTCTCTAATCAATTTGCGGTTTTAATTTGCCACTTGTAGGCCTTGCTCATGGGTTTTTCTATCTGTCCATGGTATTTTTTGCATTTCCCCCTGAAACCACATTTCCACTGACAGAAAGTAATAAAGTGTGCAAGACTGGTACTGAATTTTCACATGTGTGGAGTGACTTATTGAGATATATTCAGGGCATCCAATTCGGACTAACTGGTATTAGCCTAGGTTGGCAATGTTTCTCCACTTGCTGGGATCGGCAATAGTCTCAAAAAATGAATGTCATGAATCTCTAAATAACCATGAGAGATAAATTGAAAACTATCTGTGCCTTTTTCGACGAAGTCACCAGATACTGCAACACATTTCCCCCATCGGGATACGAGCTTCTATTCCGACGGGATAAAATTATGTTATTTGGTACTTGAGCCATTGGAGAACCACCCGACACACTTCGACATCCGCGTCAGATTTTTGTCCTCCGAGACGAGAGCAGATGGCAGTCCCGCATCTATGATCGAGAAGATCTATGTGAGAAGATCTTGTATAGTGCTGTTTGTCCCAAAGCATGGAAGATGGTAATACACATTTTTTACTGATGAAGTACCTAACAGCAATGTAAGTGCTGTAACAGACTAGAGATGGGTGCGCTAACGTAGTGGATAGGGAATGCCGCTGGTAATCTCAAGAGAACGTGGGCTTGATGTCAGGGCCGCCTCTTTCTTCTTACTCTAAGCCTACAAATGTGATGGCGCTATTACATCACAGACCCATAGCAAGAAACTGCTAGGGATAATTTAATATTTAACAAAAGTAAAGAAAACAACAAGATTGTACTAACTGATCAACTACGTGGCTCTTACTTTTGGATGACCCTATCTTTAAACTCGGTAGCTGAGTGGCTATCAAACTGACCTGCCGGCCCAGTTGTCATGGGTTCGCATCGGGGCACATTTGTCAGATGTCACTGGGCTCCCAGGTCGACCCAGCGTAAAATACTACCAGGAAATATCTCGGGAAGTAAATCCGACAGACGTGATATTTATCACACTACCCTACGACTACTGGTTGATCAGTAAAACAATGTGTGTCCAGCACAATCTGCTAAAGACTCCCCAAAGCATGTAGGCAGGGTCCTTTACGTTGTTCGTCTTCTACCCTTTATCGCCACTTGGGCAGAGCCCGCCCCCCCCCGCCCCCAACCAACCCCCGCCTTTACTGTCTTCTCCTTCTGCTCTATACCCCCCCCCCCCCCACCAAACAGTTCCATCTTTCTCCTGCAGCTCTCTCAGTGTCCTCCCTGTATCATCTCTCTCTCTCTCTCTCTCTCTCTCTCTCTCTCTCTCTCTTCTCTCTCTCTCTTTCTCTCTCTCTCTTTCTCTCTCCTCTCTTCTCTCTCTCTCTCTCCCTCTCTCTCTCTCTCTCTCTCTCTCTCTCTCTCTCTCTCTCTCTCTCTCTCTGTGTACTCATCTTCTCGTTTTTTTAGATCCCCCTTTTTTTCGTCGCCATTAGGGTTCCAGACAAGAGTGTCTAGTTATATTATCACCATGTTTTCTCAGTGTATATCATATCTAGCGCCAGCGGTTTTACCTCACCTTTTCGTTCACTGGATTTAAAAAAGATTATATTTACGAGATCTACATAGGTGATTCTCTCATACCATTTTATTAATTTTATTAGTGATTTTCTCACACACATACACACCCCCCCCCCCCTCCCTCCCTAGGAGCAGGAACAATTTTCTGAATGATCATAATTTATTAGTAATTCGTCTGTTCCTCACTTTTCTTTTGCTATTTATTAAACCACATTTCGTTATGTTTATGTCTTATTATTTGTAAGCTTCTACGTTTATATTTGTCAACTACCTTTATTTCTAGGTTTTTTTAAAAAGTTATTAATTGTCTTGTTATTTCTCTGCGCGTATTGTCTGCCATAGTCATGCGAGGGTGCGGGAGAATGAACAGGCTGATAGGCTGGTAGGCTATGCACCTCTCGGTGGTAGATTACCTATGTGCAAGTGAAAGGGGTCGGGCACTTGTGGGACGAGGCTGAGAAAGCAGGGGAACAGACTGGGAAACCGTATGTGGAGAGAATGATATGGCGGAAGATAGGCAGGGGTTCTGGGCGAATCTCAAAACTGTGAGGGAAGATCAGAAAAACTTTCAGTCAAAGAGCAGTTGGAACGATTATCAGTATGACTCTTCGTTGACTGTTGAACGAGGGGAAGGAGCGCGCGTGGGGATGTTATGAGTTCAGTGATATAGGTTCTTAGCTCAACTCTACTGAATTGTCTGCGTGGAATCACTATTATGTAGCAGGTTGTTTGCACAACGCCGCACTCATCACGTCCTGCCGAGAGTTTTCTCGATCTCTTGCTACTTCTACTTGCCTTGTGCGCTCTATTGCCCAAGCTGTCTGTAATTTCCTTTGTCCATCTTCATGCCGATCGACCTCCGTCTCTTCTTCCAGGAACCAAGCCTTCCATCACCGTTCTTTCCAAGCCACCGTGGCGTTTAATATAGCCAATCAATTCTGTAAAGAATACAGGGGCAACAGTGCAAAGGTCAGGTCTCAAACTAACACCAACCTGTCTTCATCTACAGGCAGGTCATCTTGCGTAGACACTAGTCTGGCTAACATAGAATGAATCAATCATTGTCTCCTCTGCGATTAAGCTTGCTGCGAACTACAAACTTACAATGCGCGACTGCAAGAGAATCAAAATAATTCGCAAATTTGTTGGTTAACAAATAGCTAGTCTCGCAACTGGACAACTCACGAGAATGGTCAGAATGAGCGTGATCTTTCTTTCTTCTTCTTCTGCTCTTTATTGGAGCAAAGGCCCTGAATACAATTCCACGCCAGGTTGTAGTATCATTTGCTATCCCTGCAGCTCGTTCGTTGAATTGCAAGTACAAGTCTTTCCCTAGGGCAAGGAAATGCAACCTAAAGAAGACTAAATTCCATGGCAGGCAGATAAGGCCCTAAGACTTGGTTGGCAACTGGTCTAGGATCGGAGCTCCGATAGGTGGACAGTTAGAGCATTGATTTGCTGAGAAGGTAGCTTCTGCAGCATGTTTTGTTCCTGACATATTGGTGTTATCTTTCCTCTGGAGTACACTAGGCAGGCCGAGAGAGGCATTATGCTGCAACACATGGTCTCTACAGTTTATGGTATGGAGAGGTATAACTGCATATGTGGTCATAACCGGATGGGTTGTTGTTATTATGCCTTGTTTTGAAGCACAATGTAACGAACCTTCGTCTGTCAAGACCGCACCGCATGGTGCCAGTCATACACACACACACACATACATACACACACACACACCCACCCACCCACACACACAGACACAGACACAGACACACACACAGACACACACACAGACACACACATATACACACACATACACACATATACACACAGACACACACATACACACAGGCACACACAGACACACATATACACACAGACACAGACACACACACAGGCACACACAGACACACATATACACACAGACACACACACACACACACACAGACACACACAGACACACATATACACACAGACACACACACACACAGACACACACAGACACACACAGACACACATATACACACAGACACGCACACACACAGACACACACAGACACACATATACACACAGACACAGACACACACACAGACACACACACATACACACATATACACACAGACACACACACAGACACACACAGACACACATATACACACAGACACACACACAGACACAGATACACACACGCAGACACACACACATACATATATATATATATACTAGCTGACCCGGCCCGGCTTCGCCCAGACTCTGGTGGGGAGCATCTCATTTAATTCATATAAGTAGTCATATAAGTTCTCGTTCCCGTTACCGACTATCTGTCTGTCTGTCTGTCTGTCTGTCTGTCTGTCTGTCTGTCTGTCTGTCTGTCTATCTGTCTGTCTATCTGTCTGTCTATCTGTCTGACCCGGCCCGGCATCGCCCAACTCCTGGTGGGGAGCATCTCATTTAATTCATATAAGTAGTCATATAAGTTCCCGTTCCCGACTGTCTGTCTGTCTGTCTGTCTGTCTGTCTGTCTGTCTGTCTGTCTGTCTGTCTGTCTGTCTGTCTGTCTATCTATCTATCTATCTGTCTGTCTGTCTGACCCGGCCCAGCCCATGGTGGAGAGCATCTCATTTAAATTATATAAGTAGTCATATAAGATCCCGTTCCCGACTATCTGTCTGACTGTCTGTCTGTCTTGGGTAAATGTAGGAGGGAGGAGGAAGAGGGAGGTGGAGGAGGGAAGGGAGGAGGAGGGAGGAGACAGGAGGAGTAGGGAGGAATAGGAGGGAGGAGGAGGGATTAGGAGGAGGAGGGAGGAGTAGGGTGGAGGAGGAGGTGAGGAGGAGGGAGGAGGAAGAGGGAGGAGGAGGGAGAAGGAGGGAGGAGGAGAACGCAGGAGAGAAGGGAGCAGGAGGAGGAGAGGGAGAGGGAGGAGGAGGGAGGAGGAGGAGAGAGTAGGAGGAGGGAGGAGGCGGAGGGAGAAGGAAGAGGGAGGAGGAAGAGGGAGAAGGAGGAGGGAGAAGGAGGAGAAGGAGGGGGAGGAGGAGGAGGGAAGAGGAGGAGGGAAGAGGAGGAGGGAGGAGGAGGAATGTGAAGGGAGGAGGAGGGAGGAGGTAGAGGGAGGAGGAGGGAGGCGGAGAGAGGAGGAGGAGGAGGAGGAGGAAGAGGGAGGAGGAGGAATGTGAAGGGAGGAGGGGGAGGAGGTAGAGGGAGGAGGAGGAGGAGGAGGAGGTAGAGGGAGGAGGAGGGAGGAGGAGGGAGGAGGAGGAGGGAGGAGGAGGAAGGAGGAGGGGGAGGAGTGAGGAGGAGGGAGGAAGAAGGAGGAGGAGGAGGAGGAGTGATGAGGAGGAGGGAGGAGGAGGATGGAGGAGGAGAGAGGAGGAGGAGGGAGGAGGAGGAAGAGGGAGGAGGAGGAATGTGAAGGGAGGAGGAGGGAGGAGGTAGAGGGAGGAGGAGGGGAGGAGGAGGCGTGAGGAGGATGAGAGGGAGGAGGAGGAAGGAGGAGGGGGAAGGAGGGAGGAGGAGGAGGGAGGAAGAAGGAGGAGGAGGGAGAAGGAGGGATGAGGAGGAGGAGGGAGGAGGAGGAAGAGGAGGAGGAGGAATGTGAAGGGAGGAGGAGGTAGAGGGAGCAGGAGGAGGAGGAGAAGGGAGGAGGATGAGGAGGAGGGGGGAAGAGGGAGGAGGAGGAATGTGAAGGGAGGGAGGAGGGAGGAGGTAGAGGGAGGAGGAGGAGGGAGGAGGAGGAGTGAGGAGGAGGAGAGGGAGGAGGAGTGAGGAGGAGGAGTGGGAGGAGGAGGAAGGAGGAGGGGAGGAGGAGGAGGAGGAGGAGGGAGGAAGAAGGAGGAGGAGGGAGAAGAGGGATGAGGAGGAGGAGGAGGAGGAGGAAGAGGGAGGAGGAGGAATGTGAAGGGAGGAGGGATAGGGAGGAGGGGAGGGGAAGAGGAGGGAAGAGGAAGAGGGTAGCAGGAAGAGTGGAGAGGAGGAGGGAGGAGGTAGAGGGAGGAGGAGGAGGGAGGAAAAGGGAGGAGGGAGGAGGAGAGAGGAGGAGGAGATAGGAGGTAGGAGGAGGAGGAAGAGGGAGGAGGAGGGAGGAGAAGGAAGGAGGAGGAAGAAGGAGGAGGAAGAGGGAGGAGGATGGAGGAGGGAGAGGGAGGAAGAGGGAGGAGGAGGAAGGAGGAGGAAGAGGAAGGAGGAGGAAGAGGGAGTAGGAGGAAGAGGAGAGGAGGGAGGAGGAGGATGGAGGAGGGAGAGGGAGGAGGGGAAGAGGAAGAGGGTAGGAGGAGGAGGGGGAGAGGAGGAGAAGAAGGGAGAAGGACGGAGGAGGAGAAGGAGGAGGAGGGAGGAGGGGAGAGGAGGAGGGAGGAGGTAGAGGGAGAAGAAGGAAGGAGGAGGAGGAAGGAGGGAGAGGAAGGAGGGAGAATGAGGAGGGGAGGAAGGAAAGGGAGGTGGAAGAGGAGGAGGAGGGAGGAGGAAAGAGGTAGGGGGAGGAGGAGGTAGAGGGAGAAGGAGGAGGAAGGAAAGGGAGGAGGAAGAGGAGGAGAAGGGAGGAGGAGGGTGGAGGGAGGAGGAGGAGGTAGAGGGAGGAGGAGGTAGGAGGAGGAAGAGGGAAGAGGGAGAAGAAGGGAGAAGGAGGAGGGAGGATGATGAGGGAGAAGGAGGCAGGAGGAGGGAGGCAGGAGGAGCAGGAGGGATGAGGAGGGAGAGGGAGGAGGAGGGAAGATGAGGGAGGAAGGGGAGGAGGCGGAGGGAGTAGGAGGGAGGAGGATGGAGGAGGAGGGGAGAGGAAGAGGGAGAAGGAAGAGGAGAGGAGGAGGGAGAGGAGAGGATGAGAGGGAGGAGGAAGAGGAGAAGGGTGGAGGGAGGAGGTAGAGGGAGGAGAAGAGAGGAGGAGAGAGTTCGCCATTCCGAATTCATACTCGTCTAGTTCTTCCCTTCTACACGACTGTAGATAACTTCCTTACACATAAAAGATGAATTGTTATTGATATTGCCGTGGCATGGAGGAATATCAGCAGCAGAGTTGATCCAAAAAACCAAAGACTGAGATCTACGGAGAGCCATGAACGCCTACGCCAGCCGGCACGGCACTTGATGATGATGATTGCCGTGTGACGATTCTGTGTAGTCACGTCATTTTCTTCCCTTTCCCTAGCGTTTTGGTTCGGGGATTCTTTCGTCATCATCATCATATATTTACGTACGTATTTTAGGAGGGGAGGAGGGAGGAGGAGGAAGAAGAAAAAAAACTATGACAGTTGACAGCTCTGGAATGAAAGGAAGGCGTGTAGAAAATTTCATCTCAATCGGATGGGCCGTTCGCGAACAAATAAAGGACATACATATATATTTACATATATATTTACATACATACACTTTGTTTTATAGATATAGATATATATATATATATATATATATATATATATATATATATATATATATATATATATATATATATATATATACTACACACACAGAGACACAGACACACACCCAGACACACACAGACACAGACACACACACATACACACACATAGACACACACACATACACACACAGACACACACAGACACAGACACAGAGAGAGAGACACACACACACACAGACACACATACACACAGACACAGACACACACACAGACACACAGACACAGACACAGACAACACACACACAGACACAGACACACACTCACACACACACACTCACACACACACACATGAGTTGAGAAAGACAGCGCAAATGGTGGGAAAGAATTGACACGGGAATGAAACAGAGTCAGGCCTATCATGGAGAAGAGGATCAGGCTAAGTGTGTAAACCGCCTGCCTCTAGCTCCGAAGCTTGTGAGTTCGATACCGGCCTACGTTGTTCGATTCAATGATGCAATTTTCACAGACTCCTGGGGATCGTCAGTGGGGCTATGGAGTTCAGCAGGTCGCCCTGGAAAGAGACTGAGCCCATGGGGTAACACCCGGTGTAAGAAAGTCGATTTTCTTTAATTTTGAAACTCTTTTTAAGGAGACGAGATTTAAAGACGGTGATGAATAAAATTAAAACATCTAACTTCATAATCGGATGTAAGGTGTGATGTGCTAGGCATTCACATAGATTAGCTCACGGTACTATACGTGGATGTCAGGTGCTTCCTCTTCCGCTGTTCCTTTTCCAGCAATCACCAGAACATTCTGAGAAATAACCGCTCACCATTTGACCGGCTTAGGATGACGTCAGACGCTCTCGTTAGGAAAAATAAAATATTTCACCATTGTTATGAAATTAACCGGAACCACCGCGATGGTATAGTTGTTAGTGATTTTGCCTGTCAAGACAGTGGATCATGTTTAATCCCCAGTAGAGATAGAATTATTTATTCTGCCAAGTCCGGTCGATTAGCCTCATATAAATTGGTGCCTCAGGATTTTCTGGGAAGGGAAAGAGGCGAGAAATGGAATTGGTCGCATTCTCTCTTATAAGTCCTGGCCTGGAATATGTGTAGACCTAACAACTGACAACGCATGGGCTCTGTCTGCTTTACCCTTTGTTTTACCTTCACACCAAGCTTCATTTTTGAACTCACGCCAACCATTAACTGTTAACTGAAGATTAGAGACTAACGCTATTTGCGAACCGGTCCCAACCACAAAAGGCTAATGGACGAGCAGCCAGAGCTGCTATCGGGTGACACGTCAATAGTGGTATTGGCTTGTGATTGATTGACAGTAATTTGACTAACACAACACTGGCTTCATTGCCCGATATGTTATGTGCATATTCGCCCAGGACACACAAGTGAGTGCATTGTGATCCGCTGCACTTTGGAAAAGCTTTGTTTTGTGAACATGCATTTACAATTGGCGGTCAATGTGATTGTGTATTAAGAACAATTGAATGTGGCTTGTAGAGAGAAAAATACTATAACAACAAAAACTTTAGCGAGAAATTACTTAAGGCTGCGTCAAACTGGTTGCAGGCACATATAACTATATATCGGCTGCTCACAGGCTCAATCCACCAAACGATCACATGGCTTCGCGTTACCCTAGTTAGGCCACTCGCATCGGGACTCTTCTTTGCTCAAGGTTGTACAGTACTCGAGCGAGGGAAATGTCTTACATGTTTGATAGAAGGCATTTCCTTACATATTTGATAGAAGGAAATGCCTGACATCTTTTATAGAAGGAAATGAATTACATCTTTGAAAGATGGAAATGCCATACATCTTTGATAGAAGCAAATGCCTTATATCTTTGATAGAAGCAAATGCCTTACATCTCATGTGATAGAGTGAAATGCTCCCTTGATTGGGAATGCCTCTAACCCGCCACTCATTAAATGGATAACTCCAAAAGAAGGGCCGGAAAGGGTGTTTTAGGCGGGGTGACAATGAGAGCTTATGTGCTGGAGATTCATTGCATTCTATCCTTTGTAGAGATGGCGAATGATCTCTTCTGACTGAGAGGCTGTGCATATGTGGTTGTATAGAGAAATGTTGAGAAGATGCGGTTGTTAAAATAATGATGAGAACACCAGCGACAGATTGGTTGTTGAAAGGAACGATGAGAACACAACTGAGAGATGTGCTTGTAGACGAGAATGTTGAGAACACCATAGACATATGTTGTCGTATAGAAGAGGAATGTTGAGGACATCATAGACATATGGTGTCGTATAAAAGAGGAATGTTGAGGACATCATAGACATATGGTGTCATATAGAAGAGGAATGTTGAGGACACCATAGACATATGGTGTCATATAGAAGAGGAATGTTGAGGACACCATAGACATATGGTGTCATATAGAAGAGGAATGTTGAGGACATCACTGACAGATGTTGTCGTATAGAAGAGGACTGTTGAGGACGTCACTGACAGATGTGATTGTTTATAAGAATGTTAGAATTCATGTTTGTTTGTTATTTGACCGATTGTGGTTTAATATAACATCAGTGGCGTGCAGAGGGGGGGGGGGGTGCCACGGCCCCGGGCATCCAGCCGGGAGGGGGGCATCCAGTTAGGGAGAGGGGGCAGCACAGTGCAGTCGGAGGGGAGGAGGAATGAATGAGGTAAAGAACAATTTAGGGGCATCCAATCAAGGGGTTGGCCCCGGGCATCAAAGAACCTCTGCACGCCACTGTATAACATTATGAGACCTATGGTGCTATGTATACCCGTATTCCATAGTTGTGGGTGCACGAGGGTGATAACTTGTTCCTGCAGCGAGGCGTTGTCGTCATTTGGAGAATGACAGATTCGAATCCCAGTCGGTAACTACGGGGAGCTTCAAATGAAAACCTTAAATATTTTTTATGTGGTAAATACATTCTGAAAACCATCTCCGCGGCGAAGGAGAACGCAATTCGTAATCCCGTATACCCGGGTTCGTAACACAGCGGTTCAGGTTTTTTTTTTAAAGGTATAGGTGCCGGTTGTTCAGAAATCAATGGCAAACTACTGAACATGAAAACTTGCCCAGGAATCACAAACAGCCAAAATGCTGGGATTAACTGCTACATCCGGTGAAGGAAATACAACTATTTTTTTTTTTCTTTTATATTCTGAAAAAGTAAAGAACAAATGTATAATTTTTCGATGTAGTTACCACTGCATTCAATTCAAGCCCTGCAGAGCCGATAAAGTGCTTGGATTCCTGTAGAAAATAAATCATTATCTTGGTCTCGTGTGCAACCTCTCATGCACCACCTGCTGTACTTATTCACATTCATGCTTACCTGCTGGACTGACAGGCATGCATCACCATACTGGACATTTATTTCTATAGATTTCACCTCTTCACAGAACTCTGTTTCTCTTTGGTGTATGTCTAAAATGGGGCGGTCATCTTTAAATTGTCCTTATGACGTCACCGTGTTCGTTTGCACGGTGATGTCACGTGCTTAACACTCTTGTTACCAATAACAACAATATTGACAGGTTACAAGACAGTGGCATGAGTATTGTAATGTCTACCACAATTATAAGGTTTTAATTTGAAGCACCCTCGTATATCTTTCAATTTTAAATGTTGTCTATCATATCTTTATTCTCTACTTCTTTCTTCTACCAGCGCCAAACAATACATGTGTGTTTATTTATGTGGCTAGGATAGGCTCTAATTATAACATCTCTTCTGAGGTTGAGCCGGGTAGGGTTAATGGAGAAACAGACAGGCTGTCTTAGAAGCCTCAAAGGATTCCCAGTGGATACTTCTGGTTTTCCCGGTGTTTGTAGAACTACAAGCTCTAGTAGTTGCTCTAGCTCTATCTTGTATCAGTTCATAAAAGGTGGAAAAAGTGTCCTAGAGGCACGAAATGGAATATTGCTTGGATAGCAAATCCTTAACTGGAAAGTCCGAATCGAAAGCCTCCTTGTGTGGATGTCATCTGCAGACTGCATTCTTCTGGTTTCCGGAAGAACAGCCTATGGCGGAAGGAAGGCCCAATATACGGAAGTGAGGCTAAGCAGCCATGTGCAGGACGTGACGATTCCTTGGGTGAGCCCAGTACCAGAGCGCTGTATGTCGGCTCTGCAAGTATGGAAGCCTCCTTGGATGGCGGGGAATGCCCATGGTCTGCCCCTGCCTTCCCTTGAAGGCTGACCAGGGTGTCTTTGGCTGCTCTATATGGACCAGCTGGGATGGGGGATAACACCACAACAGTGAGAGTCAAACGTCATAAGAAACCCCCGGGAAGGTTAACCCGGTCAACAAATGCCCGCAGAAGTCGGATGTATCGGCCTAACGGCGCAAGAACGCAGCTCTGCTGTAAACAGGCACAACACAATAACGTCCGAAAAAAACTCCGGATGAACGCAGAAGAAGAAGAAGAAGAAGAAGAAGAAGAAGAAGAAGAAGAAGAAGAAGAAGAAGAAGAAGAAGAAGAAGAAGAAGAAGAAGAAGAAGAAGAAGAAGAAGAGGAAGAGAAGAAGAAGAAGAAGAAGAAGAAGAAGAAGAAGAAGAAGAAGAAGAAGAAGAAGAAGAAGAAGAAGAAGAAGAAGAAGTATCAGTCCGCGATGTTTATAATCGTCTCCAAGCAAGAACCTTCCATGGGTTTACAGTATGCTAGGATCAATCCATTTGACAGACCTGAATACGCGGAAGAATATGTGACCATTCTATCGTTCACTCTAGCGGACGACGAGCACAGACGCGGAACTCTCGTGAGATCGCGCTCATAACATTAACAGCGCAGCCAATCGCCGGAAAGGGCTTCCGTAATACATACACCTTTGCACTTTAGTTTTCAGTGAGTCGGGGGAAGGGCGGTCATATACCTCCCCCGGGGCACGTGAGGTAAGCACCAGTGCAGTAAAATGTGAGCCACTAACCGACAGATGTAGTAATGACAGTGCTAGTGTTTGTGTCCCCTGAGCCTTTGTGTATTGGCAAATATGCTAAATGCCTAGCAGACATGACAATTTAGGAAATGTAGTGGCGACGTGTATTGAATTATAAACTGAGTTGTGTGGGTATGCTGTTCTACCAGACGTGAGAATATACATACGCAATATGTTTATGTCATGTGCATGACCGAATAAATTTGTTGCCCGAATGCCATTTGCTGTCATCGTATGTTATTATGCTGTTTATATTACATTACACCTAGTTTCCTCCTGGACATTGGGTTGGATGGAGTCTGGGTTGTAAAAACAAGGGTTTTAAAAGAAAACAGGATCAGTTTCATTACAGCGGGTTTTATCTCATATGGCTCAGTCTCTTTCCACAGGGCGGACTGCCGAAAGCATCACACAAAGCATGAACTCCGTAGCTTCAGCGACGACCTTCCCGCCAGGAATCTTCGAGAAAATTGCACCCGTGAATGGAATGGCGTAGCCCGGAATCGAACCCGTAACCTTCGGTACGCGAGGCAGGCGGCTTAACCACTACGCCACGGAGACTTCTTGGGTTGGGGTCTGTTGAGAATGAAGTATCACAGGCCCGTTGAGGAAATATAACCGACCCAGATCTAATCCCAACTTTCCTGTATGTTTTCTTCTTTCGATACCTCGGCAACAGCACACCAGATGCTAAGAAGGGGTTCAACTCCTGCACCGGTCAGTTGTACTAAAATGTTGACTTCCCGTCCTTGACTTGGGGAGTAAATAACAAGTACCTCAGAAGTGGGTTTGCCTGATGACGACGGATACTGGTATTAGGAAAAGCGAATCCACACGCAAAAACCAGTCCAGTGCACCCACTAGTAGTAACATGTGTATGGACTACGCTTGAGTTCAAAGAGAGTGAGCGTAACCGCTGATATATCAATGACTATTCCACTTCTCCCAACACAGCCTCTTTTCTTTGTGTAGATTTATGCATATTCATTATTTACATTTGAAGTGTATATGATATATGTTGGTTGGTTGTGAATCCAAAACAATGAATTCCCTCAGTGAATTCAAATATATAAGCCCAAAACAATATGCTGCACATACGATTTCCTGGCATACGTTGCTGCATCTCGTCAGGTGCATACTTTTATTCCATACACAGTAGTTGTATATTTACAAGGTACCAATTGTGTTTTATTTTGTGTGTGCCTATAACAGAGTGTTGTCGTATGTTAGTGTTAAGTGACAAATGTGCAAATACAACAAATACATTCATAAAACTGGCACCTTGTTGTCTTGATAGACGGTAGTTTGTAAAATGGAGTTATACCTATCCTTTAGCACAAAACCTGAGCTTAATTTAGAGACCATGTGATGCCCATGCAGCATGATTCCTCTCTCGATTTGCCATGTTTGCCCCAGAGGAAAGGAAACACCAATACGTCTGGAAGAAGACAAACTGCAGAAGGTGCCGAATTAGCAAAGCCTGTCGGAACTTCGAACCTAGACCAGTTGTCGACCAAGGCGTAGGGCCTGATCTGCCATGCCATGACAATTAGTCTTTAGGTTGCATGTCCTTGGACTAAGATAAGGCTTGCACCCTCCCAATTGCGCTCCTCCGCCCGAAGCCGTTTTCATAATGTGGGGTGTCGGGTTTGGTCAGCGCTGCCCAACATTCGGCGCTAACGGCTCTAACGGACAACAGGTCTACTGTCATAAGGGTAGCTCAGTCATATCTGACCAAGACCTGACTTTCAGATTCATATACACATATAATGATATCACATTTATGGCATAGTGAAGTACACACACATAACCTGCAAATGCTTCCTTTCAACCTCCACAAGGTATACGCGATATGTATTTTTCACCTGTACATCTCTCTCTCTCTCTCTCTCTCTCTCTCTCTCTCTCTCTCTCTCTCTCTCTCTCTCTCTCTCTCTCTCTCTCTCTCAATCTCTCTCGATAGTAGCATAGTCAATGAGGCGGGTTTGGACAGTAACATATTTACTTCATGTCCCTTAAAATGTGGATTCACTATACTTACCGAGTCAGATTGTCTCATAAGTGAAGGATCACATTTTTGTCATTGTTTATGTTCTCTGTCAGTCAGAGAAAATACTGAACGTGTATTCTGAAGCACTGCAACCACATCTGTTTATTTGCTTCTAGGCAAATGTCTCCTGGACCCAGTGGCCTGGTGTCAAATTACCTAGAGACCCTAGTGTCGTGTAAATGTCCAGGAATCGTGCTTTGATTTGGAGAACTAGCAATTATTTTTTTTTTTCTTTGGGCGCTCGCTTGCTGTGAACTTAAGTGTAGTCCATACATATGCTGCTACTTCTAATGCACTCGACAAATGTTTTGCGTGTGGATTAACTTTCCCTATTACAAGTGTCCCTCGCCATCAGGCGAAACCACTCAGACTTCTGAGTTACTTGCCATTTACGTCATCAAGTCAAGGACGAGAAGTCAACATTTTAGTCCAACTGACCCGTGTAAGGGTTGAATTCGCCACCTCGGCATCAGCACACAGGAAGTTAAAGATATAGCGCTCTTATCCATTCGGCTATGCTGAAGGGATTTGTGTGTGTGGCCGCTTAGCCCCACCATGTGCCGTCCGACCCTGTGTGGTCTACCGAGGACTGTCTGCCGGTGTTAGTGGTTCGTTCGGATAACCGCCTCTGTTGGTGGCCCTGAATACCTCTTAGTCTCATTGTGTGCCTTTCGGTCCATTGTGGTCCACCAAGGTCTGCCTATCAACGTTAGTGGACAGTGATTAGAGTTTGACTGACCACCTCAGCACCGTGGCCAGACCAAGTGGAGATAAATCCACACTTTGATCTTAGCCAAAAGGCCGAGAAGGGATTATTGTTCATATGTGCTCGTATAATAAGTATCTGGAATAAACAAAGATTTGTAGTTAGTGACTGCACAAGATAGATTGTGATCTGCAGCGAATATCTGATACAAAACTGCACGAACACTATGACTGTAACCTTCTTTCATTACACAGAAATAGCGTCTTGTGACAACACGACCCCACCTACCACTTAGAATCCGCGCTGCCAGATGACGAAAGTACAGTGGAATGCGTGGCTCCCAGTATTCGACAATGCCTTGTTTTACAAAATACCTGCATGTTTGCATTTCTCTCCCATGGTGCCTACTTCCTGCCCTTCGTTGTTTTATTTATCCGCCTTTTAGATTGTATTTCACGCCCCCTCTCATTATTTTATTGTCTCCCTTTTATTTTATTGTCTTCGCCGGCTCTGTGGCAAAATGGTTATGGACGTGAAGTCCTGTAAAGGATATTCAACTAACTTAACTCCTCTTTACAGGCTTCGCTTTTCTAGAGCAGGGTGTATCACACTTTTACATTCTGTGTGTCTCGTAATCCATTTTGATCAGGTATCATTTTTGCAGACATTTGTGATTGTTATTGTTGTTGTTGTCTTTCACTCATGCAATTAGGCGTCGTGAGGAGGGAGGGGTTATTGAAGTTCCAGCGCCTGTGATTATCACATGTCCTCCAACTTCCTCTATGATTCATGAGCATAATTTTAAAAAAAAGTCGCTTAAAAGTCGACAGGGTTGACTTCATTCCACCGGGTTTTTATCCACATGGTTCAGTCTCTTTCCGCAGAGAACTGCCGAAAGCCTCGCATAAAGAACGAACTCCGCAGCCCAGCGACGACCCCAGGAGTCTCCGAAAAAAATGCACTCGTGAACCGAAGGACGCGGCCCGGAATCGAACCCACAACCTTCGGAGCCCGAGGCAGATGGCTTAAACACTTCGCCGAGGAGTAATTCATAAAATGTCTCGACTTGTAAATCATTTTATAATTTTTCTTGGATCGAGTAAATACCCTACTTTTTTCCTAGGCAGTCATGGGCTACTTACCTACTTGCAAACAATAGTTCCTTATATAATCAATGGGTATTAAGTAAATGTATAGTTCCCCTTCTTTAAAAAAAAAAAAAAAAAAAAAAAAAATTAGTGCCATGTCCTTTACAGGACGTTGCAACCGAACACAGCTTTAATTGCTGTTTTTTATTTACTAGGCAATGTCAGTTCAGTAGTTTGCCTTTACTTTCTGAACTGCCGAAACTTAATACCACCGAAATCAAAGTAAAAAGGTCTGCTTCCAAACTGCCCGCAAGTGATTTTGAATCCCCGGGTGGGTATGACGGAAAATTATGAAACTCAGCGTTTTACCCTCCCATACTCCACACAGCCGGTTAGTTCCAGATACATAGGTATAATGACAGTTGCATTCATCCATGTGTAGATCTCATTTACCCACGCACAGATATTATCACATCATACTTATCCGCAAATGGACATTATCACACCTCCCGTACCCACTCACACATATTATCATATCTCACTTATCCACTCATAGATACTATCATATCTCACTTATTCACACACATATTACATCTAAATTATCGAAACATAGAAATTATAAACTCTCTCATATTCACACGTAGGTATGATCACATATAACTTATCCGCACGTCGATCTTATCACATAGAGACAGAAAGGTATGACGAACAGACAGATAGACAGGCAGGCAGGCAGTCAGATTGAATGACAGCGATTTACCCAGTTTACTGGTATATAACAATGTTGCTAATTTGTCTAAGTCCCCTTACCCAATATCTTTAATGTTAACCCCAGTGTGGTTACACCCCTGCTTTGGGAAGCAATGCCCGACCTTGTCTTTCGAGGAGTGGGTGTGACGAATCACATGAAGGTGCGAAGTGCGGGATTTCTTCCAAAAGTGTTAGTAGCGCAGTAATTAATCTCGTGACAAATTCTACTGTCGGGATAGGAGGTCATAGGTCACGACAGAATGCCGGGATGAATCAAGAAAGAGAGTTTTTGTGCAAGTTTTCGAGTTCACACTGTGCTATGGATGTGAAGAGGCAGGTCATAACATTATGGGGGGATCAACGACAACAGTTTGATAAACTGAATGATAAATACTGCTCTAAGGATGTGAAAACTAAGTGACACCTGACAGATTGATGGCGGAAGAGCTTGTGGAAGGTAGAAAGATAAATATATGGATGGCTTGGTCACAAGGCATAATGGAGAGAAAAACACAGGCTCGATCCCAGACTGGTGATCGTGTGAGATGGCGAACTATACCTGCTCGCGCTTTTTGGCATGGCACATGATGAGGAGTGTGACGTGACCTTATAGCTTGGTAAAACTCTTCTTCTTCTTCTTCCCCTTCTCCTCCTCCTCTCTTCCTCCTCCTCTCTTCCTCCTCCTCTCTTCCTCCTCCTCCTCCTCCTCCTTCTTCTTCTTCTGCTTCTTCTTCTTCTTCTTCTTCTTCTTCTTCTTCTTCTTCTTCTTCTTCTTCTTCTTCTTCTTCTTCTTCTTCTTCTTCTTCTTCTTCTTCTTCTTCTTCTGGGATCAACGTGTGGCATGCCGTGATGGATAGCATCTATTGCAGTCGAAAGATGTCCGCTTTATAGCCCCGGGCGACTTAGGCTAACTTCTTCGATGATTCAGATGTCTTTTCTGGATTCCTTCTCCTATAGACAGATTGCCTTCTTGTGCTTAGGGGATCTGCCCTGCTACATTTTCTGTCGACCTTTCTTGTAGTAGATTTTGTTCTTACAAGAACTTTCATTAGGCAGGGGTGGTTTGGCATTTCCCTACAGAGTTTATGAGCTTCTATCAGCCCAGAAGTTTGGCTCCATACTGCTATTATAATGCGCAGTTATATGTCAATACCAGACGACATTAACTGATCACAGTTATTGGATTAATAATACTGCCGTAGGAATAGATTAGCAGGTTAAAGACCAGAGGATTGAATTGTTTGCAAAAGGTTTCATCCTATACGGTTCGATCTCTTTCTGTAGAATCACAAGCCGCCTGCCGAAAGCATTACACAGAGCACGAAGTCCGTACCTCGAGCGATTACCCCCGCAACCTTCTCCGAGGGGTGTCCGATGAAATGTTCTTTGTGGTCTGAACGCCGCAGTCTGAAAACGAATCCACGATCTTCAGAAAGCGAGACGGACAGCTTGACCATCCCATCAAGGAGATCCATCACTATGGTAGGGACGTGAAGTTACATGTGACCTTTTGACGGGGTGAATTAGGTATCAGACTTTTTGTATGACCAATATCGCCGTAGAGATATCAGGCGGCAACGTCACGACCTTATGACCTGGGATGAACCAAGTACCACCGTTCTTGTATGACCAATACTGACGGAGAGATGTCAAGCTATAGGTCAAGATATTATGACCTGGGATGAACCAGGCACCACAGATTGTCATACGTGTACTACAATCTGACAGCAGAGATAAGGGAGAAGGCATCATCTCTCTAATATATATATATATATATATATATATATATATATATATATATATATATATATATATATATATATATATATATATATATATATATATATACACACAGGTTGTCGTCGACTTACGACCACGATCGGTTCCGACAGACCGGTCGTAACACGAGTTGGTCGTAAGTTGAGTACGCTATGTGTACAGTAATGTGAAGTGATGTTATAAAAATATTTAAGTAAAATTATATCATAAATTTCTTTTATTATTGTTATAAATCATAATTTTCGATGTTCATTTTGTGCCATTTGTATCATCTCTACACCATTTTGTTTCTTATTTTTACATCGTCAGGTTTAAGAAAAACACTGCATTAACTGTACATGTACAACTGGTTTAATATTTGCAAAACATACAAAATACAGGTGTGGAAAATACTATAGGAAACATTATTATTACATGGTCTACCATCTCTAGTTCGACGTCGTCAATAAAGATTGATGGTACCCCATGTGCACCTTGTGACATAATCTGTGTCTTCTTTTTGCTAATTGTTAAACCAAATTCTGAACAAGCATTGGGGAATGCAAAAAGTAGACATTGTAATTCTTCCTCAGAGTGGGTCGTAATTGCAGCATCATCTGCATAAATCAGGTTATCCATCTAAGTCTACAAGACTGAGCATGGAATAAACCGTCACACAACCTGATCTTTGCAGACAACGCCGTTCGACTGATAATAGAGGCAGAATTAAATCTTTAAGTATTGAGCACAACCCACTATTGGCAACGTTGATCCCACTCTAGTATGAACCTAATTCCTATCCCGTCAATGTGGACTAGACTCGAGTTAATAATATGGCTAGTGATTGTGGTCGTAAAGTCGAATGGTCGTAAGTTGCATAGATCGTAAGTCGACGACTAGCCGTAGATATATATATATATATATATATATATATATATATATATAAGGGTCGTTCATTTGAAACCTGTTCCAACGGCTTTATTACAAAAGCATGAAAGAAACATTAAAATGTGTGGTAGAATTATACAAAGCATTTATTTTGAATGAATTATGCACCATGGGTTGGTCAGAAGAAGTCGCCGTAGGCTTTCAGGCAAGCATCCCATTGCTTAGGTAGGCGGCGAATGCCGTCCGCAAAAAAGGATTGTGATTGCTCACTGAACCAAGTGTTTACCGCGATCATTACGTCTGCATCTGTGTGAAATCGTTGCCCCTTGAGAGCTTTCTTTAGCGGTATGAGCAAATGAAAATCACATGGTGACAAATCAGGACTATAGGCTGGATGTTGCAGAATTTCCCACTTCTTCCAAGCTAATGCTTCCTGCACAATCTTTGCAACATGCGGACGAGCATTATCGTGCAACAAAATCACAACGCGAGAAAGCATGCCGAGTCGTTTATTCTTGATGGCTTTTTGCAGCTTGTCTAGTGCTTTCAAGTAGTGGGTAGAGTTGATGTCGACACCAGGTTCTTTAAAGTCGCCCAACAATTGCCCTTCATGATCAAAAAATGCGCTCGGCATAACCTTACCAGCGGAAACCTGTAACGTGAATGTTTTGGCTTTTGGTAGTTCAGCCTCGCTCCAATTGCATGCTCTCTCTTTTGCTGCTCGACTCAAAGTGGTGACACCATGATTCATCGCCTGCCACTATGCGGAAGAGAAATGTGTCACCCTCCGCTCTGTAACGAAGCAAGTGGTTCAAACACCATCCCATGCGTTCCTCTGTTTGGTTCTCGGTCAATATCTGTGGTACCCACTGTGAACACACCTTCCGATATTGCATTTTCTTACCAATGACCTTCTGAATTGTCCTAATTGACACATCAAATTCTTTAGCTAGTGAACGTATGCTTCGACAACGGTTCCTCTGTACTGCTGCATAAATTTTGGCGATGGTATTTTCTGTTGCAACAATATTCGCTTGACCCGGCTGTCGAAGATCTGTCGTGAACTGACGTCCTTTTCGAAACATTCGTGCCCAGTCTGTCACTGTTGTCTTCGACACACATTTGCTACCTTTCGCTGCCTGAATTCTTCGATGAATGTCCACTGGTCGACATCCTTCAAATGAAAGAAACTGAGTCACCACTCTTTGACCTTCTTTGGACTGATTTTGGATCAACCCGGCCATTTTCTCAACGGTTAGAAACAGAACCTATGATGCATCATGGGATGATAAGCACATGCACTTTTATTCATTGGTCAGTGCTTATCACATGACTATGACATGATTATGTTCAACGTACGCAATTACGCGCGGTGTGGTACGAACGGATTTCAAATGAACGCTCCTAATACAGGATACAAACATACAAAATAATAACAGTTGCGTATGTGTGACTCCTGCGAAACAGTGAGAGATAATAAACACAGTATACATAAATTGCAACGAACGCAAATCCGGCAGGCGGAAATCACAGTGTCAAAATAACCGTGCTAACGTAAACATAATATATAAATAAATTACACCACAACACAACGAATCGACGTTTCGATCTTAGTGATCTTCAACAGAACAACAAAAACAGATGCAAAAAAAAAAAAAAGCAATTAAAAAAAAACATGAAAATAGGAAATGTGATAAGAAATTCAAACGTGAACTAAAAAAAAATTATTGCTATCAAATGTTGCTACAGCATGTGCAAGGGCTTAACAACGTTTGAAACAAATATCTCATTTTATGTTTTGCTTCCATAATGACTTCCCTTTCCTTCATGAACTCAGAGCATAATTAAACACTTGCTTTATCATCCACCACTCGCTAAACACTTCCTTCTCCCGTCCCTCATGATAGGACTTTTACATTGTTTTATCGGCTTTTATCTTTTAGGCAATGTGCGATATTAACGTCTTTATGATAACATAAGGGACTCATTCTGACAAACTTTGGCATGGGATTTACCTTCTGCCTTCCATTATTTTATTCTGACTTCAGTGATGCTTCCTGGAACACATCTTGTGTTTCTCATCTCATCTCATTTCATCTCATCTCATCTCATCTCATCGTGTTCCTCTTGTACCTTGCCGTGGCGAGGTGAAGTATAAACAGCAGGAGAGTGCCCACTTATGGGCTTCAAGGTGTGGACTGCGCCTGGCCCTGCCGCCAGCAGGGTTAGGATCGGCTAGCCTCTCCCAGGAGGGATGAAAAGTGAAAATTAGTAGCCTGCCGATGACCCGCAGACTACACAAGTCAACCCATCTCCACGCGATGTACACTGAGAAACCATGATGGACTCCCTATGGTCAGATTTTTGTCCTAAACCTGCGACTGGCCTAGCAAGTCGGCAGGGGATCTTCATACTGCTCGTACAAAAACGTGTGCATGAACAGGCTTTTAATTGGACCAGTTCTCTACTCCTGAGGTAAGTAGTCAAGCTTTGTGTCACGGACTGCACATAACATTTTTCAGCATCCCATAAGCTGAAAGGATAGCAGACAGTCAACCCCAGCATTTTTTTTTACTGTTTGTGATTTACTAGTCAAGTTTACGTTTAGTAGTTTTCCATTGTTTTCTGAACGATTGATGTTTACATCATTGTTAAAAATCAAAACAAGGCGGGCTGCTTCCAAATCGCCGGAAGTTGATTTCGAACGAGGTTTGCCGGAGTGGGAAAAGGGACTGAACTTAGGTTCCAAGAAAATAAAACGCATACGCATTGATGAACAGCAATAGTGGTAACGGAAAGATACAGAAATTAGAATGTGAAATTTCACATAAGACCAACTTGTGCGTGGAAGTACACATGTTCCTTCATTGAGACGCTGTCGTCCTTTGGAGACGACAGGTTCGAATCTCATTGTTACCCTAGCTCTTCATTATTATATTAACTAGTGTGTTGTCTGATCTTTACTTGTTCCCTTTACTTCGGGTAGTGACGATCAGTACCTGCAAATGTACTTCTCTTCCAATTTTAGTAGCATCAAGCGTGCGCCAGTGATTTATATTTATGTACCATCAAGCGTGCGCCAGTGATTGATATTTCAGTAACATCAAGCGTGCATCAGTGATTGATATTTCTGTAGCATCAAGCGTCGCCAGTCATTGATATTTCTGTAGCATCAAGTGTCCGCCACTGATTGATATTTCTGTAGAATCAAGCTTCCTCCAGAGATTGATATTTCTGTAGCACTAAACAGGCGCCAGTGATTGATATTCTTGTAGCACACATGAAAACTAAATGAGAGGTTACGTCGGAGGTGGTCAGAAACCTGGTAAGGAGTTCACTAACATCGTCACATACAAACATAGCATTGAATTGTCCGTCCGTCCGTCCGTCCGTCCGTCCGTCCGTCCGTCCGTCCGTCCGTCCGTCCGTCTGTCTGTCTGTCTGTCTGTCTGTCTGTCTGTCTGTCTGTCTGTCTGTCTGTCTGTCTGTCTGTCTGTCTGTCTGTCTGTCTGTCTGTCTGCGCTCACCAAACCCGACACCCCACATTGTACCAACGGTGTCGGGCGGAGGCGTGCAATTGGCAGGGTACAAGCCTTATCCTTGTGCGAGGAAATGCAACCTAATGATTAAATGTCATGGCAGGGCAGACCAGGTCCTAAGCCTTTGTCGTCAACTGGTCCAGAATGAAAGCTCCGAGAGTTTTTTTTCTCTTTTTGTTGTTGTTTTTGTTTCACTGATGTTTCACTTTCACCATCATCTGTGATTACATGTCCAAGATGGGAGACAATTGTTACTTATTCTAATATTTCCCCGTTTACTGTGATGTTCATCCATGGTAACTCCTTTCCACAGCTAATTGTCATAGTTTTCGATTTTTTATTTATTTATTTATTATTTATTTGGGGGGGGGGGGGGGGGGGGGGGGGGGTTTGGTTGTTCTTTTGTTTTGTTTTGTTTTTGAGTTTTTTGTTGTTGTTTTATTTGGGACATTACTATTTAAAACGGCTCCGTGTCGAAGGTGTTATGGACGCAGTTCGTAATCTCGCATACCGCGTTCGAAACACAACGGCGGGAGATTTAGCAGCAGACCGACATGTGTTGGGTTTTTCATGAAATAGTATGGATGCCGGTCGTTCTGAAAGCAGTGAAAACTACTGAACGTAAACTTGCCCAGGAATCACGAACAGCGAACGAAATGCTGGGGTTGACAGCTACGTTCTGTAAAGCATGTGCAACTAACTTTTTACACTTCGCCTGTTTATTTGTGCCCGTAGAAATGAGAATAGAAATGGTCAAAAATGCTTTCGACAGCATGAAATCAGTGTTGACTTCTAAAGAGATTAACAACGGATTAAGAATGAGAATGATCAAGTGCTATGTATATTCAACACTACTATATAGCATGGAAGCCTGGAAAATGAACAAGCAAATTTGAAAGTCGAATAGTGTCCCTGGAGATGTGGATATACAGAAGAATATGTCGTATTTCATGGAAACAGAAACAATCAAATACAGAGGTTCTTAAAGAACTGGGAATGAACAGTAAATTGTTGAAAGAAATAAAAAAGAAGAAAGTTAAATATATCTGCCACGTTAAAAGACAAACCTCTCATATAAATTACTACTGGAGAGTAAAAGGCAAACGAGCAAGAGGTAGACAACGATGCCAGAGGGAAGATGCTAACAAGAGATACATGAACAACAGTCTGACAGAATATACAGTCAGAGCAAGCATCGCAGCCAACCTTCATTGTGTAGACGGCATCTGATTGACAAAATTACTTAACACCCGACATTGTTTTAGCTGCTAAAACAATTCACGGGTATCATGAATAATGTTAGGGTGAGGCTGAGGACAATGTCAGTAGAGATTGCGTGTACTTACATAGAACATGTATGCAGGTATTGCCATTGCTTAGACCACCTATAATGAAGGTTGGAACTCATGACAAACAGGATGGCACGGCAATTGCGCTAATCGCAGTATTACTGTGGGAGCCGCGGTCGCGTAGTGGCTAGACACTCGCCTGTCGGTCCATTGGCCACGCATTTGAATCTTTATTGGGGCTGATTTTTACAAATGATCAGGGCTTCTAGATCGGCTCAGCCCAAGAAAGAAACTATAATATGTCTGTGATGTGATAGTGCTGTCACACTGTATAGGCTTGAATGAACGAGGGAGTTGAGTTGAGTTGAGTTGAGTTGAGTTGAGTGAGCTAAGAACCGACATCACTGAGCTCAGGATATTACGATAAGTGCTTCGTCCCATCGTTCAACAGCCAGCGAAGAGTCACACAACTAATCGTTCCCACCATTATTTGAATGAAAGTTCTCCTGGTCTTCACTCTCAGTTTTTAGATTCTGCCAGAACCCCTGCCAATCCCCCGCAATCTCATCCTTTCCACATACGGGTTCTCAATCTGTTCCTCCACTCCACCGGATCCCACAGCGCACGACCACCTTTCCCTTGTCCATAAGTAATCTACCATCAAGAGGTGCATTCATTGTCAGCCTATCAGCCTGTTCATTCCCCCGCATTCCCGCATGACCATGGCAAAATATCCATACAATTCTCACAATCTGTGACCTCTGAAGCGAGGCGAGCCATTCAACACGAAACATTCCTTTCTCTACCTTACTAAGCATACTCTTTGAGTCCGTGATGAAGACAATGTGTATTGCAGTGGTCTCCTCCAACCAACGGAATGTCGCTATGATTGCTTCCACCTCCATTCTCAAGCTGGAGGTCGTAACCTCGTATATGCAAGGGGGAATAGGGTCGGGCATTCTTTTCCTCTGCTGGCGGACGACGAGCGCAGCTGTTTAACTCTCGCGTAACTCTCTATTAACTAACACTAACGCACTCCGTCAGAGTGCTTACATGTAAAATGGTTAAATAAAGTCATTATAGAGTATAAAGAACAGAAATATTGAATCTAGTGAAGAAATTGTGTCATTAAGGGTGAAAAAAGAGCAGACAGAACGCAAATAAAAGTGTACACAAAAATAATGCATATTTCAAATGTTAGCAGCAAAATGTGCTAACATCCAAGCATGGTATGAATGTAACGACCGAGAATGGACTAAACTTGAATAGGTCTCTCTCTCTCTCTCTCTCTCTCTCTCTCTCTCTCTCTCTCTCTCTCTCTCTCTCTCTCTCTCTCTCTCTCTCTCTCTTCTCTCTCTCTCTCTCTCTCTCTCTCTCTCTCTCTCTCTCTCTCTCTCTCTCAATGTGTGTTTCTGTCAGTGTGTCAGTGTGAATTATTTTAAAAATGCAATGGAAAAAATTGAGAGAAAGCTTTTTAGTTGTTTCCATGGAGACGTTTTCAAAGTGAGTATTGATTTTTCGATCTGTACGCCCATGGGTTCTTTTTTCTCTGCACTGCGGTGCTGTTTCCCGCACTGTATATCTGTTTTCTCTACTGTGCATCTGTTTTCTCTACCGTATATCTTTTCTTTACTGTATATCTGTCTTCTCTACGGTATATCTGTTTTCTGTTCGATGTATCTTTTCTCTCTACTGTACAGTATATGGCTCATATATGCCTATACAGTATATATTTTCGCTCTACTGTATATCTATTTTGTCTATTGTACATTTGTTTTTTTTGTTTTTTGTTTTTTTTACTGTATATCCGTTTCCTCTATGATATATATATTTTCTAAATTTTACACCTGTTTTCTCTATAGTATATCTGTTTTCTTCACCGTACATCTACATTCTGTACGATGCATCTGTTATGTGCACTGGGAATGTGTTTTCTGTACTTTTCTTTGGGAAAAGGGAACGAATACATCAAGAATATATAACGCCCGAAATCCTTATAATTTCACTGTGCAAACATTGGTGAATAATTCTCCATTTTCGTTTATTACCCCAACTTTGTGTTTCTCAAGATCTCTTCATAGCCCGTGTTATCCGATCCTATCTTGACATTCAGGTCGCCAATTAAAATTTTGATATTGCCATTGCTTAGGCTAACTATAATGGAGATTGGAACCCATGACAACCAGGTCGGAAGGGCAACTGCGCTGGTCGCAGCGTTACTGTGGGAGCCGCGACAGCGCAGTAGCCAGACGTTCGCCTGCCGGTCCATTGCTCATGCATTCGAATCCACATCCATGCTGATTTTTAAATTTGACTTGGGGAATCTAGATCGGCCCAACCCAAAATGAGTACCAGGAAAATTCCTGAGAAGCAAAGGTGACCGGCTATTCACTGACAGCGTCACACTCTCATTGGTCTATACAAATGTGGGTCTAACACCACATATCCAGCTCTCCTTAGTGCGCCTGAAAAGGTTATATCTTTACACCATGACTGCAGCCAGACGTCACAGTAGCGACAGATGATGGCTCTCCTAGAGTTTGGCTTTGGTTTTCACTTGCATTAAGAATCTCTTCTTTCATTGCTCAGAGTTATCTTCATAAGTGATCCAGTTCCCTTACTTATATCACACAAGGAGATTCTCAGCACAGTGCACCAACACTTTTAGTCTTTAGCACATAAGGAATTTTCTTCGCCTCTTTGTTGTCTTTCGTTCGTTCGCTAGCGTTTGAACTCGAGCATAGCCCACATTGGACTGATGTTTGCGTGTGGATTAGCTTTCTCTATTACCACTGTCCCTCGCTATCAGGCGAACACACTCCGACTTCTTAGGTAAATGAATCTTGTTTACTGCTAGCTTAAGTTTCTAAAATTACTTTGTATATTCGTTTATTTTTCTGACTATTAATTTATTGGTTGTGATTCCTGGACAGTGTACAGAAAGAAAAATTCCACAGAAGTTTCAGAGATGTGATGTTACAGAATAATGCTGAAAATTCTCCGGACAGCCAAAATATGCAATATATACGTTGTGAAGACACAAACACCAGAAAGGGGCAGAGGAAGACAGTCGGAGAAACTTCTTAACACTCTTGTGCCAAGGCACGGAAAGGTGTCAGCGCACGAACTGATGATTAATGCTGATGGAGATCGCAAGATATGGAGGAACATGATCGTCAAAGCCAGTCGGTAAAGTACTTGATTATGATGAGATTCTATTCAGCTTGTACAAAGCTCCTATGAGTTCATCACATTTATGCCAAAGAAACACCAAAATTGCCCGGAAAAACTGGACGGATGAAAACAAAAAAAACCCAACAGATACAGGCGAACGTTGCAACCGAAGTCTTTATCAACGGGACAACAAGAACGAAACAATTATAAACGTGCTACGCCAACAACACAAATGGTCACTACCCTAGGTGTCTTTCCGATCCAGGAATTAGTAAAACTGATTGTTTCCCCCCTCACAAATACGATGACACCGTACCCTTTGATCACTCTACACCAAAGGCAATTGCGATAGCTTCAGGAAAAGAGTAATTTAAACCATTGCTGTCAAATGACACCAGCGCCACGGCTGGAAATACAATAAATGAATCACCAAAATACAAGAAGTAGGTAGAATTGTTCATGATCACAAAACAATATGGACGTTGCGGCCAAAACCTTTGTCAGCACACAAACAACAAACACACACCTTTACAACTACATTTTTTAAAGCCTTCACTGGCTTTGAACCCGAGCGTTAGTCCATACACGCACTACTACTTCTAGAGTACTAGACTGATTTTTTCTATATTACCAGTATCCCTCACCATCAGACGAACCTACTTTCGACTTCTGAGGTACTTGTTAATTAAGCCCCCGACAGCAGCAATCCCCTTTTATCGATAACATTTTAAATGCCTCGGGCTGAGAATTCCACACGGGGACATCTCGACCTGTACATGCAGGGTAGAGAGTTGAAACCTCTTGAGCAGAAATCTCCCCATCAAGGAACAACCTCCCAGACAAAGTAATTTATCTCAAGCACGATAAAGCGTGTGTAAATGTCGAAGCGTACATCCCTGTGATTTGTTCTCTGAGCTGTGTTTGGGGGTCTGGGAGATGCCGACGGTTGCCTGGTACAGCCTTGTCCTTTAACTAAGTGGTCTGCGGAGTACGGCGACTTACATTAACTCATGGTTTATGAGTACACCGACTTAAATTATCTCATGGTTTATGAGTACGGCCTCGCCGTTTGACTAAGTGGCTTGCGTGTACGGCGTCCTATTTTAACTGACTGGTCTAGGAGTACAGAGTCCTACTTTGATTAGAGTTATGTGAGTACATCGTCCTAAGTTACCTTAGTGGTCTATGAGTACAGTGTCCTACTTTAAATAAGTGGACTTTGTGCCCATTGTCCTACTGTAAATGAGTGGTCTATGAGTACAGCGTCCTACTGAAAATGAGTGGTCTATGAGTACAATGTCCTACTTTAAATGAGTGATCTATGAGTACAACGCTGTAAGATTAACTTAGTTGTCTATGAGTATAGCGTCTTACTTTAAATAGTGGTCCATAAGTACAACATACAAACTAATTGAGTGGACTTTGACTACAACGTACTACAGTAAATTAGTTTTCGTGAGTGCAAAGTACTACTTTAACTTATTGGGTCTATGATTACGGCGTACTGTACTAACTTAGTGCCCTAAGTGTACTGGGTACTAAAGTAACAGCGTACTACTTTAACCTAGTGATGTACTAGTACTAAGTACTACAGTCACTTACTGGCCTACTATTTTAACCTAATGATGTATGAGTACAAAGTACTACCGTAACTTAGTGGTCCACAGGTACAGCGTATTGTAGTATTTGAGTGATCTGCCATCGCAGTTTACTACTTTAATTGAAAGATGTACGCGTACAGCTTACTGCAGTAGCTGAGTGGTCTTCCTGTACGGTCTGACTGATTAACCGAGTGGTTGCCAAGAAAGATATCTTACTTTATACAATAAAAGAAACAGGTTAAGATCTTGGGACGAAGCAACAAACAAAGGAGGTCAATCCAGGTGAACATAAATCACTGATCACGAAAATATTGGGGGTAATAAACCAAAATTATATAACAACAGCTAAGAAAGCAATCATGCATACAATGGTGTGACACTTTTGATCACTCTACCCCGAAGGTAATTGCTATAGCTTCAGGAAAAGACTATTGTAACCCTTTGCTATCAAATGACGTCAATGCCGCGCCGGAAATACAATGATTGATTGATTGATTGATTGATTTAAGAACCGACATCACAGCATTCGGGACATTATCATAAGCGCTCCGTCCCCATCCTCAGCAGCCAGCGAAGAGTTCCAAAACTAATAGTTCCAGTAGCGGAAATACAATCTCATCTCATCTCATCTCATCTCATCTCATCATGTTCCTCTAGTACCTTGCGGTGTCGAGGTGAGGTATAAACTTCGTGAAAGTGCCCGAGTATGGGCTTCATATATCGATATTCCCATGGACTCTGCTATTCCCTCCGTCCAACGTTTACGTGGTCGGCCTCTTCCTCTGTTTCCATCTGGTCTGTACATCATTGCTTGTTGTGGTATGCTGTTGACTCGTAACCTACTTGCATGGCCAAACCATTTGACTTGCTGTTTTCTGATAAAATCTAGTGCTGCTTTAACCCCCACTTTAGTCCTGATTTCTTCATTTCTGATCTTATCTCTTCTTGATACGTTGAGTATTCTTCTCAGGAACCTAATTTCTGTTGTTGTGATTTTTCTTTTCTCTTTTTCTGTCATTGTCCAGGTTTGGCATTGGTAGCATAGAGTTGGCAGGAAGAATGTGCTGTAAAGTGCTTTCTTAGTAGTTATTGATACATGTTTGTTCTTTAGTATTGGTGTCATTTGTCCAATGAGTTGATTTGCCTTATTGCACCTATTTTCGATCTCGTCTTCTGATCTGCCATTTGATGATATTATACTTCCTAGGTACTTGCATCTCTTTACTTGTTTCAAGGGATGTTCGTTTAGGTGAATTGTTGTTGTTTGTTCTTCTTTAGTTATAGTCATTACCTCTGTTTTGCTTGTGCTAATTTTCATGTTACAATGAATGAATCACCAAAATACAAGAATTAGAAACGGTAAACTTTACTAGAACTCGACTACAAGTAACAAAATGGACGTTACGGCCAAAGCCTTCGTCAGCGCTACAAACAATAAACACACATCGATATAACTACACGAAAATCTGCGTGAAATAATGAAATAAATATATATTTTCATATTTATAACATTATATATTTGCCGGTCTTCGTGGCTAAAAGCTTGCGTATGCGATTCGTGAGCCCGCTTACCTGCGTTCGAAACACAGCTGCGACCGATTTGGCAGCAGACCGCATCACGCTGGGTCTTAAGGTGTTGGTATGGGAGCCGGTCGTTCAGAAAACAATGGCAAACTACTGAACGTAAACTTGCCAAGACAGTAAAATGCTGGTGTTGACAGCGAAGCCCTATAGATAGGATATGCAATATGTTTCCTTGTTAAGGACTTGACGCCTGGGTGGTCACTTTATGAGAATAAATAAATTGGAGAACTTGGTGACAACTGGCAAAATTGAGGGGAAGAGAACAAGAGGAGGGCAGAGAAGTAGAATACCTAGATGGCTTGGCCACGTTGTGTGGTCGAGACAAGAACACAGAGCTGATGGAGTGAGATGGCAAAACATGACCGCCCACGTTTACCGGCATGGCACATGATGATGATGATGACGAGACACATACCGCGTCTATGGGTATAACAATGCGGCTAGACCGGAAATGAGGCTGTGATGGGAAAGCCTGGGCGGAAATAACACGTGTGCACCCAGTTACTGGAATCTTCGATGGATCTCGTATATTACGTTGTTCTTCTGAGTGAATGCGAGTACTGGGCAATGAGTAAACAAAGAGTGTAGAAACTGAAGGTCATGGAGATGTTAGACAAATGTCGGAGTATCTTCAACTGAGAGGAAAATATATGTTATCTCTAGAGCTGCAGTGTTGCAAAAGCATTCATCAGAAGCGTGGGGAAAAGGCATTGGCATGTGTGGTGCATTTCAACAGAAGATGTGCAATGGAGAAATCAACACTGTGAAACGGAAGATACCCAGTAAGAGAGGCAGAATAAGACAGAGAAACTTGTGTAGGGGAAGCTTTAACAGCTGGGAAACACAGAACTTTTGATATAAAATACATCAAAGTATCATGTCAGTGAAAGAAATGGATTGCCGATGTCTGCTTCAGACCGAACGCTTGAAGAAGAAGAAGAATGCGCTTAACGCTTAACATAGTGTACAAGTACTAGAAAACACCATCATGGTTGGGAATAACAAAAGAAGTGCACATAACACATCATTTGCTCTAATCTAAAATAGGTAAAGTGCAACTGCCACAAACTTCAGGAATTAAAGAGGTGTTCATTGCGAATAAACAGCACACAGAAATATCAGTCTATTGGGACATAGTGTATAATCTCCCTCATTGTTCCACTTCCTTGATAGCACTGAACAGGAAGTCTGTTGCGCCGTGTCTGTTGACAGAGAAGCCGAGATATCAATGTGTCCTCTTGACATTTTGACATAATTTAGAAACACGCTTGTCTTCCTGTGTCGAGCATGCTAGTTAATAGCGAACGGAGCTGGTAATGTTATGAGCAAGGCCAGACGAGGGGTAGACGCCTGGGTTCGGTTCTTGCTAAAGTAAGGGAAAGACTGACCACCTATAGTTTCTTGCTCTCCTGTAAAATGTGATAGGGCTATCACATCACAGACCCATAGCAGTAAACTGCTTTGGGCCATTTAGGGTGAGAATTTCCTTCCCTTGAACAAGACGGAATAGCCCTTGAGGCCATCCTCCTCCCATCCTGCCCAGCAGAGTAGCGTGTCACTGTGTGAGTGTGTAGTGGACTGAGCTTGACAGCAGCCGAGAGGATAGTAGCAAGTTGTCTATGGTAGGCAGAGGATTCCTTTATAAAGACAATGCATACGATCACATACAAGTATGAACACTACGAAGAAGAAAAGCAATGGCAAAGTTTTTGTTGGCTTGTTTGTTTGTTACAGACGTCTATTACAATTTTTGGAAGAACAACGCAAATTGGAATACTAAGAGCATGCATACTTCCATTGTAAAATTATGTGCGCGAGATTTGGATATTTTTGGTCATAGCGTTCCGCTGGCTGGAGGGCAAACAACACACGCCTGTCGTGAATGTAACGGACTCACAGAGAATAATGAGAAAGGTTAAGACAGGCATGCTTCGGGCAGAATGACAAGCTTCCATTCAATAATCAAAAATAGAGAGCAGGGGTTGGTTTCTTTCCCCAGGACATGCTGATGTGGTGTGAAACGAGCAGGTGGACAGATTGGCTGGGTCTGTACCGCTCGGTGGGGGTATTGGTGCACGATAAGGCAGAAGTGGTCTGTGTAGAGTGCAGAAGTACAGATAGATCATCACATCCCAGAGATAATGGTGCTACAGGGAGTAACTAAAGGTTATGGTCGACACTCATTTCGAAGAAAGGCCAGATGAACAAAACATCAGACTTCTACTGGTACCACTAGTATAGGGACTCTTCGCTGGCCGCCCAAGATGAGGACGGAGCATGTATGGGAAGTTCCCGTTTGTTTGTGATGTCGGTTCATTTCTCAGCTCACCTCAACTCAACTTGGAAATTACACAAATATCTCTCTCTCTCTCTCTCTCTCTCTCTCTCTCTCTCTCTCTCTCTCTCTCTCTCTCTCTCTCTCTCTCTCTCTCTCTCTCTTTTTCTCTCTCTCTCTCTCCCTCTCTCTCTCTTTCTCTCTCTCTCTCCCTCTCTCACACACACACACAGACATATATATATATATATAGTACTAGAGAGTGCACAGAAAGGACTCTCCTTGAATATCAAGAAAACAGTAACAATGGTGACATCAAAGAAACTGGGGACACCAAAATGTGACATAGAAATAGAAGGGGAATTCTCAACCAAGTGGATAATTTTAAATACATAGGGGTACTTATAGCATCAGATGGAAGATGTACAACAGAGATTAAGAGTAGAATAGGGTAGGCAAAAGCCACATTTCAGAAAATGAAGAGTATCTTATGTAATAAGTCGCTATCAATGAATGTAAGAAAGAGAGTGCTATATAGAACCACTTCTGCTGTATGGAAGAGAATATTGGAATGTAAATAAACAAATTAGGAAGAACTTAGAAGCAACAGAGATGTGGTTTTTAAGACGAATGTTGCGAATTCCTTGGACTGCCAGAGTAACAAACAACGATTGCATGAAAGAGGCTAATGAAACTATATACAACAATAAGAAAGAGACGAACAGCTTTCTTTGGTCATGTGATGAGAAGAGAGGCGCTGGAGAACATCGTGACAACTAGAAAGATCGAGGGGAAGAGAGGCAGAGGCAGACCGAGAGAAATTATGCTGGACGGATTGAGACGGTATCATAGAGGAATATCATCAGCTGAGTTGATCCAGAACACCAAAGACCGAGATCTGTGGAGAGCCAAGAACGCCTCCCCAGCCGGCAGGGCACTTGATGATGATGATGATGATGATGATGATGATGATGATGATGATGATGATGATGATGATGACGATGATATATTGCCAAATGTGACCTCCCATTTCTACTCAATGGCGATATATCGCCATATTAAGGGCATAGAGTTATTTGTTTTGTTTCGTGATGTCTTCCGGAGTTTTTATGCTCAGTGAATGGAAATGTAAAATATAATACTTGTTCATTTGCTTGTAATTCATGTTTACTCTTAACTAATATTTTGAGTTGTTTGAATCAGCTAAACAATGGCAATGGAATTCTTTGCATTTTCACCCGAAACCACATTAGATATTTCTCAACTTGTATGCCTATTTTCCACGTTACACAAGCACACAACAGTGTTGGTTCTACATAGCACATCAAAACTCTCTTTCTTCTCTCAGTAGTTAGCAGCTATTATTAACGAGCATGTTTTCCATCTTGTAAACTACTTTTACTATAGCGATTCTTGTTCCAGTCCCCACAAGGAATCTTCCATTAACATTATGACAGTTCCAAGATAGTTATACCGATTCACCTGTTTAAGAATGGTCCCATGTACTTGAATTTTACATTGTGGTTTTTCTAAAACAGCTTTGAAAATAGTATTCATAAAATGCTTCAATCCTGATTAACTATAATCTAGTTCATACATAAACACAATGTATTGTTTGGCTCTCATAGAAGAGAAGAGGGAAGTAGAGACTAGAGGACGCACTAGACAACATACAAATTGAAATCTATAGTTACCGACCGGGATTTGAACTTGTCACCTGCAAATGACGACGGCACCTGGCTGCAGGAACAAGTGTACTGGGACGCATAACCAACTAGACACCCCAGGGTTTCATTTGGAGGTGACAGGTTTGATTTGTATGTTGTCTAGTGCGTCCTTCCCTCTTCCCCGTACTTCCCTCGTCTCACTTCTGTGAGCGTCAAACACTACATGTGTGTGTATTTATGAACTGTCTTAGTGGGCTCAAAGGGTTCCCCAATTGATAATTAACTGTGATCTTGCTGTGAAATCCATACCTGTAGTCTTCGCGAACTACATAAATCTACCAGATGATCAGTAGCTTTCTTATGCCTGTCTAGCATGCCTGCCCACCTCGCAGTGCAGGTCAATGACCAGACATTAGTGCGATCGTAAACTTTGCGATATAATTCTTTGATTTATCTCGCACAGGTAAACCGAAGTGCTGTTATTCGACTGAGTTTCTCACAAACTCCCCCCCCCCCCCCTCCCCCGCAAAAAAACGTAAGTGTAATTTACGCGTCTTAAGCAATCTAACTTGAATCCCGTGGCACCGAGAAAGTCGCAGTGTTAATATCAGCAAATTAAAATTAATGGGTTATGATTTAAAAGTTTCCCCTGACCAGAGAAGGATCTCGGAACATAATAAAACCTGACCCATGGAGCACTTCACATAATTTGTGTCAGGTAGTTCTTCGTTACCGGTCTCCCTGGCCTAGGCTTTAACGACTTTCTCCGTAATCCCGTATATTCTCGTGAGTAATGTAACCTGTGCGAGAATCTGTAGCGGTTTTCTCGACGCGTTGGTAACTTAGGGGTATGTGAGCCGGTCGCTCAGAAAGCAATGGCAAATGTCTGAGCGTAATCTTGCCTAGTACATCAACAGCAGCTGAAAAATGCTGATGTTGACTGCAACGTCCTGTAAGGGATATGAAAAAAAAAGTTCTTCTTTGCGACTCTTTTCATCTCCAAGTTGTGTCATTTACTGTTCGGTGCAAATCGCATGTGGCCCTACACGCTGTTAAACAATACAGGGACATTGCGTCGACTAGCCTCCATCAGCAAACAAATACAAACACAAAACACAAGATATAATCACGGAGAAATCCCTCCAGTGACTACATTAATGGATAAGAACGGGATAAGAAGAATAAAAGATGGAGAAATGAGGACAATGAAGAGAAACTGACAATTTTGAGTAAGAAATGTTTGCTACTTATCTCAGAGTCCCAGACTGATATTGACATGACTTTCACCATTATACTCTTATACAGGCCGTCTCCGCGGCCTGAAAACTTGCGAATGGGATTCGTGAACCGATTACCAAGCGTTTGAAACGCGGCGACCGATTTGGCAGCAGACCGTATCGCGCTGGAGTTTTAATGTGTTTGGTATGGGAGCCGGTCGAGAAAGCAATGTCAAACGTAAAAACTTGACAAGACATCAGCAAAAGCGTTAAAAAATGCTGGCGTTGACAGTGATGTCCAGTAATTAGGATGTGCACAAAAAAAAATTCTTTTACAGACAGCCGTGGGAGTCTGTGGGTCATGGAGACAGAGGTAGGGGATGGTAACTGTTCGGTGAAGATGCCAGGTATATGAGTGGAAGTGGTACATGAGAAAAGAGGGAGGAAGGTAAGGCGGGAAACTGGAAGCAATGGAGATGTGTTGGTGGTCTGAACGTGAACATAAGACTCCGGTGGATATCCTTGAAATACATGAGTGGGTGCCAGTGAAAGGTTGTCCATAGTGGACGAATATTAAAGAGCATTGAAGTGTGCACCTAAGTATGATGTTGATAATAACGAAACTCGTTTTATGTGCTCATTATTGTGTGTACCAAGAGAGTCCTAAAGTCTGGGTGGGCTTATATGTGCAAACGTACATACATTATCTACACACATAAACAAACATTTATACAAATTTATACATACATATGCATATGGTATATATGAAAAATGATAGAGAGATGGAGGGAGGAGAGAGAGAGAGAGAGAGAGAGAGAGAGAGAGAGAGAGAGAGAGAGAGAGGGAGAGACAGAGAGAGAGAGAGAGAGAGAGAGAGAGAGAGAGAGAGAGAGAGAGAGAGAGAGGAGGGAGGGGCAGCGTTACGGCAGTTCCACTAATTGTATTTATATTTACACGTTGTTGAATGCGGCCCACGTAAACAAATAAGTATTAAATATTGAGCACAACCCACTACTGGCAACGCTGGTCGTATCATGATATGAACCTAAGGCCCCTCCACGTCAGTGTAGATCAAATAAGTATTAGTCTATGCTTTTGCGAACCGGAGTAGCGCAGTGGTTAGCTCGCTTCCTTGTCGACCTGGTTGTCTTATGTTCGAATCTCCATCTAAATTGAGCCTTGTTGTTTAAACTGAGGAGCGGATGACCGAGTGGCTAGAACGCCGGACTCTCATTCGGGAGACCCGGGTTCGATCCCTCGGTAAGGTGTTGGATTTTTTTCTGTCGGGGGAAAAAGAAAATCCTAACCTGCACAGTTCGCAGCGACTGCACTAGCCAGAAGGCCTTAATTCCTCAGGCTCAAAGACCCCTCTGCCATACACCGCAAGGTACTATATTGGCAGTAAATGAGTTTTAAACGACAGTTGTTTAGACTGATTTGGGCTCCCAGGTCGACCCATCAAAATAAGAGAAGTAAATGAGTCATTCATGTATACGTTGCATCACGTGGTTACCATGATAGGCTAGTTGAATAAATACTCAAAGCTTGAGGACCGATGGTTCGATAGATGATGGTTTACATCAGTAAAAGAAAATGTCTCGTCGTACGCTAAATTCGATTTCATATATCGATTCCGATGTAAAAGCCAGTTCATTTCCACAGGCAGAGCGGAACGACAATTAGAAAGCGAATAGTAGAGCCTATCCGTAAATGGAATAAGAAGTAAAGAGTGGACAATGCTGGCAAGTCATCGAAGCATAGCAACCACCAGGAGAGGCCCGTCGTCTTCAATAACACACCATTTAATTGAATCCAGACACGTTTCCGACATAAATTTTCAGTGTGACACTTCAAATAACCAACAGTTACTAAGATATGTCGAGGCATCCGCTGTTCACTCAAGTAAACCATAATCATGTAATGAATCAGGTGCCGTTTCCACAATGAAGGTTGGCTGCAATGGAACTCGAACACTGTCTGTCTCTCGCCTTGATTGTATATTCTGTTTCTCCATCTTTTTATGTTATTTTCCCACTTGTATCGTTGTATACCCCTTGTTCACTTGCCTTCAACCACTACCCTCCAGTATGGTTAAATAAGAGTGTTATTCTTTTAACGTGGCCGAAATATTTCACATGCCTCTGTTTTATTTCTTTCATCAACTCTCTTTTCATTGCCAACTTTTCTATACCCTCTGTATATGATTGTTTTTGTTTCCATGAAATACGACATATTCTTCTATATATCCACATCTCCAGAGCCTCTATTGGACTTTCTAATTGCTTGTTTATTGTGCAGACCTCCGCGTCATACGAGTAGAATAGTTTTGAATATACACAATAGTTGACAATGTTCATGTTTAATGTCTTGTTAATCTCTTTAGATGTTAATACTGATTTCATAATCTTGAAAGTATTTTTGGCCATTCCTATTCTTTTTTTGATTTATGTTTCACTTCTGCCGTCATCTGTTATTACATAACCAAGATAGGAGAAACGTGTTACTTGTTCTAGTATCTCCCCGTTTACTGTGATGTTCATAAATGGCTCTTCCAGTCTACTACTAATTATCATAGTTTTCTTTGTTTTTTTTTAAATTTTGTTTGAAGTTAGTATTTAAGCCACATTCTGTACTATTCATTTTTACTTGTTCCACTGGTTTTTTGAAACTCTTGCTCGCTTTCTGTTAGCATCGTCAGCATACCTAGGATTGTTTATAATTTTTCCATTGATGTTAAGTCCAGGCAGTTCGACTTGTTTGAAAATTCTCTCTGTGTATAAGTTAAAGAGGCTTGGAGGGAACACTCATCTCTGCCATACTCCGCTTTTTATCTCTATAGGTCGACGAATAATTATTTCCTTATCTAATTGCCACCACTTGTTCCCAGTACAAGTTACTACTGCAAAAAGATATGATAAATTCTTTACACCTACTGTGGTGACATTGAAACATTTGAACATGTGATTATGTTAAATTCGGTTGAAGGATTCAACACGCTACACCTTTATGTGTTGAACTTTTATTTTACAGCAGTATGCACCCAACGAGATACTGCGAAATATACCGAGTAATAAACTGTGCAGTACATTGTCTGTGTCTTCAAAATTCAAATAAGTAAACACCCAAAACACGCCCTGAAGTTATAGAAATGTGGTTTTACAAGAAAACTGAAAATTCCTTGGGCGGCCAAAAACGAGTAATCTACACGTTTTGAAAGAGGCTGAGCAAAAAAAGACTAACTTATCACAAACATAAGAAAGGGACAGTTCGGCCACATTATCAGAAAAGAATAACTTAACCATTTTGTAACAACTAGAAAAGTTAATGGGAAATAAAGACAGAGGAAAATAGTTCTTAACAGCCTTTCATTACAGCATAGAAAAACATAAACACATGAATTGATACGTTACGTTGGAGATAGCGAGAGATACGGAGAAGAGTGATCACCCTCACTAGATGGCAAGAGACGACGATGATAATTCCTAATAGTATATGTTTAAATATGGAGGAGCTCAATCGACAGGGTACAAAGCTTATTCTTGTGCGAGGAAATGCAACCTAAAGATTAAAAGTGGAGCGGGGCAGACCAGATCCTAAGCCTCGGCCAGCAGCTGGTCTGGGATCGAAGCTCCGGCAGGCGGACAGTTAGAGAATTGTTTTGCTGATCCGGCAGCTTCTGCAGCTTGTCTTGTTCCAGGCGTATTGATGTTACCTTTCCTCTGGTGTAAACTAGGCAGGCCAATAGCGGGATCATGATGTATGGGCAACACATGGTCTCTAAATTCAGACAAAACTTTGTGCTATGGAGAGATATAACTCAATTTTCTAAATTGTCTTTCAATACGGCAGGATGCCAGTCATATGTTTAAACACTGGAACAGCTTGGCAACCGATAGTTGTCTGAACTCTGCAGGAACTCTCCATTTGTTGAATACGTCAACAATACGACCTCACCGATGGGAGGTCAGCATTATATATTATGACGTTAGATTGTTATTCTGTATCCTAGTTAGCGTTTTAAACGAATCAGACACATGCGCTTTACATAGAAAATTGACGTTCTGTCCCTGTTGGTTAGTATGTCAGGATCTATAGATAACATAACTGTTATTTCCTACTCCCTATTGAACAGCTATTTAGGATGGGTAGGGGGTATCCCAATGGAAAGTTGTAGTGAGGCACCTCTTTCTTCCTCTACTTTATGCAGGTGGATTACCAGTTTAGTCCCTCTTCTCTCCTTCAACATGGTAACTTTCAATCAGATAGCGGTGGGAACGATTAGTAGTGTGAATCTTCGCTGGATGTTGAACGAGGGGACGGAGCGCGTATAGGAATGTCATGAGTGCAGTGATGTCAGTTCTTAGCTCAACTCAACTCAAATTGAAACCACGTGAGCATGTGGCGGATTGAGCCGTAGAGCAACCGACAGGTAGTAGTACTTGGTTATGTTGTCAAGTTTGTGACGCAGGAATAGAATCTCTTTGCAGAGACAATGCTACTGTCACCGACAGTTTGGACACCGCCAAGAGGAAAAGCAATGACATATAATCTTCTGTACAGATGCCTAGACAACTACAACAGTTACAGATACAATGGGGAAAGACTGCTGTGGGGATATATTTCTGCGCAGGACAAACAACTGAATGATGATATTGAACAACGGCATTATTCCTATGAGTCATATAATCTCATCAGATACCCAAGAGGATGATTAACCACATTAGAATAACGATGGTTGTGTTTCCTCACACACAAGTAACCTATCTATATAACACGTACCAAACACACGTGTAATACATTAGCCAGAATTATTTAGCATGCTCATACCACACGCCATCATTAAGTGTCATGCTGATAGACGTGTTCGAGCATAGTTCGCCACATCATAAATTCACTGTGAATCCTTCTGTCCTATATACGAAGGTAAGTTAATAAGTAAGACACAAATGGCTGTAGAAAAATAACTAACTATGATAACAACTTGAAACCAGTTTATTTTATACATACATCGTCCCTTTACTTTTCAACATAATTTCCACCAACATTGATGCACTTATCCCATCGTTTTATCAGTCCCCACAAACCGGCTGCATAGAACTGTGTGCTCTGTTTTCTAAACCACGTTTTCACTTCACATTCAACTTCGGCGTCACTCGCGAAGTGTCTGCCGACAAGGTGGGTTGTCAGTGGATTTAGCCCCTAGCGATGTTGTGTGAACTCATCGATTAGGAACAGTAATAACATCTGATGGGAGATGCCTTGAAGAGATTAGAACAAGAATCGCATTGACAAAAGTAGCCTTTAACAAGATGAAAACCATACTCACCAATAAAAAGGTGTCAATTGAAACGAGAAAAAGAGTGTTGAGGTGCTACATAGAACCTGTACTTTTATATGGATGTGAAGCTTAGACAATGAGCAGTCAAGCTGAAAAACATCTGATGGCTGTAGAAGTGTGGTTTTTGAGGAAAATGCAAAGAATACCATGGAAAGACAGAAAGACCAATGAACAAGTCCTTCAAGAAACAAATGAAGATCGTAAACTGATTAGAGACATTAGACGTAGACAGTCAACATTTTTTGGGCATATTATGAGAATAAATGAATTGGAGAATTTGGTGACAACTGGCAAGATCGAAGGGAAGAGACCAAGGGGAATACCTAGAAGCAATTACCTGGATGGCTTGGCCACGTGGCATGGTCGAGACAGAAACACGGAGCTAATCCACGACTCTGGTGATCGAGTGAGATAGCAAAACATGACCGCCCACGCTTATCGGCATGACACGTGATGGATGGATGGATTTCCCATAAAGCGGTGCATAGCTGGGTAGAAAAAGTTACGAGGGCGAGTCAATAAGTAAGTCATACAGTTCTGTGGGATGGCAGGTAAATGAAAACAAAGCACACAGTTCTATGCAGCCGGTTTGGGAGGACTGATACAACGATGGGATAAATGCATCACTGTTGGTGGAAATTATGTTGAGAAATAAAGGGACAATGTATGTATAAAATAGACTGGTTTCAAGTTGTTAAAATAATTAGTTATTTTTCTACAGCCATTTGTGACTTACTTATTAACTTACCCTGGTAGTTATCCATAAATATCAACTGGGGAACCCTATGAGGTCACTAAGATAGTTCATAACCACACACGTATTGTTAGGCGCTCATATAAGTAGAGAAAAACATTAGAGACTAGAGGACGCAATATACAAAATAAAAATTGAAAACTATATCCTTGACAGTATCTATAGCTTTTCATTTTTATGTTGTTTAGTGCGTCGTCGTCTCTAATTCTTTTCCGCTAATTCTATGAGCACCAAACAATACATGTGCATTTATATTATTATCATTTTTTCTTCTTCATATTTAAATATCTATTAGGTTAAACAATAACTGTTTCGGATAAAAGCGTTAAAATAACAACTACTTGGTATTGACACGTTATTGTGTGCAAAATAACTCACAGTTCTAGACAGCTGTTGGTAACTCCGTGCATGATGTGGTTTTGTCGTATCTAATTGTTGCATCAACAAACTTTACCTCGTGGTTAGGGCCAATCAATGAGTGAACAGATATGTTGGCTTCAAAAGCACCAATAATTAGGGTTCCGACTGTTTACAAGGGATTTATTTTGAATACAGTCTACCAGTAGTTGGAATAATACTAAAACATCCCTTGTGCTGATGTTGAAGTAGGGGCTCAACTTCTTTACCGGTCAGTTGAACTATAATATTAACTTCTCGTCCCTTGACACGGGAACGTATATTACAATTACCTCTAAAATCGGAGTGGGTTCGCCTGTTGTAGAGTGATACTGGTAATAGGGAAAGTTAATCCACACGCAAAATTCAGTCCAGTGCTACTAGAAATAGTGTGTATGGACTACGCTTGAGTTTAAAGCAAGCTAGCTCCACCAATGAAAAAAAAAATACTAATTGACAAAAGATATTTTCAACACAATCTACCAGAAATTAGAATATCCATAGTTATCAAAGAAGATATTGTGAAGACAATATACCAGTAATTGGAATAATACTAATGGAAAACAGATATTTTGAAGACACTCTGCTAGTAATTTGAATAATACTAATGAACAAAAGATATTTTGAAGACAATCTACTAGTTACTGGAATACCCACAATGAACAAGGGAGATATTGTGAAGACAATCTGCCAGTAATTGGAATAACACTAATGGTCAAGGGAGATATTTTTAAGACAATCTATAAAGGACTGCTAGATGAAGACACAAAAACAGAAGAGACAGCATCTTTAATGATGACAGAGTTTTGATTTTAACGTAGTTCCAGCAAGGGAAGATTATGAGGGAACTAACCCGATGAGTTTAAAATCAGTGTGTTAATAGAACGACCAACATCTACACCTGACAACATTTGCTGAGGAAGACAAAGCCTTAATGGGTTTGTCCGAAGCTCTATAAAGCCCTTTATTAAAACTATGAAAGCAAACCAATAATTTTGTTGCATCACCAGGGTCTGCTCAATTCTTTATGTTGGTTTCTATTTGACTATTCACAGATATATGTTGTAACAAGGTGTAACAAGTTAAAGACACAAACTCAAGCAACGTGTGTCAGTTTATAGACAACCCCCCCCCCCCCCCCCCCCCCCACCACCCACCCCTTGGCACCTTGCCGTCTTGACAGACGATAGTTTGTGCGTTAAAAAGGCATCATAACTTTTACCTATGGCGGTAGCGAATGTGACTGATAAGGCCAATTCGCGCTGTAAATGTTCGTTCTCAGTGGGTGCATGTGAACACGTGGTCATTTCCACTATCATGCACCATCTTACGTCTCACACGCTCGGTGTGTGACTTATCTGCAATAATTTTCTCCTTTCTTTATTCCATATGTTTGCCCTCCATGCAACACGTTCAGCGGCGACTTGCTCCCAATGTGCATTATCAATGCCTGTATCAATCATATCCCGCTTACACACATCTTTGTATCGTAGTAGAGGCCGACCCTGAGATCTCTTACCCATCTGTAATTCATCCAAAAAGATGTCCTTAGGTATTCTACCACCATCCATTCTCCTAAGATGTCCTATTCATCTAAAGTCTACGAAGACTGAGCATGGAATAAACCGTCACATAACTTGATTTTTCCAATACTTCAGTATTTGTGATTTTGTCTTGCCACTTAATACCAAGAATTCTTCGCAGACACCGCATATGAAAGCTGTTATAGACACAGACTCAAGCAAAACGTAACAAGTTACAGACAGACACAGACACGAGCAAGGTGAAACAAGTTACAGACAGTCTCAAAGTATGACAAGGTGTTGACACTGACTCACATCTCCATTAATGAGTATGATGAGGTGCAGACATAGATTCAAGTAAAGTGTCAGACGTGGTCACAAGCTAATCAATCAACAAGCAATCAATCAGGTGCCGTCTCTACAATGAAGGTTGGCTGCAATGGATCTTCAACACTGTCTGTCTTTCGCCTTGACTGTACATTCTATCAGATTGATGTTCGTCCGTATCTTGATGTTATCTTCCCACATGTATCGTTGTTTACCTCATGCTCGCTTGCCCACAACCTTGCTCTCCACTATAGTTTTTATAAGAATGTTATGTCTTTTAACGTGGCAGAAGTATTTCACTTGTCTCTTTTTTATTTCTGTTATCAGCTCTCTTTTCATTCCCACTTTTTCTAGAACCTCTGTATTTGATTATTTCTGTTTCAATGAACACAGACTAAAGTGTAACACTTTAAAGACACATAATCTAGCAATGTGTGAGAAGGTGTAGAAACAAACTCAAGTGAAGCGTAACAATTCAGAACAATGTATTTCTTTAGTGACCTTAATACAGAAACCACAGACAATAGGCTGCACGATTTATTGCCTGGCATATTTCTCTGCATCTCATCAAGTGTATACTACAGAATTATATATCATGTAAAGTTAATAAATGAATCGTACTTTGGCTGACATACTTAAAACACAGCCACTGATATTGCTGATGCGGATCATTAGTTATCACCACGGCAATCGTAAATTAATATTTACTACTACAGGGTGTATGTTTAATGACTGTGTAGTGTTTGTAAATATTGCCGGTCCAAGTTTTGTTTCTACCTATTATGTTGCATGAACTTTACAGAGGGTGAATACAAAACTTGGACCGGCAATATTTTTAAACACTGAACAATCATTAAAATATATCATATACTACTACTACTACTACTACTGCTGCTGCTGCTGCTGCTGCTGCTGCTGCTGCTGCTGCTGCTACTACTACTACTGCTGCTGCTGCCGCTACTACTACTACTACTACTACTACTACTACTACTACTGCTGCTGCTGCCGCTACGACTACTACTATTACTACTACTACTACTACCACTACTACTACTACTACTTATACTACCACTATTGCCACTACCACTACTACTACTACAACTACTGCTGTCGCTAGTGATGTTTGTGATGGTGGTGGTGGTAGTGCTGGTGGTTGTGGAGTTGGTTTATAGCAGTAGTACAAGTATCAGCATTAGTAGTAGTAGAAATAGTAATTGTCGCTGTTTTTGTTTCACAAAGTCACAAAGAAAAGCCCATAGGCAGACGGAGAGCTTTTGACAAGTACATCTGTTATTGTTGTTGTTGTTGTTGTTGTTGTTGTTGTTGCTGCTGCTGCTGCTGTTGTTGTTGTTGTTGTTGTTGTTGTTGTTGTTGTTGTTGTTGTTGTTGTTGTTGTTGTTGTTGTTGTTGTTGTTCAGATCGGTACAGACAGAGAACTGTTGACAACTACATCTGTTGTTGCTGATCAGATCGGTATTACTACATATTGATCCAACTGTAACCAGAGGTTAATCCACAGACTAGAAGACATTATACTTTCAAATTGGCTGTAATATCTGGGACTTGTTCAAGCGATGCGATATACTGGGTGGTAGAAGTAGCTCTGTTGGAGGCGTTGTTTATTCTGTGCCCGCATCTCTCCACCATAATATGAACAAGTACAGGACTCTATTACACACCCGGAGGTGTGTTGACAATATGGTGCTGAAGTTCCTCGCTTGTCCTTTACAGGTAGTTGCAATTAACACCCGCTGTGTGTGTGATTTACTAGGCAATGCTAGTTTAGTAGTTTGCCAGTGCTTTCTGGACGGCAAGCGCCTCATACAATCGACATGAATGAATCACCAAAAAACGAGAAGTAGATTGTGAGCTTTAATGAAACACGATGACAAGAAACAAATTGGACGTTGCGGCCAAAGCCTTCGTCAGCACAGAACAAACAAACACAACCCTGACATAAAACTACATGAAACACGCTACATGACAATATTAAGGGTACTTATCTGGATCTGTATCCCATCTGGGAGCGACTGACGCGCGTTAGACGACTTTCAGTGGATTTTATGAACCGGGTGTACTTGTTAACCATACAATCGATATGAATGCCAAGCAGCTGACATCGAACCATTGGCTCGGTATGTGAGGGTATTGTCAAATGCGGCTTCACTACCCCGGTTGCCACAACGCAAGCACCATATATCTACAGGCCACTCGGCCCTCCATGATTGATGTAGTCAACATCAAGCCGGCCCAGTTACTCCCCGAGCAATTCCCTGAAGAGATTAGAACGAGGTCAACATGGCCGAATGGGTCAGAGCGCATACTCTTAACATCCGGTGTGCTGATGCCGAGGTAGCGGGTTCAACCCCTAATCCGGTCAGGTGAGCTAAACGTTTGACTTCTCGTTCTTGACTTGGGGCCGTAAATTATAAGTACCTAAGAAGTCGGAGTGGATTAGCATTATGGCGAGGGACTCTGTTAATAGGGTAAACTAATCAACACGCAAAATCATTCCAGTGCTACTCACCTTTAGTGGCAACTTAAAGAGGTAGTAGCAAGCATGGATACTATGCTAGGGTTCAGAGCAAGGGGTCTCATAAAAAAAAGGAGATTAGAAGCAAAGGAAATCTGGTTTCTGAGAGGAATGTTGCGAATACCTTGGACTGCCAGAATTACTAACAATGATTGCCTGGAGGAGTCAAATGACACGATAATATTATATACAAGTATTAAAACAAAAGACACAAACAGTATTCTTTGATCATGTGATGAGAAGAGGAGGCACTGCGGAATATCATAACATCTGGAAAGATCAGTGGGGGAAAGCGGCAGCGGGAGGTCAAGAGAAACGATGGTATGGAGGAATGTCATCAGCAGAATTGAGAAGACCGACATCTGGGGAAAGACACGAAGTCCTTCGCCAGTTGGTGGCAGGGCACTTGATGATAATGAATTCCCTGATACTAATTTTAGGTTGAGTCGACCTGGCAGCGCATGCCAGTTTAAACAATACGCCTCCATAAGGATTCGAACACTCGACCACAAAGCTGACAGAAATGTGTGCCAGCCGCTATGCTACTACAATTATTCCTCTAACATATAATGTAGAGTATTCTGGTTTCTTTACTTACATTATTTCCCAAATCCCAGTACACTACTTTATCTACTCCACTATAATGTTATTTAGAGTACATTAGACTCTCGTACTTACTTTACTTTAAAAATACCCGATGCAATACTGCAATTACTCTACTATACCATAATGTAGAATATACGTGCCGGTTTGGTTTTAAACCCCTCTTAATCCTTTTTTTATCACGCAGACTTAGGGAGGAAGGGGGAGGGGGTTGCCCCCTCTACTTCGGGAACTGAGCCCCCTAAAACAAGGGAAATACTGAGCTAATTTGCCAAAATCAAAAACAGCGAAAAGCTTGTTGACCTAAGTTGGGAAGGTATCTAACAAAAAAAAAAAAAAGAATTCGTATTTTATTTAGTAATCCCCCCCCCCCCCTGCAATTCTTACTTGCCATAATGAGAATATCTATTGGTTTTTTTATTCCCCCCCCTCCCCCATCCCAATACCCATATACTATGGCTCCCTATTAAATTAATGTAAGGTGTGTAGGATCTTTGCCTCATTTATAAAAATCCCGGTACATCTGTAGCCCCCCACTATAAAACTTGAGAGTATGCGTATTTCTTTACTTATTTTATGAAAATTCTCTACCCAAAGCCCCGGGAAAAAACCTTTCCCTTATTGAACCTTTAAGTTTTATATAATGGTATTTCCCCTTATCATTATTTTTCATTCCCATTATTAATCAAACGGATTTCCCTTCAGCCTAACTTCTGTATAACCCTTTTTAAATTTTTGCTTATTATTTTTATTTTGTTTTTATTACATTTTTATTATTTTTTTTTTTTTTATTTCTTTCATCCTCCACTGCAGAATTTCATTAGGAATTCATTTCTATTGGGGGAAGTTCTGGAGGGGGAGAGGACGATTCTTTTTTAATCTTGTATTGATTCACGAAAGCACCCCGGGCGTCAGGACTTAATATCTATAAATTTTAAATGGTGTCCCGGGGAAAATGGTAACCCGGCCTCGGGCTCCGATTTTTGTGGGACCGGGGCATCCTTGTTAAAGTGTTTTTTGGGACTACTGGGGTCGCCGTGGAGCTACGGAGTTGCGTTTGGAGTTTTCCGACTGTAAAAGGCGAGCCAAGGAAAAAACCCGGTGAATGAAGTTGCCCCCGGTTTTTAAGCGACTTTTTTTAAAAATTTTATTTTTCGGGAAGCCGCGGGCGTAGTGGCTAGCCCGGCCTGCCCCTCGGGGGTCATGGGTTCATCCGTATCAGGGCGGTTTCGAATTTGAAAAACCCGATTTAGACTCCCAGGTCGACCAACCTAAAATGTGTTCCAGACATTTTTGGGAAGTAAAGGCGGCATTTTAATGGACCACACCACCCCCGGATCTCCTGGCGAAGTTCAAGCCCTTTATGGGGCCCAAGTTTGGGGTTATTCCGGGGCCCCGGGCCTTCGGTTTAGAGTAAATTTTTCGGAGATTTCCCCTGACGTCGCAGGCACAAGTTCTGCTTTGTGCACCTTTCCCCGCGTGCGGAAAGAGACCGGGCCATAGGGAAAACCCCGGGAATGAAGTCGCCCTGTCACTTTTAACTACATTTTTTTTTTAAGCACACCACCCACCGATGGACTGTCTTAAACATGGGGCCCGCACCTATACCCAAAATATTAAACTTTAAGAGCCACAATCATGTGCTCTTAACCAGGCCGGGGCAATATGGCCTAATCAGTTTTCAATTCCGTCCGATCATATTCGAAACCATGACCCCCGACCGGCGGGAGCTTGTTTCACGAACGGCAATTCCCCAACAGAATTCCAAACAATTATTTGTGCCGGACGTTTTTACTTGGGATTACTTTTTCCTAACCAGTATTCTTGCCCTAGGGGAATATCCTCGACTGGGTACTTGTAAGTTATTTTCCCCAAGTCAAGGGGCGGAAGTCAAAAATTTTTTGTCCAACTGACGGTTATGGGGAAAACGCTAGGCTCAAACATGGATTTTAAGAACATCGCCTTTTCCATTTGGCCCTTAATTATCCCGAATTTAACATTCTTTATCCATTTTTTTTATTTTCTAACCCCCCGCATATCCTTTACAGACATTTCAGTCAACACCAGAATTTTTTTAGCTGCTGTTTGGGTCTTGGAAATTTACGTTCAGTAGTTTGCCATTTCTTTCTAAAGACCGGCTTTCATACCCTCCGTAAGTTACCGCCGACAATATCCCTTTCTAACTTTTGTTTGGGATATGTCTTTTGGCATTCCTGTACCAACGTTAAGCTATTTGTAATACTTAATTTGCATACAATTACTTGGTGACGATCGGGTATCAACTATAGCACACGATGCTCCCTACGGGATGAGGTGATTTTATTGTAACACCCATTAACGTCGATAACTAGATCCAAATGGTTATAATGATGTTTTTTTAGGAATGATAAAATGGTTTCTCAAGCCTTCAGCCGTTTGTGTAAAGGGCTCTAATCATCTAGTACCTATGTCAATAAAACAAACCCTGGAAGGCAGCAAAAGGGTTTAAACCTGTATGACAATTCATACCCGCTGATAGCCAGTCCCGATTTGGGGGGAGTTTATCGACATAGCTGCCCCCCCAACTACTGCCTAGATCACTTCACTTCACATAGATTAAACCCCCTAGAAAGTTTTTAAAAATTACTTTTTTGGGACTGAAACTGTTTAAAAATTTTACTTCAAACAAAATAAAATTTGTACCTTATTTATTATTGTCAATGTAAAATTTCTTTCTCGCTTCAGATGCTACGAACACTTTGGGCTTGATAACTGAAGCTAGACAGTCTGTTGTCTCATCGTTCAACTGACGCCATAACGTTATTTGACAAAGTTGGCAAGAGGATTGTTTTGCTTGCCCAAGAACCCCCCTTGCCAACTTCATCTCAATGTTGTGAGGTCGTTAGAACATTGAAGAGAACTGCTCAATCCTTCAAAGATGACTGTGACATGAAACATGACGATTTTTTTTTGCCGTTACGCCAGGAGAAGATGAACAGGGGACAAGGCAGATAATCCAAGCACACTTCACCCAACCCAAGGGGAGATAATTACATTAGCATACTGAAGAAGCAGTTCAGCGAAATAAAAACCCGGGGTGTTTATGAGAAATTGAAGAAGACCAGCTGTGTAAAAATCAACAACATTTGGGTCATTTCCCTTTCTGGATTAAATTCCCAGAAAATATGTTTTTTTATTCTAAAGGCAAAATTTTTCTTGCGAAAAAATGTGACTGTAGCATAGCGGCAATACGTACTTACTCAAGTCATATTTCTTTTCAAATATTCAGAGGAATCGAGTTATATTCCAGACTTGACCCCGGGTCTTATTTTGGGTACGTGATTTTCCCTTCACCTCATGGCGTGTCAGAAATTTCCCTTGACCTGTGGAGCGCGTGCCAAAAAGAGCACCCCACTGTCAGAGACTCAATCAGATAAAGTGCCTCTAACGCGGCCCGACCAGGTGGAAACCCCAATTTTAAGGCCAGGGTCAAACGCCAAGCCCCCCCAGTTACTGGGTCGGCGGGAGCAGGTTATGAGAAACGCCCCGGAGGTACCCCGAGGGGGAAAATCTTTACGATGGCAACGATGAGCGGATTCTTCTCAAAGTGGGCGGGTTCGACATGAAAACCCCCGTGTCCACCCTCAAAGCCATACCCGGTCCAGGGTGTCCCCGGGTGGCCGAAGTCCACTTGGATAATGGTGCGGTAGCAAAAATATTTTTTCGATAGGGATCCGGGGGTGTTCAAATTTCCCTCATAGATTTCTACAGAACGGGTGAGTACCATGTTGTGTCCGTTATTTCGTTTACAACTCATTATAAAAAATTTAAATTAACTTTAATCTAATAATGGGTTATAGAGATTGTTGTCGTTGTCGTTTTCTGTAAAACCAGTAGATTCTAACTGCTCACGCAGGTACTTGAAAACAGTTTAAAAATTGTAAAGGTTTAAGGTCCAGGGGCAATACCATTTCTTTTTTTTTTATCCCATATGACTCTGTGTCTTTCCACAGAGGTTGCCTAGATTTCGACTTCGTATTCAGCAACCCCAAGAGTTTCGTAAATTGCACTTGGAACGTTTGACGGGGCCGTGAGAAACCCCAAACGGGCGGAAAGCGAGACAGGCGACTTAATCACTTTGCCCTGGAACGCCGGAAGAAAAAATTTGGGGGAAAGTATGATTTGTCTTCTATCCCCGGGAAAAAAACAAAAGATCCATTAGGCATAAAACTTTCCAAACGGGGAATGCAAAACATGATGCTGATTTCTTACAATCATTGTTTGGAAATTGTTTTGTCGCTCTTGCAGTCTCGCAACTTGCAAAGTGTGAGATCTCGGCAGGCTTCACACAGTGCAGACCCTTTATCCCTCATCCCCTTTACGACCTAGACTAGTCTCTACCCAGGATGCCACATCAGCAAGTGAATGGTTTTGTCATTGTAAACCCCACCCTGACATACCAGCACCCCCTCCCCCTCACCCTTGTATCCCGGATTGTATGCCAGAAATAGTAATCCCCAAGCTAAGCTCTGTGTAAACTCCTCATCCAGTCCTCAATGTAAAGGGTCTTTTACTTTTGCCCAGCATCGTCTCGTTATGAATACTTTTTGTTTAAAGCGCTCGGTGGCTTTGAACTAAAATAATCCATAAGTGCTACAACTTCTAGTGCACTGAACTGATTTTTGCTTTCCCCATTATCAGTTTCCCCCGCCATCAGGCGAACCCACTCCAACTTCTGAGATACTGTTTTACGTCCCCAAGTCAAGGGCGAGAATCAACATTTTAGTCCACTGACCGGGGGTAAAAGTTGAGCTAGCTATCTTGGCATCACCTCCGGTAATTTAAGGGGGAGAGTCCCTTTACCATTCAGCCATGCTAACCTCCGTTATGAAACTATCAAAAGTCTATTTTTTTTAGTATTGTCTTGTTTTACTATTTTTTCTTAGAAGCGGTCTTTGGGGGCCCTTTGCTTTTCGATTTCGAACTGTTTTATGATTTAAAAGGATGGAATGCGACGTGGCATGGAGGACTATCAACGGCAGAGTTGATCCAGAAAACCAAAGGCCGAGATCTGTGGAGAGTCAGGAACGCCGCGCCTTAGGGACGCTCTTTGTGATGACTGTTTATAACGTGCCAAGCTTGCATCAGGAGACTCCCTTATTTCACACTTTCACGAAAATTCCACATACTCGATTTGCAACCAAAAAAATAAAGGGAAATTGAAGATATAACACCTCTGCAGAATTTTTCCCTTTTAAATCTGTTTGAATAAACACCTATTCGCGATGGGGACCCGTGCCTCGGAGTGACGTCATGCTTCCCCCAACTATTTTTCACCACTGAAAAATACAGCATGAGCATTTTTAGCAATATGCCCTCTCCCCCCCCGGGTCGGGGGGGGCCCAAAAACCCCCCCTTTTTTCAAATTTTTTAAAAACCCCCTTTTTTAGAACAAGGGGCCCCCCCCAAAAATTCCCAAAAATTGGGGTAAACAGGGGGGCAAAATACTTTAACATCCGGTGTGCTGATGCCGAGGGTAGCGGGTTCAACCCCTAATCCGGTCAGGTGAGCTAAACGTTTTGACTTCTCGTTCTTGACTTGGGGCCGTAAATTATAAGTACCTAAGAAGTCGGAGTGGATTAGCATTATGGCGAGGGACTCTGTTAATAGGGTAAACTAATCCACACGCAAAAGCATTCCAGTGCTACTCACCTTTAGTGGCAACTTAAAGAGGTAGTAGCAAGCGTGGATACTATGCAAGGGTTCAGAGCAAGGGGTCTCATAAAAAAAAAGGAGATTAGAAGCAAAGGAAATCTGGTTTCTGAGAGGAATGTTGCGAATACCTTGGACTGCCAGAATTACTAACAATGATTGCCTGGAGGAGTCAAATGACACGATAATATTATATACAAGTATTAAAACAAAAGACACAAACAGTATTCTTTGATCATGTGATGAGAAGAGGAGGCACTGCGGAATATCATAACATCTGGAAAGATCAGTGGGGGAAAGCAGCAGCGGGAGGTCAAGAGAAAAGATGGTATGGAGGAATGTCATCAGCAGAATTGAGAAGACCGACATCTGGGGAAAGACACGAAGTCCTTCGCCAGTTGGTGGCAGAGCTTGATGATAATGAATTCCCTGATACTAATTGTAGGCTGAGTCGACCTGGCAGCGCATGCCAGTTTAAACAATACGCCTCCATAAGGATTCGAACACTCGACCACAAAACTGACAGAAATGTGTGCCAGCCGCTATGCTACTACAATTATTTCTCTAACATATAATGTAGAGTATTCTGGTTTCTTTACTTACATTACTTTCCAAAATCCCAGTACACTACTTCATCTACTCCACTATAATGTAATTTAGAGTACATTAGACTTTCGTACTTACTTTACTTTAAAAATACCCGATACACTACTGCAATTACTCTACTACACCATAATGTAGAATATACGTATGTGGGTTATTTAGTAATCCCCCCCCCCTCCCCCACTCCCAATACCCGATATACTACTGCAGCTACCCTATTATAATATAATGTAGAGTGTAAGTAGGATCGTTTGCCTACATTACTATCTAAATACCCGGTACACTATTGTAGCCACCCCACTATAATACTATGTAGAGTATACGTGAGTTCTTTATTTATTTTACTGACCAAATTCTCAATACACCCAAAGACCCGGAGACAAGCCCTTTCCTTGATTGAACCTTCTACGAGTTTTATATGGAATGGGTACTTTCCCATTATCTATTCCAGTTTCCGTGCATCTCCCATTATCTGCCCAAGTCTACGTGCATTTCCCATTCAGCACTAACTTCTGTATGCAACCTCTTTTCAATTGCTTATTATTTATTTATGTTTTCTATTACATTCCTCCTTATCTCATTTTGTTTTTCTTATTTCTTTCATCCTCCAGCTGCAGAATTTCATTAGGATTTCATTTCTGTTGTGAAGTTCTATATATAGGAGAGGACTGATCTCTTTTGATATCGGTTGTATTGATTCACGCAAAACATCCCCGTGGTCGTCAGATATCTGTAATATCTCCATGATATCTATGGTGTCTCCGTGGCGAAGTGGTCAAGCAGTCTGCATCAGGCTTCTAAGGTTGTGGGTTCGATTCCGGACTGCATCCTTCGGTTCACAGGTGCATTTTTTGGAGACTGCTGAGGGTCGTCGCTGAAGCTACGGAGTTCGCGCTTTGTGCGACGCTTTCCGCGCTGCGGAAAGAGACTGAGCCATATGGGATAAAAACCTGGTGCAATGAAGTCGACCCTGTCGACTTTTAAGTGACCTTTATCTATATCTATAAAAATTGTTGTATGTATGGATGTATGTGGATCCGTCCTTTATGCGTTCGCGAACGGTACGTCCGATTGAGATGAAATTTTCTATACGTCTTCCTTTCATTTCTGTGCAACCGACTGTAATAGTTTCTTAGTATAAAATCGGCTACTTACTTAATAACATTTAATTTTTCATTTTTCATTATATAATTTCAATATAGCAGGGGGACTTCACTCTAGAAAAGTTATTTCAAGGGGCATAACTTTTAATAACATTTATATATACTTTATAGTCATATTGTTAGACTTACTTGCACTATTGTTAAACTCTTTGTCTATAGTTATTTTGAGGCATATGAGTTATAATAAATAATGATATAATCTTTAAGGCATTTTCAAAGTTTTCATAAAAATAATGCATAATGCATAACATTGTAACCCATCTTTTTCTGCTTAAAGAAGTTATCAACTGTCATGTCGGTGATTAAAAACAGTTTTCATTAAAAATAATGGAAGGTGTGTGGAAGGACATTCTTTTAAGTTACTGTGCGCCAGGAGCTGGGCGAAACCAGACAGACAGACAGATAGTCGGGAACGGGAGCTTATTTAACTACTTATATGAATTAAATGACATGCTCCCCACCAGGGACTGGGTGAAGCCAGGCCGGCTCAGACAGACAGACAGATAGTCGGAAACGGGAGCTTATATGACTACTATATGAATTAAATTAGATGCTCCCCACCAGGGACTGGGTGAAGCCGGGCCGGGTCAGACAGACAGACAGATAGACAGACAGACAGATAGTCGGGAACGGGAGCTTATATGACTACGTATATGAATTAAATGAGATGCTCCCCACCAGGGACTGGGTGAAGCCTGGCCGGGTCAGACAGATAGACAGACAGACAGATAGTCGGGAACGGGAGAGCTTATATGACTACTTATATGAATTAAATGAGATGCTCCCCACCAGGGACTGGGTGAAGCCGGGCCGGGCCAGCCACACAGACAGACAGACAAACAAGCAGACAGACAGACTGATAGATAGATAGATAGATCCCCCCAGGGCCTGGGCGAAGCCGGGCCGGGTCAGCTAGTTTATTATATTTGTTCAGGAAGCCGCGGCGGCGTAGTGGCTAGACGCTGGCCTGCCGGCTCGAGGGTCATGGGTTCCATCCGTATCAGGGCGGATTCGAACTTGTAAAACTGACCTAGACTGCCAGGTCGACCCATCCTAAAATGTGTACCAGGACAATTCTTGGGAAGTAAAGGCGGCCTATGTAATGTTGACCACACCACCTACGGGGTGCCGGCTGATCTATAATCACATGGACCTAGCACCATGTACCCAATATACCTTAAGGCGTGTTAAATAGTCCACAAGACATTTCCTGCTCCCAAATCCAAGCCGGGTCAGTCTGTGCGCTCAAGTTAGTTTTAAAATTCCTTGCCGATCAGGATTCAAACTCATGACCACCGTACCGGCAGGCGAGCATCTGTTCACAATAGACTCGCAATTGCTGCTATACCTGAGATGGTCCAAACAATTATTTCTGCACTGGACTGATTTGTTACTTGTGAATTAGCTTTTCCTATTACCAGTATTCTTCGCACTCAGGCGAACACACTCCGACTTCTGGGGTACTTGTAAGTTACGTCCCCAAATTAAGAACGAGAAGTCAACATTTTAGTCCAACTGACCAGTGTATTGGATGAACCCGCTACCCCAGCATCAACACACCGGATGTTTAAGAACTAGCCCTCTTATCCATTCGGCCCTGCTGACCCTTACTACTCGATATATTAACATTCATATTTAAATATTGAGCACAACCCACTACTGGCAACGCTGATCGCATTCTGGTATGAACCCAAGGCCTATCCACGTCAATATGGAAGCACTAGACTCGAGTTTCGCCCTCATTTGAGCTCGTCAGTAGTGCATATCCCTGACCGGATCCGGAAACAGTCCCGGATCACGCGTGTGAAGCGGGTGTGTAACCACGCGGCACACACTGGACACACCAAATTATCACAACAGAATACCACAACGCTACCCATCGTAGGCTCAAGATTGCCCAATCGCCGCGACCGACGTCCGTCAATCGATGGGACCCGAACGATCAGGACTTCTCACTGGCAAGGAACACCAGGCCTCCTAAAATCCAGTGAGCAACAATCAAATTAATTATGTGGTTGAGCATAGCCTACGAAGGGTAGCGTTGTGGTATTCTGTTGTGATAGTTTGGTGTGTCCAGTGTGTGCCGCGTGGTTACACACCCGCTTCACACGCGTGATCCGGGACTGTTTCCGGATCCGGTCAGGGATATGCACTACTGACGAGCTCAAATGAGGGCGAAACTCGAGTCTAGTGCTTCCATATTGACATGGATAGGCCTTAGGTTCATACCAGAATGCGATCAGCGTTGCCAGTAGTGGGTTGTGCTCAATATTTAAATTTCAAATCCCGAAACAACCACATAATCAACATTCATATTATCTATTTCTATTTATTTTCTAAACCCCCCCCCCCCCTCACCGCATATCCTTTACAGGACACTGCAGTCAACACCAGCATTTTTCAGCTGCTGGTGGCGTCTTGACAAGTTTTACGTTCAGTAGTTTGCCATTGCTTTCTGAACGACCGGCTCACATACCTTCCGTAAGTAACCAGCACGACAGTATCCGCTTTTCTAACTTTAGAATTTGTATATGTCTTCTGGCATTTCATGTACCAACGTGTAAGCTATGTGTAATACTTAATTTGCATACAATTATTTGGTGACCGTCAGTTATCACTATATATATAGCACACGATGTTCCCTACCGGATGAGGTGATTTTATTGGAACACCCATTAACGTCGATAACTAGATCCAAATGGTTCATAATGATGTTTGACTAGGAATGCATAACAATGGTTTCCTCAAGCCTTCAGCCGGTTTGTGTAAGGTCATCTAATCATCTAGTAGCCTATGTCAATAAAAACAAACCCTGGAAGGCAGCAAGGGTTACAGCTCATGTATGACAATTCATACCCGCTGATAGCCAGGTCACAGATTTAGGGGTAGTTTATCGACATAGCTGCCCCACTAACTAACTTGCCTACGGATCACTTCAGCTTCACATAGATAAAATGCCAGTAGAAAGTTTTAAAAATCTACTGTTTATTAGGCACTGAAACTGTTAAATATTGTACTTTCTAAACAAAATAATATAGTACCTTATTTATTATTGTCAATGTAATATTTCTTTCTCGCTTCAGATGCTACGAACACGCTGGTCTTGATATACTGAAGCCTAGACAGTCTGTATGTCTTCATCGTTCAACTGACGCCATATCGTTAGTTTGACAAAGTTGGACAAGAGGATTCGTTTTGCATTGCCCAAGAACCCCGCTTGCCAACTTCATCTCAGTGTTGTGAGGTCGTTAGAACATTGAATGCCAGAACTGCTCAATCCTTCAAAGAATGACTGTGACATGAAACATGACGATTTCTTTTTTGCCGTCTACGCCAGGAGAAGATGAACAGCGGGACAAGGCAGATAATCCAAGCACACTTCACCCAACCCCAAGGGCAGATAATTACATTAGCATACTGAAGAAGCAGTTCAGCGAAATAAACCGGTGTGTTTATGAGAAATTGAAGAAGAACCAGCTGTGTAAAAATCAACAACAATTTGGGTCATTCCTTGCTGGATTAAATTCCCAGAAAGTATGTTTTTATTATTCTAAAGGCAAAGTTTGTCTTGCGAAAACATGTGACTGTAGCATAGACGGCAATACGTACTTACTCAAGTCATATTTCTTTACAATATACTACAGAGGAATCGAGTTATATTCCAGACTTGACCCGGATCTTATTTGGCTACGTGATTTTTCTTCCACCTCATGGTCGTGTCAGAAATCTCCGTTGACCTTGTGGAGCGCGTGCCAAAATGAGCACCCCACTGTCAGAGACTCAATCAGATAAAGTGCCTCTAACGCGGCCCCGACCAGGTGGAACACCTAACTTGAAGGCCAGGGTCAAACGCCAAGCCACCTCCAGTTACCTGGGATCGGCCGCAGCAGGTTATGAGAACACGCCACGGAGGTACCCCAGCGATGGAGATATCATTGACGATGGCAACGATGAGCGGATTCTTCTCAACGTGGGCGGGGTTCGACATGAAACCCACGTGTCCACCCTCAAAGCCATACCCCGGTCCAGGCTGTCTCGGCTGGCCGAAGTCCACTTGGATAATGGTGGCGGTAGGCAAGAATACTTCTTCGATAGGCATCCGGCGGTGTTCAATTCCATCATAGATTTCTACAGAACGGGTGAGTACCATGTTGTGTCCGTTATTTCGTTTGACAACTCATTATAAAAACTTGAAATTAACTTATAATCTAATAATGGGTTATAGAGATTGTTGTCGTTGTCGTTTCTGTAAAACCACGTAGATTCTAACTGCTCACGCAGGTACCACTTGAAAAACAGTTTAACATTGTAGAGTGTTTAAGGTCCAGGGGCAATACCATTTCATTTGGTTTTATCCCATATGACTCTGTGTCTTTCCACAGAGCGTTGCCTAGATTACGAACTTCGTAGCTTCAGCGATGACCCCCAAGAGTTTCGTAAAAATTGCACTTGTGAACCGTTTGACGGAGCCCGTGAACGAAACCATAGCCGTCGGAAAGCGAGACAGGCGACTTAATCACATCGTCATGGATACGCCTGAAGAAGAATTGGGAAATGGTGATGATTTGTCTTCTATCCCGGCAAGAAAACAACGCATCCATTAGGAGCATAAAGCTTTCCAAACGGTGAATGCAAAACATAGATGCTGATTGCTTACAATCATTGTTGGAAATTGTTTTGTCGCTCTTGCAGTCTCGCAACTTGCAAAGTGTGAGATCTCGGCAGGCTTCATCACAGTGCAGACCTTGATCCATCATCCCTTCACGACCTAGACTAGTCTCTACCCAGGATGCCACATCAGCAAGTGAAGTGAGTATTTGGTCATTGTAAACCCTACCCTGACATACCAGCACCCCCTCCCCCCTCACCCTTGTATCCCGGATTGTATGCCAGAAATAGTAATCCCCAAGCTAAGCTCTGTGTAAGCTCCTCATCACAGTACCTCAATGTACATGAGATCTTTTATTCTATGCCCAGCATCGTCTCGTTATGAATACTTTTTGTTAATGCGCTCGGTGGCTTTGAACTAAAGAATAATCCATACACGTGCTACAACTTCTAGTGCACTGAACTGATTTTTGCTTTCCCTATTATCAGTTTCCCTCGCCATCAGGCGAACCCACTCCAACTTCTGAGATACGTGTAATTTACGTCCCCATGTCAAGGGCGAGAAGTCAACATTTTAGTCCAACTGACCGGTGTAAGAGTTGAGCTAGCTATCTTGGCATCACCATACCGGTAATTTAAGGGTGAGAGTCCTTCACCATTCAGCCATGCTAACCTCCGTTATGAATACTATCAACAGTCTATTTTTAGTAGTATTGTCTTGTTTTACTATTTTTACTTAGAAGCGGTCTTTGGGGCCTTCGCTTTGCGATTTCGAACTGTTGACTGATTTATGGATGGAATGCGACGGTGGCATGGAGGACTATCAACGGCAGAGTTGATCCAGAAAACCAAAGGCCGAGATCTGTGGAGAGTCAGGAACGCCTGCGCCTGTAGGCACGGCTCTTGTTGATGATGACTGATTTATAACGTGCCAAGCTTGCATCAGGAGACTCCCATTATTTCACACTTTCACGAAAATTCCACATACTCGATTTGCAACCAAAAGAATAAGGAAGTTGAAGATATAACAACCTCTGCAGAATTTTCCTTTAACTCTGTTTGAATCAAGCACCTATTCGCGATGGCGGACGCCGTGCCTCGGAGTGACGTCACTGCTTCCCACAACTAATTTACACCACATGAAAAATACAGCATGAGCATTTCAAGCAATATGCCTCTCGGGTCGACCCAGCTTATCAAATAAACATCAGAAATTGTCTGAGAGAGAATAGTAGTGAGGCAGAGAGCTGGTCATAGCTTCACACTAAGACGCTACCTTGCGTGACGAAGATCTCATCTTTATGTCCCTCCACCAAAACATGCTCATTGTCTTCGTCGACACGTATATAGCCGGTATCCGTGGCGAAGGCGTTACGGACGCGATTAGTGATCCTGTATACTGTGTCCGAAACACAGCTACGCACGATTCGGCAGCAGACCGCGTTGCACTGGTTTTTTTTTTACAAAATAGGATGGGTGCCTGTCGTTCGGAAAGCAATGACAAATTTCTGACCGTAAACTTGCTAAGACATCAACAACAGCAAGCAATGCTGGTGTTGACTGTCAATGTCCTGTAAGAGATATGCTAATAACTTGTAACATGTATATAGCCGGCTCTGTGGTGAGGGTGTTGCAATACAGCAAACAGCTTTCGGAATCGGCTGCAGGCAATTTGGAAGTAGACCATCTTGTAGTGATTTTTAACTATGTTATGAGCGTCGTTCATTCAGAACGTCATGGCAACCTACTGAACATAAAAGACGACATCCTGTAAAACAAACATGCAACTAACGTAACAATTATATATTGAAACAAATAAGTGTTTGTAAGTTCTGCCTACAAACAATACAAACACACTCGTGTAGAATAGACAGTCATTTATGAATGGAAGAAAGATGACACAGCAAATAAAGCGGCGACTACACGACACAAATCAGTGATTCGTATACAGAGGAAAGATGACGACGGATAAGAAATATACAGGAGATCAGCATGGCCGAATGGATAAGAATGCCCGCTCTTAAACTTTAGATGTGCTGATGCTGAGGTAGCGAGGTAAATCCTTACACCGATCAGTTGGACTAACATGCTGACTTCGCGTTCTTGACTTGGGGACGTCAATTATAGTACCTTAGAAGTCGGAGTGGGTACACATGATGGCGAAGGACATTGGAAACAAGGAAAGCTAATTCACAAGACAGAATCGCCGCAGTGCTCTAGAAGTAGTAGGAGATGTATGCACTTGAGTATATCACACTATAAGACATAATATAGTCATTTATACACGCAGGAACAATGATGGCTACTGGCTGAGTAGATAGACCGCCGGATTCTTTTTCAGAAGACCCGGGTTCGAATCCTCGGTAATGTGTGGGATATGTTTCTGTCGTGGGCAAGAAGAAAATCCTAACCTGCACAGTTCGCGGCGTCTGCACTAGCCAGGCGGCCTTAATTCCTCAGGCTCAAAGTCCTCCTTGCCATACACCGCAGGGAACTATATTGGCAGTAAATGACAGTTTTTTGACAGTTCCTCAGGCTTTCTGCTAACAAGATATTATACGCCTGTAACTGGTTCACATATTGCTAGGGTTGTTATTGTTGTTGATGAGGATGATAATGTTGTTGTTGTTTATGTTAGTGTTGGTGTGATGATGTTGGTGGTAATTGTGATATTCTTAACGATCCGGCTGCAGCCAAGACAATATGCGTCTGAAAATAGTTCACGATTTGCCAGCGTTGTTATAGTTGTTGTTAATGAAACTGATGTTGTTGTTGTTGGTGGTTGTCGTGACGGTGTCGGTGGTGACGAGGATATTCGTAACGAACCAGCGACGTTTAAATTGTATCCCTGTATTAAATACCTTCAGTTACGTCACTGTGCTTGGAGAGAATGATGCTGCAGCTGAGTGACCAGAGGAGTGGCCGACACTCAAAACTCCGAGTAAAGGCCAGACGAACACATAATAACACTGCTACTGGTACGATTGGTACTGAGTCCCTTCGCTGGCTATTGCAGATGAGTACGCAGCTCGTATGGGAATGACCCGTGTGCTGTTATGCCGGTGCATGACTTATCTTTGGTTCTTCCATGTAAGGTAATCATTTTTTTTTCTCCGGCTTTGTGGGATTAAGACTACTCCTAATATCGACCCAACAGTTTCACAAACTAGGAACTTAATTCGTGGGAACAAGGTGTCGTATTAACGCAGTGTCGGTAATAAACCACGTTAATCGTGATATTTTCATCAGAAATTCAGTGTTGGCAGATAACCATTATCCTCAGTAATAGCTTTCTCTCGGCGCGTGTCTTGTCTTGTCTGACAGTCTGTCAATTATTCATCTGGTTATTTTGCAACTTATTCTGCTTTTAATCCCTCAGTGGAGCATAGAGTAGCAAACACCACGCTCCAATTTATGCTTTCAATTGCTATCTCTTTTACTTCCTTCTATATCTTTCCTATATTTCTAATAACATTTTTTTAAAAATAAATAGATTTGTACCGAAATTTCCTGCCATAGGTTTGTGATTTGATAAGGTCATCAATTTGTAGGCCGGAATGCACGGAGGAACTGGCTGTCAATACTTTCTACACTTAGCATGCGACGAGCCCAGTCATCGACCCCTTGTCCGATCGTGCTCTTGACATTATAAGTGCAGTTCCCTATCAGCTTTGCTAACATGTCCGCATATTGCGCATGCGTGTCTATAATACTACTTTTCGCTCGTCTCTTTCTTCTCGTTATATATTTATTCTTCCTAGTGGGTTCCAGTGGAAGACATTTCTGTTTTTCTATTAACTAGTTTATTCAGCATGGATCCTAACCAAATACAGTGTCTTTCCCTCATCTCTTGAACTACTGCAATTTGAATAATGAAGATACAAACAATAGATTGCACAATTTATTGCCTGACACATCTTTCTGCAAATCGTTGGGTATATACTGCAGAAATCACACAACCTAAACTAAAGCAAAAATATAAATTCTTTAAGCTGAAATAGACAACACATATATTCACACAGTAATTTGAATTGTCTACCACTGGCTATCACTGACTATCGGGTATCTTTGTTTACACAAAGCTGGCTTATTAAAATGAATGGCAAATGCCTCGACCAGCTTTAACATGCAACCATTTCGTGTGTTAGAATGTGTCGAGCGTTCTCCATGAACTGTAAAGTGGCAATTCTGTTATACCATCGTACTCTTTCTATTCAGCTCAGAGAAGTAAAGCAAATGACACCAGACACGTTGATTTACACATGGATAACAGCAAATGACACTTGACACGTTGATTTACATATGGATAATAGCCAGTGATATTTGACACGTTGATTTACACACGGATAATAGCTAACGACACATGACGCGTTGATTGGTACCATCCATCTACCCATCATGTGCCATGCCGATAAGCGTGGGCGGTCATGTTCTGCCATCTCACTCGATCACCAGAGTCGTTGATCTGCTCTGTGTTCATGTCTCGACCATGCCACGTGGCCAAGCCATCCAGGTATTTACTTCTCGGTCTTCCCCTTGGTCTGTTCCCTTCGATCTTACCAGCCGTAACCAAGTTTTCCAATTCATTTCTTCTCATAACATGCCCAAACAATTTTGACCGTCTGCGTCTAATAACTCTAATCAGTTTATTATCTTCATTTGCTTTTTGAAGAACTTGTTCATTGATTTTTCTGTCTGTCCATGGTATTCTTTGCATTTTCCTCAGAAACCATATTTCCACAGCCATCAGATGTTTTTCAGCTTGATTGCTCATTGTCCAAGCTTCACATCCATACAAAAGTACAGGTTCTAGGTAGTACATCAACGCACTTTTTCTCGTTTCAATTGATATCTTTTTATTGGTCAGTATGTTTTTCATCTTGCAAAAGGCTACCTTCGCAATGTCAATTCTTGTTCTAATCTCTTCAAGGCATCTCCCATCAGATGTTATGACTGTGCGGAGATAACAGTATCGATTCACTTGTTTAAGAATATGCCCATCTAATCGTATATCACATTGTGGTATTTCCTTCTTCCCAGTGGCGACCATAATCTGTGTCTTCTCAGTATTCAGTTATAACCCTAGTTGTTCACTGTGTGCAACAACCGTATCTACTAAATTTTGCAGGTCCTGTTCATTGTCTGCAATCAAGACTGGATCATCTGCATATCTAATGTTACTGATTTATCATCCCCCAATGTTGATTCCTTCCATATCTGCTATATTTCTGAAAATATTTTCACTGTACAGAGAAAAACGATCTGGAGACATTACACACCCCTGTCTCACATCTCTTATAATAGGCTGATATTGACTTACATCGTTATCAATTCTGATGGCAGCTTGTTGTTTCCAATGTATGTTTTTTTACAAGTCTAAGGTATTTTCCATCAATTTGTAGATCTTCAAGCATTCTTATCATGTCGACATGTCTCACTTTATCGAAACCTTTGTGTAGTCAATAAAGCAAAGATATAGATCTTTGTTTACTTCTATAGAACGTTCAATTACTATTCTCGATATATACACAGCATTTATTG
>JACEFZ010028091.1:155000-218369 GCA_014155875.1 Cepaea nemoralis
AGGTATATGTTACTGAGTGCCCTAAGTCGGTGACGTGGAATACTATTATCAATAGCATTGATTCAGAATACACAGGGCCGAAGTCTGTCTAAATATTTGAACGCCTCCGCCATTTACCAGAGCACATGAACCTGACGTAATGATATCAACAGAAAAAAAGCGGTGTCGGATGAAACTGATTCTCACCTTCTTTTGTCATACTGCTTGTGATGTGAAGCGTAGCAGAGGGGAGGCGGATGTAATTTTCTGTGTTTCGCTTGTCGTTTTGCTTATACTAACGTCATATTTGAGGGGCAGTCCCCTCGCTTTGTATCACGATGTTCTCACATAGAACGCTCAAGCGGCTGGTTGATTTTGTCCCATTGTAACTAAATATCCGAACCATTTAATTCTTATGTGTTCGGTAAAGTCAGTGATATGTGTTATACCCACACTCGTTCTTGGTGTCTTTTTGTCTCTCTATCTTTTCTCGTATGTCCAGCTGCGCTCTTATGCATCATACCTCACAAAATGTGATTTTACGCCTCTGTGCTTCTACGACTGTCCATGTTTGGCATTATTAAACAGCTTTGGGACAAATAAAGCGTCTAATAGATTCTATGTTTCTATGATTGCTGATATTTAGATGTTTTAGAATATGTTCTATTTAATAGTTGATTTGTTTGCTTTTTGTATTCTCGTTTCTATTTCTCTATCATTTCTTCCGGCCTTTGTGTACCCACTGACTAGGTGCTTGCATTCTCTATCTTGTTTCATTATATCATGACCAATTATTATACAAAGGCCTATCGTTTTAGAAAAGAAAAAAAACAATGAGCAAGTCTTACAAGAGGCAAATTAAAACTGATTAGAGAAATTAGGCATGGACAGTCAACGTTTCTGTGGGTACGTTACGAGAAGAAATAAAATAGAGAACTTGGCAATGGGAAAAGGACAAAAATTACTATCTAGATGTCTTGACCATATGGCATGGTCGGGACAAGAACACAGAGCTGATCCATGACTCTGGTGATTGTGTAAGATGGCAAACATGACGGTCCACATTTATCGGCACGGCACATGATGATGATCATCTCGCATAATTACATTAGTTGCAATGACATCACCTGACGTATTCTCCAAGGCACATTTCTGTTTTGATCTCTGCAGACTAAGTTGACAAATCAACACAGCAACTCTCCCCGGATTTGTTTGTTTTCTCGTATCGGCGGCGGGATAATTACAGTTATTATATTTAGGGCTAGGTCACCTGACGAGAATCGATATCTTTCTCCCGCTACGCCTCCCGTCTGTGTCTGGATGAGAAAGCCCAAGTCGTTATGTTTTAGCCTAGATGCAAAGATTGGCCTGGTAGGTTTGATTTTAGTTGCAGGCGCAAACAAAACATCCGCTGGATGATGCGCGGTGTGGTTCTAAGAGTCAATGGGTGAGAAAAGGTGTGCATCGAGTAATGAAGACGAACGAATGGAGATCAAAGATGACTTCCCACCTTTCATTCCCACCTATCTCTCTTTCCCTCTCTCACACTCTCTCGCTCTCTCTCTCTCTCTCTATCACTCTCCCTCACTCTCTCTCTCTCTCACCATCTCTCACACTCCCTCTCTAACTCTGTCTCTCTCGCACTTTCTTTCAATATCACTTAATCCGCCCCTCTCTCTCTCTCTCTCTCTCTCTCTCTCTCTCTCTCGCTGTCTTGCTCTCACTCTCTATCGATTTCTCCGTTTCTCTCTCTCTCGCTCTCGCTATCTCTCTTATTAGCTCACTGTTTCCCCCTCTCTTACTCTCTCTTTCTCTCTTACTCTCTAACTCTCTCTTACTCTCTCGCTTTCACTCTCTCTCTCGCTCTCTACCTTTCGCTCTCTACCTCTCGCTCTCTCTCTCACTCTCTCTCTCACACTCTCTCTCTGTCGCTCTCTCTCTCTCTCTCTCTCTCGCTCTCTCTCTCTCGCTCTCTCTCTCTCTCTCTCTCTCATATACCTATTATTAACACATAATGCACTTCATAGAAGGCGAATAAGATGTCGGTCGTGGCGTGGTAAGGCTTCACCAACCAGTAGAAACCTATCACGCAGCGACATTCTCGTGTGCAAATAAGCATACACATTATGTGTATGTACTTTATGCAGTAAAAACAAACAAAACCATAGAATATATAATTATAATGGGTTCAAAGATAAGAAATCGATTTCATTGCACCGGGTTTTATCCAGCATGACTCGGTCTCTTACCACAGAGCGCCTGCGAAAGACTCGTACAGAGCAGGCTCCAGCGACAACCTTCAAGAATCTCCGAGAAAACTGTATTCGTGAATCGAATGACGGAGAACGGAAGCGAACTAACGACCTTCGGAGCGCAAGCTCAGCGGCGTAACCAATTGGCTAAGGAGATCCCATATATGTGAATGAACTGATTCAGTGTCCAAGGATAATATATCGTCAAATATGACCTCCCATTTGGTAAAAGGACGATATATCGCTATACTAGGGTCATTGTGTTGCTTGTTTTGTTTGATGGTAATCTTCATCAATTTCAAACCTCAGCGAACTGAAATTTATATTGTAATACTTGTTCGTTTGATTGTCTACCATGTTTGGTCCAATCTTACTTTCTGTTTGACACTGAATCAGGTAATATAGTTGCTTTCCTGCTTTGGTGACAAATCTGGAGGCAGGCATTTTAACTTTTAATGCCCTCTCTATGGAAGTTATTTTTTCATTCGGGCTCATATATGTGCTACTTACTATTTATAATGCACTGGCTGGACTTTACGTGTGGATTCGGTTTCCCAAAAACTTTTTCCGAATTCAGAGGTACATGTAATTTACGTCCCCAAGTCAAGGACGAGAAGTCAACATTTTAGTTCAACTGACCTGAGTAGGAGTTGAACACGTTACCTTGGAATAATCACACCGGATGTTTAAGAATGGGCGATCTTATCCATTCGGCCATGCTCTATGGAAGTGAGGGTGGTATTCAGGATTACCTCCCGGCTCAACACCATCTCCACTTGCAACTGTATTCTATTGCCCTCCTTCCCAAATCCAACTCAGCAAAACGATCGTGCTGTGTAAGACCGGTACTGGAAGGTCACGTCTGTGGGAGACACGTTAGGATGTCACCAGGACATGATCAAGCAGAAGCACATACAGACTGGTTGAGATTCGGTCTAGGTTTGTAACATTGTATCCGTATGCTTGAGGCATTTCATGGTCTGCAGACTCCAGCACAATGCCAAGAAGTAGAGGCAAAATAAGGGTCCCGAAGCAAGAGCGTGCTATGGATCTATGATGTCTCACGACAATCACATTTTGTAGGCTTGAGTGCAAGCAGGAATAGGTGGTCAGTCTTTCTTTCATGTAGCAAACGACATGAATAAGAATGGAAGCCGCCCCAGACCGCGATCATGACCAGAAGTAGAGGCAAAAATAGGCCTCAAAGTAAGAGCGTGCGTAAGAGAGATATAGTGTCTTTATGTCAACTCAATTTCTTGTCCGCTACAAAGACGCGCCAGCTAGAAGTAGACGTAAGTGAAATAAAAAGGTTTGTATGCAAACATTTTATTGTTGAAACATAACTACTAATGCTATTACTACTAATACTACTGCTACAACAACAACAACAAGCACTACTACTACTACTACTACTACTACTACTACTACTACTACTACTACTACTACTACTACTACTACTACTACTACTACTACTACTACTATTACTACTACTACTACTACTACTACTGCTGCTGCTACTACTACTACTACTACTATTACTACTACTACTACTACTACTACTACTACTACTACTACTACTACTACTACTACTACTCCTGCTGCTGCTGCTGTTGCTACTACTACTACTACAACTACTACTACTACTACTACTACTACTACTACTACTACTACTACTACTACTACTAGTACTACTACTACTATTACTACTACTATTACTACTACTACTACTACTACTACTATTACTACTACTACTACTGCTGCTACTACTACTACTACTACTACTACTGCTACTACTACTACTACTACTACTACTACTACTACTACTACTACTACTACTACAACTACTACTACTACTACCACCACCACGACCACCACCACCGCTACTACTACTACTACTACTACTACTACTACTACTATTACTACTACTACTACTACTACTACTACTACTACTACTACTACTACTACTACTTCTTCTTCTTCTTCTTCTTCTTCGTGTACTTGTAGCGATTTGCGGAGTTAAGCAAGACTAACCAATGCAGAATTGCCTTCTCAAGATCAGACCAGGAGTCTTCATTAAGCCTGGCTCCAATCTGAGAAGAAAATCTAGGGAAACGTCCCTAGAGATTTACGGCGGGAGCGCTGGTCGTGTGGCAGGAGTCAGTAAATTAAGTCTGTCCAGGGGTAGGGTTAGTAGGTCAGAGGAAATACTATTATATCGGGTGCCTCCGTGGTGAAGTGGGTAAGTCGCCCGCCTCGCGCTCTGAAGGTTGTGGGTTCAATTCCGGACTACGTCATTCGGATCACGGGTGCAATGTTCTTGGAGACTCCTGGGACTCGTCGCTGGAGCTATAGAGCTCGTGCTTTGAGCGACAAATTCGACAGGCCGTCATGCGGAATGAGACTTAGAAATATGGGATAAAACCCGGTGCAATGAAGTTAATCTTCTCGCCTGTACACCTGGTAAACGATCAAGTCACCCACATGCTCCTGTAATGTAGAAAAGTTGTAGTCAAGAACCTCCCAAAGGAAGAGCACTGAAGCTTTTCTCCCACTCACTCACTCGTACACACCACGGGCAGGAAATATATGGCAGGAGAACATTATTTAGTGTTGTATAATAAAACCGGTCTCCCTGGCCTGAGGTTAACATCTTTATCCGTAATCCCGTAGGACGTTACAGCCAACCTATCATTTTTGGTTACGTTAAGTAGTTTGCCATTGCTTTCTAAACGACCGGTACTCACAACTGTTGAAACATGACACCGTCGCAAGTTGGTCTGTTTGCAAATCTCCATCAGCGGTGTTTCGAACGCGGTTTGCGCGATTACAAAGTGCATTCGCAACCCCTTCGTCACAGAACCGGCTTGGCAGGAGTAGAGGGACATAATAAAACAGTAGACGAACTGAAAACAGTCTATTGTAAATGGTTGTGGCCTGCTTTCAATGACGCGATTGATGCTAGAGTCTGGTGAGATCTCGTCACCTGACAGTTCTTGTCTTCGGTATGGTATTACATTATTTTTGTTCAAAATGACTGCTTTGGCATTACCTCTGGTGTGTGACTTGATCCTGACACAAAGACAGCGTGGGTTAACTGGAACGTTTCTAGATACAAGCGTACAGCATCATGTATTCTAGCTAGTCTGTGGTTGAATGCCCGATGACTCTGTTTAATCATCAAATCATGAAAGTGATAGATTGATCCCACAGTTCCTGAAGGCTGTAGGATGTGATATACCCCAGACCGTAACAAGGTTGACATTGGTACTAAATCACTAGAAAATTTGCATTCTGACTGTATGTTGCGAATTAAAGTGTAGCCGATGTCAGATACTTAAATTCTTGCCGTTTGTTGAAAACCATATTCTGCCTGTACGAGCATTATTAGTTGGTAGATGAGCCGGCTCTGTGGCCAAGGGGTTACGGACACAATTCGTAATCCGGCAAACTTTGTTCGAAACAGCTGCGGGCGATTTGACAGCAAAACGCCTAGCGTTGGTTTTCATGCAATGGTATTAGTGCCGGCCGCTCAGAAAGCAATGGCAAACTACTTAATGTAAACTTGCCAAGAAATCACAAACAGCCTCAGAATTATGGGGTTGACTGCGACTTTCTGTAAAGCATGTGCAACTAATTTTAGATGAACTTGGTTAACACAAGGTAGCTAGGACTCTTTAATATCAGTTAATTTAAACGGATCTCCTTGAGAGTTTCGCATCCACCCCAACATTGTGTGTGTGTGTGTGTGTGTGTGTGTGTGTGTGTGTATGTGTGTGAATGTTTGTAATTTACTGGACAATATTTACTTTCAGTAGTTTGCCATTAATTTCTGACGCTCATACCATCGAAATCAACGCAAGACAGTCTACTTACAAATATCCTACAGCTAAATTCGAAACCTCGACTCGGTTTATCGGGGAATTGAGAAACTTTTCTTCTGTTCCTAAGCCACAGATCCAGTGTTATGTCTGGGCTAGCTTAAGGCACAATACCTACAACCCAGAGCCTTTCAGCAGTCTCCATTGTTTAAATAATGGGGCCAAGATGTTCACATTAATGTATCTACTGTACTTCCGTGTCCGCGTGTGAGGTGACCGGTTCGTGACACTCAGTTTTACAATTCCTCGACATACAGATGGTTAGAAATCAGCTACAGGGTATTTGGAAGCAGAAAGCTTTGCATTGAATTAAATGGCATGAGGCGTCGGCTGTGCAAAAATGCAATGTCAAACTACTGAACATAATAATTGCCTATTAATTCACAGACAGTAAATGATGAGGTTGATTGCTTCGCCTTGTAAAGGACACGCTCTAACAATCAGCCGCAGACGATTTGGAAGCCGATTGTCTTGCGTTGATTTTTAATATTAGCATGATCATAGGTCGTTCAAAACAATGGCATACAAAAAAACAAATGACCAAAACTAGTAGGGTTTGCCGGCTTCCTGGCCTAGAGGGTAGCGACTTTTCTCCGTAATCTCGTATACTCTCGTAAGTAACGTGACGACGGTGAGAATCAGCAGTGGTTCGAATCGCGTCGGTAACTTACGTGGTATGTGAGCAGGCCACTCTAAAAGCAATGGCAAACTACTGAGCGTAATCTTGCCAAGAAATCAACAATCAGCTGAAAGATGCTGATGTCGACAGCGATGTCCTGTAAAGGATATGAAAAAAGGGGGAAAAAAAGTAGGGTTTACTATTACATCCTGTAAAGAACAAATAACTAACTTTAACAATCACCTATTTAATTTGAAGAGAAAGTTCAAAACATTCTCTGACATTTTAAAAGCACCGGAAACGGTCTAATGTGCTAATTAAAAGTGACGCGTCTGTGGCCAAGGGTACACCTCAAAAACTTGCATACGCTAACGAACCCGGTTATATACTTTCATGTTGTTTACTTCTAAGTTCATGAACTCCTCTTGTCATCTTCGACCTAAATTACTCCCCCTTGGCTACTTTTATCAACACGTCGTTCTTTCTTAACTCTATAACATTTCGCACCGCGGCATGAAATGTGCTGAAGTTCAACAACAAAGCACAAAGAGTAACTCTACACGGAATGTATATACATAGTTAACATCGTTTTTATTTTTCTACGCAAGGGAATAGTTAACACTGGTCTATAGAATTGTTCTTTCATGTCGGGTTAGTGTGACAGACGAACGTAATGAGCACTGCTAACTATAATATTGGATTAAGCGTTATATTGCATGAACAGAACTCCCCGAGGTTTTGTTGGTTAGTGGGCTGGTTTTTTGGTGAATCCTCTGGTAAACTGGGTCTTAACGTGTAAGTCCGATGCACTAGCTTCAGATCGTTGGAGTTACGACACGGGGTTAAGTATACATACCCTTCTCCACATTTGTACTAAATTATAATCTCATCGGGGGAGGGGGGGGGGCTGTCTTGTAGTGCTCTCGTTCTCCTCTGCAAGCTCAGATACCAACCTGGCGTGTAAGCACTATGGAAGGGAAGATGAGCAGGTATATAGGAAAGTGGCTTGTAGTACCAACATGCCTCACGACTGTCGCACTGTATTGCAAACAGAGCAAGCTCGTCCTCCCGTTCCTGTCCCTCATGGAAGAGTTCAAAGCTGGAAAAACCAGATTCGCGATGATGCTGCGCGAGTCTCCAGATGTAACGGTTAGTGCCTCAGTTCCCGCCCTGAGAACGGGAAGGAAGTGGAAAGTCGTCAGCGCGGTCGAAGAAGCCCAGGCAACATTCCAGCTGAAGGAGGTCATGGGCCACACCCAGTCGGACAGGAAAGGGTTCGGCTTCCAAAGCAATGATCCGATGTGGTCCACGGCGACGACCAAGGAACGCAGGGACCTGGTGGTTAAGGAGATCCGCAAGGGGGAAGATGACGAAATAGTGCGAAAGGCTGCCCAACAGGCGCAGCAGGCCCAGTGGGTGTCATGGGAAGCGGTAGTGCAGAGATTCTTACCTGGATTGAGATATGGCGCATGGCACCACTGCGCCTTAGTTTCGTTGTCCGATCCCTCTACGATGTCTTGCCATTAGCTGCCAACTTGGTCAAGTGGGGGAAAACCACCGACCCGTTCTTTCCCCTCTGTACAAAAGTCCAAATAGTCCAGACAGCGAAACACGTACTGTCCGCGTGTAAGGTCGCCCTGACCCAAGGACGATTCATGTGGCGGCATAACAAAGTCCTTACTGAGTTAGCTGCCATAGAGGATGTAGCCAGAATGAAGGCGATCTAAGAGAGTACCAGGCCGAGGTCGATGGAAATTTCCTTCGTCCGAGCCGGGCGCAGCGAAGGCAGAACTGACGACTTGCCGCTTGCGATCATTTTCGATGGTGCGAGGGACTGGGAACTGACCGTAGATTTAAAGCTAACGCTAACTGAGCTGACCGTCCCGTACGAGTCCAGTATTGAGGAGCAGCATCTGTACAAACTGAAGAAGTACGAAGACATGGTCGCAAGTCTTAAGCTGGAGAAGTACACCGTCAGGCTGTTCGCTGTTGAGGTAGGTGCCAGAGGTCTAGTCTCCCACTCCGTGTTTGATGTGCTGAAGCGAATGGGCATTAAGGGACAAGCAAGAACCCGGACCCAGAAACAACTGTGTGAGGCAGCCGAAAAGGCCTCGTGCTGGGTATGGAATTGTCGAAACCTAGAGTGGGATGAGCCTCGGAACTAGTATGGTTAGAGGCGGTAACTGCAGTACTAACAATCTCTCAACCAAGACCGCGAACTTGCAACGGCTCGTGCCAGCTCTCGAGCCTTTCCTCCGAGCTTGAGTGGTGAATCTGAGTGCAGTCAAAACCATGTAAGTGTCGGCCGAAGTCCAACCTCCATAACACAGCGATAATCGGCCGTAGTAGCACTCAGTCAGCTGCAGAGACCAAGAGGTGGGTCCAGAAACGGAAAGGAAGAACCGGCTTCCTAGTAAAGTAGTCGCCGTGAACGGGGCACGAGGAAGGAGCACTGCAACGGAGACGAATGGAGGCGATAGAGGCCGTGGCGGGAGATTAAATTGGCTCCCCATGACCACACGTGCTAAGGGGCAAGCACAGGCTGCACAGGTTCTCCTCACCGAGGGAGGGAGGGCTTGAGAGTGGACATGGTAACAGCGAAGGGACAAGCGTAACAAAAGGGATAACGAATGTGACCAAACGTTTCCACGGCAGGAGAAAGACGTTTGGTCACATTCATTATCCCTGTTGTTATGCTTGTTACAGGCGTTAATGCAAGTCCCACAGTGCCGATTAAGTGCTTGGATTCCTATAGAAAAAACATTTCTCTTGGTCGTGTGTGTAACCACCTGCTGTATCTCTTCATCGGACTGACAATTCGTTCCTCTTAATGACTCTTTGAGTTGTCCAGAAGGTGGAAACCACTTAGGCGAGACGGGGAAGGTGGTGCACACTGAAAGTGGAGGTCTTCGATGGTTCAACCGTTTCACGGGCAGTGTGAGGTCGCGCATTATCATGTTGTAAAAGGACACGTTTACTCAGAAGTCCACGTCGTTAGGATTTGATTGCAGATCGAAGATGATTCCTCAGAAGATCTGTATACGTATCACTGGTGACAGTTTTCCCTCTTGGCATGTAGTGCTCTAAAATACCGCCTCGTTCATCCCAAAAGAGAGTCAGCATAAACTTCCCTGCAGATGGCTGCGTGCGAAATTTCTTTAGTTTCGATGTGGCGGCATGTCGCCATTCCTTGCTCGCTCTTTTCGTTTCCGGCTCGTATTAGCGAACCCATCTCAAGTAACAATTCTTGATAGGAAGCTACCACCGTCTGCCTCAAAGCATAGCTAAAGTTCTTGACAAGTATCAATGGATCGTTGTTTCAATTCCGGAGTAAGCTGAAGCGGCACGCACCTTGCAGACACTTTGCAGTGGATGATGTGGTATGCTGAACCTTGACTGATGTCAAGATGTGTGGCAATGTCACTTACAGTCATTCGGTGGTTTTTCGATACGAGGCCTTCAACGGCTACAATTGACTCTGGGATCATTACTCACTGTCCCTGACCCGTCGTGAACAGTCTGTCACAGAAGTCACGCCGTTTTGAAACTTCCTACCCCACTCATACTCTTGCTAAGCTGACAGGCATGCATCACTATATTGGACCTTCATTCGCCGATGAATTTTTATAGGCCTCACCCCTTCACTGATCAAAACACGGATAACAGAAAGCTACTCCTCTTTGGTGCATGTCAAATTTGAGACGGCCATCTTTAAACTATATTTAGGACGTCACTGTGTTCTTCTGCAGCGTGATGTTATGTGATCAACACTCTTGATTTCCTTAACAACAATATTGATAGGTTACAAGACAATGGCAGGTTATTGTAATTTCTATAACACTCTTAAGGTATTCATTTGAAGACCACTAGTATATAGTTAGTTAACTGGTTAGTTAGTGAGTTGGTTTGTTGAACAGTTAGCTAGTCAGTAGCTAATTAGTTAATTAGCTAGTTGATTAGTTAGTTAATTTGTTAATTACTTAGTTAGTGGGTTGTTTGGTTACCTAGTTGGTAAATTAACTACGTAGTAAGTTAATAAGCTTATTAGCTAGTTAAGTAGATAACTAGTTTGCTAGCCTGCTCGTTAGTTAATTAGTTAGTTAGTTAGTTAGTTAGTTAGTTAATTAGTTAACTGTGTGGTTCGCTAGTTAGTTAATTGGTTAGTTATTTCGTGAACTAGTTGGTTTGGTCTTTGGTTGTAGGTTTCCAAAGCGTCTGTGGCTGATTACGAATTCTGGTGTCGGGATTGTGAAACTGCGTGTACTTTCTGTAAGTCACAGACAGACAGACAGACAGACAGACAGACAGACAGACAGACAGACAGACAGACAGACAGACAGACAGACAGACGGACGGACGGACGGACGGACGGACGGACGGACGGACGGGCGGGCGGGCGGGCGGGCGGGCGGGCGGACGGACGGACGGAGGGAGGGAGGGAGGGACGGACGGACGGACGGACGGAGGGACGGAGGGACGGACGGACGGACGGACGGACGGACGGACGGACGGGCGGACGGAGGGACGGACGGACGGACGGACGGGCGGGCGGGCGGGCGGGCGGGCGGACGGGCGGGGGATGGGCGGGCGGACGGACGGACATAATTTATCTTGTTTTAGCATCTCAGACATCCCGCAGCGCCCTGCATAAACACGCTCCTACTTCTAGTGCACTAGAAGCACACACAGTGAGTGACTCAACAGTTGTACATCGGGAATTCCGCGGTCCTCACGCCAGTCTGTTTACTGGAACAAAACGGCGCTGCACACCCTGGCATTAATCAATACGTTGAGGACACCCCGCGGCTATAGCCAGCCAGTCTTATGGCCACTAAGAAGGTCAGAGGTGTGAGATGTCTTAATCCCGCTGTGAATGGGGGAAACATTTCGGCCAGGTGGGCACTGATGCCGCTGCTGTTGTTAATATTGATGTGGATGTCTTGCTAGTGTTTTCGATGTTGCTGGAGTTGTTGATGATGTGTTGCTAGTGTTGTTGATGTTGCTGGTGTTCTTAATGATGTGTTGCTGGTGATGTTGATGATGTTTTTTATGTTTGTTTTTCACGTATGTTTTTTGGGGAGTGGTGGGAGAGGGGAGTGGGGAGGTTGTCTGACGTTGAAATGATAGGCAAGAAGGATATAAATATCTAAGCCTGCTCACTTTCTCTTTGGCTGGTCAGTCGGTCGGTCGGTTGGTTGGTCGGTCGGTCGGTCCTCTCGTCGGCTCTCTCACCTGGCTGCCTGCCGGTTTGCCCGTTTGCTTGTCTAATTTCCTGCGCCGTGCCCGTCTGTCTATCTATTTGTCTGTCCGACTTTCTAATGTCCCTCTACCAAACTGTCTGTCTGTCTGTCTGTCTGTCTGTCTGTCTGTCTGTCTGTCTGTATTGTCTTTCCTTCCGTGCATCAGTACATCCCGTTGGACCATCTGTTTTTCTGTCTGTCTCTGTGTTCCCCAGTCCACCCCTACACGCACACAAACACACACACACAGGCGCGCGCGCACACACACACCCAATCGTGTTGTCCTTGTGAATCATGCCAATAACCATATATCTGGTGTAAAGTGAGGGCACACACGTCACGAATACCGGACGATCCCAGACAGTCTGACGTGAACCCGCGAGAACGAGCGGTTTCCCCGACTGGTGTGTTATTTAAACATGTGAGTCTGTGAAGAACATTTCGCCACTGGTCAATGAAATGTGTGTCGGTCGAGCGCCTAGACGCTGTGGAGATAACAGATAATGGAAATGGCAACCGTGTAGCAGATACCGTTGGAGGGCATGTGAATGTGATAGGATATCACATATACTAGGTCGTGGCATTATCAGGTAGGTTGCCCATCTTCCTTTCCACGAATTAAAAAAAAAAACCGATTAATTGCCATGGGATGATTAATCGTCTTAAGCGACTTCCTGTATCTGCCATGGGTTTATATACAGCAGTTGTCATTGTGTAACTTCCTTTGATTTGATATATAATACAAAATGTCTGCCACCATATTAACAGCTGTAAAGTCATATCTGTGATACACCACTACTTCCTATATTCCGCCGTCCAGTCTTGTTAGGTTCTAATTACTTTTTGTTTGGCACTGAATCTGTTAAGGGAAGTACGTATAATTTAGTTTACGAGACCTTGTCGACCCCAGTGTCTGGCGTGGTAAAGAAATGAAAATCGTTGTCTTCTTCTCTCCTCTTCTGTTGTGGGCAAACAAGGGTACTTGATAAGGTTTGCTTCGCATAAGAAGGCCGAACGTTCTGTCTCTCTGTACCGGCGCTGTGGCTAAAGGGCAGTGAACGGGTTTCACCACCACTCCGCGACACAGCTGCAAACAATTTGGAAGCGGACTATGTTGCGTTGATTTCAATGGTAAGGTCGTCAGTCGTTCAGAAAGCAGTGGTAAACAACTGAACATAAAGATTGCCTAATAAATCACAGTTTCTAAAACTGCAGAAATTGATTGCAACGTCCTGTTAAGGACAAACAACTAATTTGACTGTATTTTCTGCGTATGCCATTCTTCATGCTATTTGTCTATTGCCACTTTTTCTCATCTTGTCTCTTCAGTGACACAAATAGCTTTTCTGAAGCATGGCACGTTCCGCAACTCAAGACATCCCTAATATGATACAAAGACACACAATGGATGTAGCCATATGCCATATCGTAGCAATTATTACATTCAATCCAAGTAATTTCAACATAGAAAGACGACTATTGTCAAACGAAAAGCTATTTTAACATAAAAAGTCAATTTGTTTGAATTGTAATGTTTTGAGAGGAAACACATCCGTCATGTATGACACGTGATTGATGTGGCTATTGAGATGTTGCCGGTGCGAAAGGCGCTTTCCGCGAGCTGAGGTCTTCTATGTCATAGATGTTTAGTTCTTGCGACGTGTGGGACGCAAGCGAAAAGTGCAATCGACATCTTTTACGTTGGTGTGTGGGAGGTTCGGCTGTGGGAGGTGGTTGGTTCGAGTTATTTCTTGCAGTAATAGGTCAGCATGGCCGAATAGATAAGAACGCGTTGTTCTTAAAAATCCGGTGTGTTGATGCCGAGGTAAGGATTTCAACCTCTACACCCGACCATTGGACTAACATGTTAACCGCTAGACCTTGACTAGGGGGTCGTAAATTACAAGTACCTCTGAAATCAGTGTGGGTTTTCCTCATGGCGAAAGTCACTGGTAATAGGGAAAGCTAATATACAAACAAAACAAAGTCCAATGATACTAGAAGTAGTGTGTACAGATTTTACTTGACTTCAATGCGAGTGAGCGCAAAGGAAAATTACTTGCAGTCGGAGGTCGGCATGGAGGTCAGCATGGCCAAATGGGTAAGAGCGCAAGTGATTATACTTCCATTATGTTGATGGCGAGGTAGTGGGTTTAATCCCTACACAGGTCAGTTGGACTCAAATGTTGATTTCTCGCCCTTGACTTGGGGACTTAAATTTCAAGTACCTCAAAAGTTGGAGTAGGTTCGCCTGATGATGAGGGACACTGGTAAAAGGGGAACATCAGCCCAGCGTGGATTACGCACGAGTTCAAAGCAAGCGAATGAAAACAAATTGTCTTGCCGTGCCATCACAACGGAATTAACCAACCGTATATGTATCTCCAATGAAATTATCAGGAACCTAGGAACAGAGGCCAAAGCAAAGCTGTTGCAGATCTTCAAAACAGCTGGACCTTTGGAAGTGCTCCACAAGCCTGGAGAAAAGCAATCATGATACCCCTCCTAAAATCAGGGAAAGATAGTTCCATTGAATGCAGCTACAGACCAATTAGCCTCACCAGCTGTCTCTGCAAAACAATGGAGTGCATCACCAATAACAGACTGCAGTGGTACATTGAAAGTGAAAACATCATTGAGCCACAACAGGCTGGCTTTAGGCAGCGCTACTCTAGGAAGATCAGACAACCTACCTCTCTCAAGAAGTTGAGAACGCATTCCAAGAGAAGAAGCTGGTGCTTACTGCATCGATAGATCTGAAGAAAGCCTTTGACAAAGTCTGGAAAGAAAGTCTGATGAAGAAACTGAGAAACTGTAAAGTCAATGGAAGAATGTACAAATGGATGAAAGTATACTTGCACAACAGAAGAGCCGAGTTCAGATAGACGGACTCAAGAGCAAGAAAGTACTACTGCACCACGGTTTTCTTCAGGGCGGAGTCTTGTCCCCCACACTTTTCCTAATCTTCATCAATGATCTTGTTGTTAATCTACCACATGGAATTAAAGCGGCAATGTACGCTGATGACCTGTTTCTATGGAGCACCAATGAACATGCATCAGTGACCACCAGGTCGCTACAAAGAGCTGTAGATGCATTTGTTACATGGGAAAATAGATCGTGTATCAGCATGAACACTAACAAGTGCAGCACCACTCTATTTACCCTCTCTCCAAAACAAAGGCAGGGATCATCCAGATAAATGGAATACCCCTTAGAGAAGATAAAGAACCAACATACATTGGAGTAACATTTGATGGCAGGCTGACATGGAGAAAGCACATCAACAAAGGAGTAGCAAAAGCCACAAGGAAAATAGCCACCCTGAGAAAACTAAGTGGAACCACACTGAGAGTCAGTGGGAAAATACTTAGAAAAGTTTATCAATAGAGCATAAGACCACACCTGGAATACGGGTCAACTGCGTAGTGTTCAGCATACTTCATGTCCCTAAACCTAGGATAAACTTACATAAAACAAGCTTAGCATACTCTGCCGCTCAGTTGTGGAACAATCTTCCACAAGAAATCAAAGACACCACCAATCATTATACATACATTCACAACCTGTTTGAACAATACCTCAGTACAGACTACATTCCCCCATAAACAAACAAATAAACAAAAACAACAAAAAATACAATAATAAGGGTAAATTATCTCAAACGACAACTAGCCAAAAATCCATTCCCATATGTATGATACGTTACACCTTCCTTGGGTAATTATAATGCTCATGGTAAACATTGCCTCGGTGAGTCATTTATTATTGATTAATTTTCATGCGTTTTAATGCTTATTGCTCTTTGTTGTCAAAGATTTGCTTCATAAGTGACGTTGAATGAAAGAATGTATGAGAGGAAAGAAAGAAGAAGGGCAGAATGTCAGACGGGCCTGCGTGCCCAATTCTTAACCCTTTGAAAATAAAGATTGTTCGTTCGTTCGTTGGTTCGTTGGTTTGTTGGTTCGTTCGTTCGTTCGTTCATTCGTTCGTTCGTTTGTTCGTTCGATATACGTGTATTTTTCATGTATTGTTGAATGTGCTTTCTGTCATTTCTATTCCTTTCGTGATTTTCAGGTTTACATTCCATAATTTTAGTTCACCCGGGGGTTAGACCTGGCATATGATGCCATCAGTTGTACAAGTGTCTAGCTGATCGACTCTAACTATATATGGTACTTTAGAGAGGCAATGGTTCTGTTTGATGATGGTAAGTGAAACAAGTCAATGTATTAAGTATCTGGGTACTTTGATGACCTCACCTGGAATATGTGTTAAAGAAGGTAATGGTATGGAATAGTGTAAAATGAGGTGAGACAAAGAGCTCTTTGGAGCTATATCGAGTCAACCCTCATGTACGGAAGTCAGTCATTGACAATTACGACTAGTGATAAATTATCTGGAGGCTATAGAGATGTGATGTTACAGAACAATAATGAGAGCGCAGTGGACATATAAAAAGAGTAATAAAGATATCTTGAAAGAAGTTAGCTAACAAAGAAAACTGGTTACCCGGATCATAAGAGGACTGTCCACATTCTTTGGGAACAGTCAAGAGAAGAGGGAAGCTGGAGTATGTCATGTCAACAGAAAAGCTTTAGGGGAAGAGATGCAGGGAGAGACCGAGGGAGAATATACTGGGCAGTTTGATATTATGACATGCAGGGACATCTGTATCAGAAATCAGTACTCGGGACAGAAGGCTGTGGACAGACATGAATACCATCGCCACACGGCATGGACTAAAGAAGATGGTGAATCTTGTGTGTCTTGTGATGTTAACTGTCTATTGTTTAAAGCGTTTTCTACTGTTAACATGTGTTCCGTGATTTGTGAATAAATCACAATCAATATTTATACACGTATTCGCCGGCCTGTACCTTGTCGTGTCATTTCCTTATCTCACTAAAGGCGAAGCCAGTTTCTCCATGTCTCAAAAGCTGAGCCAATTTCCGCATGTCTCGAAAGCTGAGTCAATTTCCCCATGTCTTAAAAGCTGAGCAAATACTTCCATGCCACTTAATTTAAGTCAGTTATCTTTTGGAGCTTTGTGATAATGAATATTAACAGGCAGCGTTGTGACAATAATATAAATCAAGGCAAGAACGAAAATATATGTGAACTGTATTCATCCATTCAGAAAATGTTTATCCCTAACTTATGTCAAACGACGACATTGCACATTGGATATTTATAAATGTATTGTATGTGTATGTGTGTGCTTGTGATTGTGTGTGTGTGTGTGTGTGTGTGTGTGTGTGTGTGTGTGTGTGTGTGTGTGTACTTGAGTATGTTGTCACAACGGGAAAGTTAAAGAAGTGGGGGGGGGGGGGGGTGGAGGCAAGGGGAGACCAAGAGAGAGGAAGCTGGACAGTTTGACATCGTGGCATGGAGGAACGTCGGTATCAGAAATGATTGGCAGCAAGTGAGACAGGAAGCGGTGGACAGGCATGATGGCCGACACCATACGACATGTGCTGTTAATAGAAGAAGAAGATAGAGGAGGAGAAGAATAACAAGAACAAGACGAAGGCAGCAGAAGAAGAAGAAGAAGAAGAAGAAGAAGAAGAAGAAGAAGAAGAAGAAGAAGGAGGAGGAGGTGGAGGGAGAGGCGGAGGAGGAGGAGGAGGTGGAGGAAGAGGCGGAGGAGGAGAATAAGCGGAAGCAGAAGAAGTAGGAGGTGGAAGTGTGTGTGTGTGTGTGTGTGTGTGTGTGTGTGTGTGCCATGTGGCAATATAAGGCTTACAGCAATAAGCTTACAGGTTAACAAAAGGTCTACGGTAACAGACCAATAAAGGGAAAAGTGAGAACAAGTCACGCAACATCAAGTAACTGACGCGCTTTGATAAAGCGTGCATAGGTAGATCGGGCACATGATGATGATGAATAGCGCCAAGGGAAATTATTTATGAAAGTTGCCTATCACATGACTGGAATAGGTTGGTTCACGTGAAAAGAGACAACTGACGGTTAGGTCTGGAGTGCTGACAAGAAAAGACGTGTGGAAGTTTTCTGTGGCAATGAAGTGGTTTCCGAACGTAAGTGTGAAAGCTTTATTAAATTGTGATAAGGGCCACCAGATTGTGTAATGGCTTATGAAAGCGCATAGTGATTTGAGCCGTTGGCCATCACTCGTACAACAAGCACCTGCGACAAATGTTGGTGTAAATTCTGCACCGCACGAGAAATGTGCGGAGCTGAACATAGCACGCTAACTCAATGCGTCGTTCGCCAGCCACCAAGAAGTAAGCAAGTGGGTAGTTTGTAGATATACAGTATTATGAGGTCTCAATGAATGACAGTCTGCAGTAACGATTGTATCACCTGAAAATGGTCGAGCTGTAATCCGAGACTGCATTTGTAATATTATTAATAATTATTTGTGAAACCACTTGCCCTCCCAGCAACATGGGATCTGGTGGTAACGTCTCGTGATACAAATGTGTGTAATAAAGTAAGGTGAACAAGGATGACTGGAGTTACTTGACTTCTTTTGTACCTCTGTGATTCTGCTTCGCTATCTACACAGACGAGCCATTCAAGAAATATACACGAAAGCCCAGTAGAGGTGTGGCAGTGTGTGTCGCGGACAGTGTTGGTAATATATGATAGGTATTGATACAATGTTAGCACTTCTTATGCAATAACCGGTTATAATGTTAACAGTTTAATCCACCATGTCAGATACTCTTCTTAGCTAGTTTTAGCGAAGCAGTGACGTCACAGTGTTTTAACATAGTAAGGCGTAATATAATAACGTATAATGCTGTAGCACATCATGGATAATGTGGAGTGATGAACCTTGACTGATGTCAAGATGAGCCACAGTGTTAGACAGTCAAACGGCGGTTTTCCTGTACGAGGCCTAGAAGGGCTGCAGTCGACTCTGGGATCACTACTCGATGTGCCTGAACGGACGTGAACGTTTGTCACAGAAATTACGCTTTAAAAAAAAAAATAACTTCCTGCTCCACTCATATACTTGTTGGACTGAAGGTATGCATAACCATACTCGACCTTCATTCGCCGATGAATGTCTATAGGTTTCACCCCTTCAAAATAATTAAACACAAAACGGATAACAGATCCTATTTGGCGCATGCGAAAAGTGGGGCAGTCATCTTTAAACTGACATTATGAAGTCGCCATATATTCTGCACCGTGATGTCAAGTGCTTAACACGCTTCACATCCTTAGCAACAATATTGACAGGATCCAAGACAATGGCGTAGTTATTGTAATTTCTTTCACACATTTAAGTTTTTCATTTGAATCCCAATGTTAACATAATTTATCACACCATCTTACTAACATAATGTTAATATAAGTTATCACACAATCTTCCTTACATAATGGTAATTTTTTTTTCTTTTTCAATTGGGTTTCCTAACTTAATGTTAATATAATTTAATACGCTATCTTCCTAACACAATGTTAATGTAATGTATCACATGATCTTCATAACACTATGTTAATATAATTCATCACGCCATCTTCCTAACACAGTTCTTATGCCTAAATATGGTCACTGGAAGGTCTTCTTCGTGATTATATATTGTATTTTGTGTATGTATTTGTTTAATGGTGAAGGCTAGTCGCCGCGGAAAGTCCTGTATTTTTCGTAGTTCTGTTTCGTAATTATGTTCTGTAAAGCTGTATTACTTTGTTTCATTTTATATTGTTTACATCTTCCTAACATAATGTTAAAGCAATATTGTGTTAACTTCTTATTTTATTACATGATCTCACTAACTTAATTTTAACATAATGTGGGTCATAACTATTGCCACCAACATCTCTAACACCAGTGTTAACATATTATTCAGTTAACACCATTGTACCATTGACTCAGGTAGATCACAAGAGGTCGTGTTGCAAGGATTAGCCAATCGATTTCCCCACGGGAAATGGCGGCTCAGAGGAGGATAACTTCATATACTTCCTATTCAGAAGCCTGCATTTTCAGCTAGTTAGTTGGTTATTCGGATGGGTCTCATTGAAGGTAATACAAAGATTATCATTTAGGGAACCCTTGAGCCGACTAAAACAACTCATGGATACATTCACACGTATTCGCCCGTGCTCATAGAAGCAGAAGAAGGAGAAGATATTAGAGGACACAGAAGACATACACCGGTCTCCGTGGCAAAGAAGTTACGGACGCGATTCGTAATCCCGTATACCCGAGTTCGAAACACAGCGATGCTGATTTTCTTCGGAAAAGGTATAGGTGCCGCGGGTCGTTCAGAAAGCAATGGTAAACTACTGAACGTAAAACTTGCCCAGGAATCACGAACAGCCAAAATGCTATGATTGACTGCTACGTCATGTGAAGGACATGCAACAAAATATTTTTAGTTGACGTACATGAATGAGAGCTATAGTTGTCGTACCGAGATTCAAATCTATCATCCCCAAATGGCGGCAGTTCCTCTAGACATATCGTGATATTCCAATGGATTGATATTAATTGTGTCCATATCCATAGTTGTGGCTTCAGGCGGATGATAGACCTAGTTAATGATGACATCATTATAGGGGTGTCTAATTGGTAAGTACACTTGTCTCAGCATCGAGGTGCTATCGCCATTTCGATGTGACAGATTCGAACCCTGGTAGGGTAACTATAACTTTAAATTGTTATGTTGTCTTGTGTGTTCTCTGATATCTACTTCCCTCTTCTGCTTCTATGAGCGCCAATCAGTACTTGTGAATTTATTTATGAGCTTTCATTGAATATAACGCGTTGCCATTGACAGTATGCATGAAACAGAATTAGAACTTCAACTAGATAAAATTTAATGATCGCATGGAATGGAAATTAGCAATGAAAAACAAACAGTAAGATACTGATGAATAGCTGCAAGGAACATAATGGAATGAATATCAAAATAAATGGAAGAGGAAACAATTTTTCATAGCTAGGTTCCACTATATGCAGTGATGGTAGTTCATGAATGATAGGGGTGGGGAACCGTTTTTCTGACAAGGGCCATTTTGATATTTATAACATCATTCGCTGACCATGCAAAATTATCAACTTAACAATGAGCCTGTTATATTTGGTCAAACATTTAATTAACTCACACTTAATGTGATGGTTAGAACCGCTTCTCTTTGATGAGGCCTGTGATGTTAGTATTCATGATGTTGCTGTTAGATTTACTGATGATTGTTTATAAAGCTAACAGATTTATTGAATTTTGTGTCCTGCTTGAGGTTGCCTTGGCGGGGTCGGACCAGATAATTTCGCGGGCCCTATACGGTCCTTGGGCCGGACTCTGTTGTAAAGAGATCAAAGCAAGACTCGAGATGGCTTAGTTTTCCATGACAACGTTGAATCCAATATTGAAATGCTACATCAGCTTTCCTCAGTTTTTCCATCAGTCAAGATTAAACATTGCGCGTGACTTGTGGTATCTATTCTTTTACCTGACTGTGGGATTTTGCCTCTCACTGCAGAAACAGAACGGTGGATGATCAAGGCTTTTGAATACAAATACTTTTGGACAATTCAGGGGATATCGTATAGGGAGCACAAAACAAAAACCTGTGTCAGAGACAAAGTAAATGTATATGCTGGTCATCAAGATGGCGTTTGTCAGTGCTGAAACACCAACAGCTTGTCTGGTTTGCCATGTTCTCCGTAATGGCACCCTGTCAATGATAAACCTCCAGGGAACAGCTGAGGGAAAACTGAGAAGAAGAAGACAGAGAAAACCATAAACTTATAACAGGGGCAAAATGTCGTACTTCCACACTTGCACTCTTACAAGAACCGGCACTGTGGTTTCAGCTGGCTTCGTGGCGAAGAGGTTACGGACGCAGTTTATAATCCCGCATACCGCGTTCGAAACATAGCTGCGAGCGATTTGGCAGCAGACTGCCTAGCGTTGGTTTTTTTTATTATAAAATGGCACGGGTGCCGGTCGTTCAGCAATGGCAAGCTAGTGAACGCAAACTTGCCAAGGAATCACAACAGTCAAAACATGCTGGTATTGACTACGACGTCCTGTAAAGGATATGCAACTAACTTTTTAACAGTGGCTTCGGGGATCGTGAAACTGCATTTCACAATCGCCTTTCACATTGAGTCAAGGGTTCCATGTCAGCCTCGGGCGATGTGGAAGCAGACCACTTTGATTTCGATGGTTTGACATTTCGACCGTTGAGAAAGCACTGGCAAACTACTGAACTAACATTGTACAGTAAACTACAATGGCCAATAAATGCTGGGGTTTATTGCTACGTCTTGCAAAATGACCTGGAACTAACCTTTAACTCTGAGAACAGAGACCGGCTGAGAACTCTTGTTACTGATGTTACCACCATGACAACCCTACGACCCATATCCGAGGTTTTGGAATACGATAATGGGACGATAGCTGGTCCGTGGCACTGTACGGCTTTGACACATGAAACCTGTCCAAAAAGAAGATAAATTAGAACTTGGAAACTGTTACAATGTGTTATCATTACAGCATGCATGGAGTGATAGACAAGAGGATGAATACATAGTTTCTTAATGCCATTGAAAAAAGGGTTGGTTTGGCTGAGAAGTTTAACACGCTTGAACTTCCTCTTCTGTCGGCGACGTAGTGGGGCTGTTTCGCAGGCCGGTTAACTGCACTTTCGTGTTGACTTCTCGTTCAAAAAGCAATGACAAGGTTTTATTTTTTTTTTAAATTTTGCATATAAGTTTTATTTACAGGGCATCGCTGTCAACACCAGCATTTTACTGCTGCTGTTGATGTCTTGGCAAGTTTACGTTCAGTAGTTTGCCATTGATTTCAGTGACATGTTTCTGAATGTGAAATTGTCGAGTACATCACAAACAATCAATAGGAGCAACGTCCTGCAAGAACATGTAATTGATTTGTTGAAATGACAGATATACGAAAACTCAGTCTGACGTGACTTGTTTGTAGTTTGAGACATGAACATTTGCAAATTAACATAATGGCGAACAGATTTCAGAGGAAAAGAAAAGGAGACTAAAGAAACAACTACATCGCATAGACACTCACATTCATTGGAGTTCCAACTTACCCTGTGCTAATGAGAATAACTGAACTGAACTCAACTTTTGTGCCGCCTTCCTAACAACGAAATAATATTAACATTATTTATTAACAACGAAGGAGTTCTGTTTTAATATTATTAATTGTTATAATTTCATATTTTCCATTTGATATGTTTGTGTTGTTCCGTTCCTGATGAAGATTTATATAATCAAAATTATGTTTGTTATGTCGTAGTAGACTAATGTTTATCTTATTATCATATATTTTTTTTGGATTTTTTCATAGTTATTTTAATTTTCACCGCTTGATTTTGTTCGCCATTGTGGAGTTTGTTGTAAGGTATGTATGCTATGTCCTTGTTTAGTATCTCTCACCTTGTCGAAGGAGTCACACATACATAAAGATTTTATTTCCTATTGTTATATCTTGCTGCAGTCTTAGCTTCTCTTATCTAATGTGAATTAGTTAGAACCGGGGACAATGGTGTGATAGGATCAGGCGACTTTAACACGTCTTAAGACTGACTAATCGGATAATATTGATGACGATGATGATAATGTTAATGATAATAATGATATGGATGATGATGGTAATGTTGATAACGATAAAAACGATTATAATGATGATGATCATGACGAACATAAAGATGATAATACTGATGCTGATGCTGATGATGATGATGATGATGATGATGATGATGATGATGATGATGATGATGATGTTGATGATGATGATGATGATGAGGATGATTTGATAATCATGATAATCTTGATAATAATTATGGTGATGATATTAATGATGACGACCACGATGATGATGAAAGTGATGATGCTGGTGAAATTGTTGATAATTATAAAGATGATGATGATGATGATGATGATGATGATGATGATGATGATGATGATGATGATGATGATGATGATGATGATGATGATGATGATGATGATGATGATGATGATTGTGATGTTTTTTGTGGGTTTATAGATAATTACAGAAGCTCCAATGAGTGAAGTTCTATAAAGTATATCTCTCTTTAAAAGATACAGGTTAGTAACAGCAAGTTTTGTCTAGAGGCATTGATATTTATTCTCGCAGAACCCTTGTAGAGAAACCATTTAGAATTTGGCTCTTCGAGTACCCCCACTGTGAGAAATTAGACCTAAGTTTAAGTTCAACACAGAATTATTAGTAGATGATTTCCCTTCTAGGTTATATAGAGATCTTGGCAGTTAGCCACAGCAACAAATGAAAAGCAGTTCTCTCATCTATCTTGTTGACTGTGCTCTGGTCGCCAACCTCATTCTGATCTCTTTAATATTATTTCAAGTGACACAAGACACTTGGACAAATGACCACATTGACAATTGAACCATTGTAGTGAACATAAACAACACCAATTGCACTTTACACCGGTTGAACAAGACATCAACATGAGAAGATCTTGACAACAGTTGGACACACATTCACAAAGGAATGATCACACCAACAGATTAGACAAGCCATACATCATGGAAGATACTTGACAACAACCACACAGGACTTCCACAATATAGTAACCAACAACAGCACAGTAGAGTAAACAGTCACCATGAAGATGCTTGACAACAGTTGGACAATTCATTCACAACAGTGTACAAGACAACCACAGAGACCTGTATCTCAAAAACTGTTCTCTTACTATCATCATTTTATTAATGTCTGCTGAGGTCAAGTGAAGACTCAGGCTTCATATATTGCCAAATATTTACATTTCAATTATAATTTTATATGCAATATAAGTGACAGTGATAATGAAAACCCAAACACATCACTCAATATCCCCACATGACATCAATTTAAAACAAACCCTCCTCCTTCACGTCTCTACTCCATCAAGTTATCCTACACCACAAACACTTCCTGCAACTATCCTTTCTTCTACTTTCTATGAGGGAAACACATGATAAGCCATAGTCTGGAGCAAGCATACGGACATTCTGCTCCAATGATCTTTGTACATCCTGTTATCACCTATGAAGGGTGTTGGGAAAGTCTCAGGTTGCAGTTTTCCCCATGATGTTTTCCCAAGTAAGACTACTTATTCCCTACTGTCACAGTTTGAAGAAAGTTTACAGCCCTGTCTTTTCAATGGTGAGTAGACTGTTCATGGAGTTGGCACTTAGGACTAGTTCTACATTTCCAGTAGAGGAAGATCTAAAAACCATTATGTCCTAGCATTCTTCCTTATCAGTCTATCTCCCCTAAAAGCTTCTGATGGTACTGAATCACAACACCTTATCATTAATCCATTTGTGAATTGGCTCTATGTATTATCCTTCTTCTCCATTAGCTTTTCAGCCAGTATTAAGCTGGAATACTCCTCAAGATATGGTTTTGAGGAGAAGTATGGTAATCTCCAGGTACACATTGATGTCCACTCTTGGCCAGTAGAGGCATGCTGAAAACCAGGTGATCTCTCACTCCCAAGGTTTCTTCTTGAATTTCTCTTGAAGAGATAGCCCGGAACATTTATAAAAATGGAGAGTATCCCTGTCCTAGGCTTTTCATAAAAGACTTTTCTTCAGTGCCTCTGTATCGGCCAGAATTTGTGAATTCAGGCTGAATATTTTCACCCTGTAGTGATGTGGTACTATTGGAGTCTCATTATAAAGCTGGATTTAAGGCTAGAGCTCAGGACTTCCCTGGAGTTGTCCTGGTAATTGAAGGCCTCCCCATCTTCCTCATTCTCTGTTAATAAACAAAGGCACAACATGTGTTTTACATCTGTTTAAACATTGTCATGGTTATGTAGTACCATTACAGATTCAGAGAGGAATGGGAGGGAAGAGAGGAGAGTGATATTCGAACACCTGCGCCTCACTGGTGATGAAGTGCAATTTTATCTGGTGGTTTGGGGTGATATCTTTTCTCAAGGTTCATCCCCAAAATTGTGAAATCATAGGCACATATGCTTAATCAGGGGCAGCTTCACACAATTATCTTGCAATTATTTGTCTATATAAATTCTCACAATAAGTAGATCTCAGAGGACCGGTGTACCATGAGAACAGACAGTGTGATTAAGCATTAAGAAGTAGGCATTGTAAGGCTGCAATCATGCACTAGCATTTCAAAGCAAGACATGAAGCAAACAGCATAAAATGAACACCTTCATGAGGCACCTCTGCTGAACCAATCACCATAAGGCAGATATGAGATAGATAGAAGACAGGCATCTTTCATGACTGCACTAGGCAATATCATTAAACTAATGGCAATGGACCAATTAGCAATTCATAAAGGTGATACCTTGGTACAAGAATGTCCTATCTCATTCACACTCACACCGCCATGCCAAACTTCCTCCTCTCAAGCTAGACCCGGTTCACAAGCACCATCAAATCATCATCATCATCATCATAGTGTTGTGCTCTTTTCCCATTAAACAGTAGCAATATCTACTGCAATGGGTACCAAGCAATATTGCATAAGCAATGCCTTCACATGTGGAGTACACATATGAAAGAAAACATGAATTTTCCCTGACACATAGCATGAGCCTTTACATGTATTCAGCTGACTAGACTCTATAGGTTCTGACCACATTTTGCTCCTTATTGGAATGTAGTTCATATAACCTAAACCATTGTTGCAAAGGAACCAGCGCATAACGTCAAAGAGAAATTGCATCCTAGGCAAATCTATATGAATGCTTTTTTGGCAATTTTCTTGAGCGTAATACAGTCACCAGACATTACAGGAACTTTGTAATTTCTAAAGTGCAATACAGTCCTGCAAACATGGATATAATAAGCGTCTTTATGTTTACAAATATGAGAGGTTAATTATATAACTACCATCTCATTCACTCAAACAATCTCAGCCATTATAAGGGAAAAGTTACATGTAGCATCACACATTCTGAAACAGAACTGCCAAAAGTAACTCGCAAGAGCAGTGTACAGTTTGGTTAAGAATGGGTCATGATAGGCACTCAACGAATGTTCAGAGCGCACAAAGGTTTTGCAATATGCATTGAGCGTAGTTTACAGTCACAAGCATATGCAAATCATCAAATCAGACAGACAATAGACATGGTAAGAATATTTCACTGTGGTAGACATGACAGGTTGGAGCGGCAGTTTTAGTGTCACTGTACAACGAAGTTCTGTCTTCATTTCCACATTTTCTCAAGAAAATACTCTGCCATTCGTCTCTCTCTCTCTCTCTCTCTCTCTCTCTCTCTCTCTCTCTCTCTCTCTCTCTCTCTCTCTCTCTCTCTCTCTCTCTCTCTCTCTCTCTCTTATCATCAGGCTTACACATAACATATTAAACGATGTGTGGTACCTGAGGGGCAGAATCTACATCCTAGAGAATGATTTGGCATGTTTTACCACTGCATCTTAAGCACATCTTAGCTGGATGGAATCACATCTTCGACTGGCGGGCTAATTAAGTATTAGCCTAGAAAATAGCGTTACTCGCCCAAGGGTCAACCAATCAAATGGAGTCCCCACCTCTCATCTACCCTCTCTCAATCTAGAATCTTCTAAGTTATTCTTAGACCGGGTTATCAAGACGGCTTACGTTGGTTAATCCCTGAGTATTGAGAAATGTAAATGGACTGGGGATGCGAACGTCTGGAGACATTATGTTACATAGATGATGATGATGATGATGATGATGATGATGATGATGATGATGATGATGATGATGATGATGATGATGATGATGATGAGGATGATGATGAGGATGATGATGATTAAAATAGAACAGATCGACGAACTATGAGTCGCTGGGTACAGATTGGGTGAAAATTGTTCTTATTAATGGAATTTAAAATTGGTCGATCACATGATCAATCTTCATCACACACATCCCACATTCAATGTCGTAAATTATAATAATTTTTAGCAAACTTCCGGCGCGCCCATTCCCAGTCCGTCATGACAAAAACTATTCCAGGAAACGAGAAAACATTATTTATAGTTATTAATGACATTTATTTGTTTTTTTTTTAATTTTTTTTAAACAGACGGCATTCCTCCTCATTTTACGTTCATGTACTCACCGGCACTGTGGCTCAAGGGTTGTGAATGTGTTTCACAATTCCCCGACAGAATCGACGGCTCCAAATCAGCGGCAGACGATCTGGAAGCAACCCGCGTTGTGTTGATTTTGATTGTATGAGCGTTTGTTGTTCATAAAGCAATATAGCAAACCACAAAACGTAAAAATTTGTTACTAAATCCCAAACAGCCAAAAGTTGCTAGGGTTGAATGCGAGGTCCTGTAAAGGAAACACAGCTAACTAGCTCACCGATAGTTGTATTTGCATATTGTTTTCCCAATTAACCATTGTCTGTGTTGTATTCGGGTTACAAAGGAAACGAAAAACAATTAATCTTCTGCCCTGGTCATGGGGGAGTTCGGGGGACTGAATAGGCTGATAGACTGGCAAGGAATGCACTTTCTGTGGTAAATTACTTATTAACAAGGGAGAGGTGGCCGGGCGCTTGTGGGACCAGATGGAGAAAGAGGTGGAACAGATTGAGCTCCCTTATTTGGAGAGAATGATATGGCGGGGGATCGACAAGGGCTCTGGAGGAATTTCAAATCTGAGATTGAAGCCAGGAGAACTTTCAATCAGATGGCAGTTAGAACCATTAGTAGTATGAATTTTCGTTGGCTGTTGAACGAGGGGACGAAGCGCGAGTTGGAATGTCCTGAATGCAGTTATGTCGTTTCTTAACTCAACTCAACTCAAACAAAAAAGCAAAAACCGAAATAATCAGCATTCAGAGCTTTAAGAACACTAGAACTTGTGCGGATTTAAAATAAGTTACATATTGTACCAAACTTAGAATATTTAATCATTATAGATAAATATCGGATCAGATATCAAATATATCACAATAGTTATGAATCACAACCACTGTGAATGGCAAACATGGATGCAATTAAACAAGAAATATTAATTAATAGGGGGATCAGCAGAATGGAGGACAAAAATTGAACGGCAAAATCACTAATTCCAAGCATAGGGAAAGAAAGATTTTAGGGTATTAAGAGGAGAGAAGACACTGGCGTTGGATGGGACACACATACACGCACACTCACACAAACATACGTTCACATATATACACACATACATTCATAAAGATAGACAGACAGTCTGACAGGCAGATGGTGGGACGGAAAACAAGCAGACACACAAACATGCATTCATAGACGCTTACATAGCTACATACATTGATGCCAACATGCATGCGTTCATAGATAGATAGATGGATACATGCACAGATGGAAACATATAGATACATAGATGGATACATACATAAATGGAAACATACATAGATTGATACATACATAGATGGAAACAAATAGATACTTAGATGGATACATACGTAGGTGGAAACATATAGATACTTAGATCTTCTTCTTCTTCTTTCGTTCGCTTGAAACATGTCTACAACTGCAATGTCGTCTCTTGTATGAATCTAACAGTCTTTTTTAGTTCATGCAGCGGTCCATAGAGTTTATCTTCCACTGTTTTCTCTCTAGGCCAGAAGGTTCGCCTGGATATGTTGTAGTTTGGGCAATCCTGGAGTATGTGCTCTGCTGTCTGCGACGCCAAACCACATGTGCACATGGCTGAGTCACCAATCTTGAATTTTGTATACAAGTGGTTGCGTAATCTATTGTGTCCTGTTCTGAGGCGCAGAAGAATGACCTGTTCTGATCTGTCCATAACGTGGTAGTCGTCTTGAGTAAGGTTTGGTGGCTTTCTGATTGATTTGATCATTCTTTTCTTTTGGTGGTATGTAATGGGCACATCAGGTTGTTCTTCTTTTGCTCCTTCCTTAGCCAATTGATCAGCTCTGTCGTTTCCGGGGACTCCACAGTGGGATGGTATCCACTGTATGGTGATCTTACGCTGACTGCTAAGTTCAGAAAGTAGTGTCCTCAGAACTGGCAATTTCCCAGACAGGAGCGCCTCTATTACGGATTTTGCATCTGTCAATATCACTGCAGGTTGTGTACCATGGCTGGTATTTTGTAATTTTTCTGTGGCTATCTTGATTGCCTCAATTTCAGCATCATAGTTATGGCAGTACTTTCCTGTTGGAATTCTGGCCGTTCTCTAGTATTATTTGGGTATTCTATGTACACTCCCGCTCCTCCATTTCAAACAGCATTTTGTGCTGACCCATCTGTGTAGACTCGGATCCAGAGGTCCTGTGGGTATTCATCATCAAGGAAGCTGAGAGTGGCTATTCTGCGCTGTACACTGTTCTGTTCTTCCTTGTCCAATATTCCTCTCACTTTTGACTGGATTTGTAGCGATATTCTATGCTCATCTTTCCACGGGAAATTTCTTAGATGGAAACATATAGATACTTAGATGGATACATACGTAGGTGGAAACATATAGATACTTAGATGAATACATACGTAGGTGGAAACATATAGATACTTAGATGGATACATACATATATGGAAACATATAGATACATAGATGGATACATACATAAATGGAAACATACATAGATGGATACATACATAGATGGAAACATATCGATACTTAGATGGATACATACGTAGGTGGAAACATATAGATACTTAGATGGATACATACATAGATGGAAACATATAGATACTTAGATGGATACATACGTAGGTGGAAACATATAGATACTTAGATGGATACATACATAGATGGAAACATATAGATACTTAGATGGACACATACGTAGGTGGAAACATATAGATACTTAGATGGATACATACATATATGGAAACATATAGATACTTAGATGGTTACATAGCAAACGGCGTTCTTCCACATCTCCCGTGGCTGATTTCGAAATTTCGACCCAGAAGGACAGAGAATTGTGAGGCGCAAGTTTCCGTAAGCTGTGAACGGGCTACGAAGAAGTCAGCAACGGGATCTACTGACTGGTTCACAGCTAGCCACCGAGGCGGAGGTTGAAGACTGAGGCAAACTGAGGAAAAGAAGCCGGCTTTCACGCGGTCAATTTCTGTGCAGTGATAACGCCGGTATATGAACTGGGCACCTTAGGGTCCCCCCTTCCATCGAGGTTGAGTTGTCTTCTGGGTAAACACTCAGCGATGTCGATATGGGATAAGTACGATAACGAACATCCCAAAGGTAGATACTCACGACAGGAGAAGCACTCCTGGGAGTCAAGACCGGTCGGGCCCGCCCTCTAAGAGTGTCAGGAAAGTAAAGGGACCGATACATTCGGCGAGGGGGAAACTACTTCTGATGATTAGAAATGTTCAATCGTGCTTCCTCCGCGGCGGAGTTTTTTGCGACTATGCCCTAACCCATCGCTTACTACAAAGCAAATCGACCTATGAACGTCAGTACATTCCTGACACGCTCTGGGTGTTAACTCCCCCATTAAGTGCGTGAATAAATAAGAAGATCGATAAATGAAGTACACAAGTATAAAATACGACATTAGTGTCTGAATCGATAACCACCCTAACAGTCAGTAATCAGATGAAACATTTCTCGCTGGTTTAATATTAAGTGTACTGTTTATTGATGCTATGGGGGATGGATAGAGAATGGCGCTGTTTCTGGCGCACAAGGTCAGTCAATAAAGGACCCTTCTACACACATTAAGGCGCATGGGGCACACAGTGATAGGCACACATATGTATAAACCAATCGGCACTCGGTAGGTCATGCGATCAGTATCGCACCGGTCGCCTTTACTACCCAATACATTCTTGGTACCTGTCACTGAGCGTGACTAAAGCTTACACTCGTATCACGGTCGAAAGGGCAGTTTGCGTTGTGCAAGAAGCACGCTTTCCACCGCGTCCAGGAGAAGAAAGGTCTCTGTTGGACTGGGATGACCGTGGTCGAAGTTAGACCCAGTGTAGACAATGACACCATTCACCTGTTTCCGTTACAGTATAGTTTTATTTACTATTGTTACATATAACTGTTTTAATGTAATGATATATGCTTAATGTAACTGCCTTAGTGCAATAGAGGACATGAAGGTGTTTGGCGTTTTGGTTCAGTGCTTGTAATTAATATGTCACTTTGTGGTTCGTGATGTATGCGATGGAAGAATGTTGGAGTCATAACAATACAGATATATTAGTCTAACCAGCCACTTACTTAATGACACCAAAATGTAATTATAATATAATAATGTGGCTCAACCAACAACTTGAATACAAAATGAGCCAGTACATTGATAATAAGCAATCGACTCAGCCACCGATACTCAGCAATCAATGCTGTGCCATGGCACTGTCAACTCCAGTACAACTGGTGTTTACTACGGGTTACTTCTGGCATCATAAAGTGGTGTTAACCACGGTCGATCATGTACATGGCACTGTCAACTCTGCCGAGCCAGTACAACTGGTGTTTACTACGGGTTACTTCTGGCATCATAAAGTGGTGTTAACCACGGTCGATCATGTACATGGCACTGTCAACTCTGCCGAGCCAGTACAACTGGTGTTTACTACGGGTTACTTCTGGCAGATTAAAGTGGTGTTAACCACGGTCGATCATGTACATGGCACTGTCAACTCTGCCGAGCCAGTACAACTGGTGTTTACTACGGGTTACTTCTGGCATCTTAAAGTGGTGTTAACCACGGTCGATCATGTACATGTCACTGTCAACTCTGCCGAGCCAGTATAACTGGTGTTTACTACGGGTTACTTCTGGCATCTTAAAGTGGTGTTAACCACGGTCGATCATGTACATGGCACTGTCAACTCTGCCGAGCCAATACAACTGGTGTTTACTACGGGTTACTTCTGGCATCATAATGTGGTGTTAACCACGGTCGATCATGTACTTCCACTAGTCAGTCAGCATTGCGATCCATGGAAACTCATTGTAAACCAATTAAGACTCAATGTGAACCATGGCACTACCGATTTTAGACTAGGTCGACCAGGGAACCCATGTCAATTTATTTTTAAATCTGACTTCGCACAGTTGCGGATTGAACTCATCACCAACGAGACGGCAAGAGAGTGTCTAGCCCTCTATGCCTCAGAAGCTCCCTGGTCTCAAGGTACTGAGTGCATACTCTCTTAGCGGAAAGTTAACAAAACCTAGAATGGTATACACATTGAAGACATCAGAGCGGCTTTATTTTTCTTTGGTCAACCCACTTTGTAATTAAGAGTTGGGAAACTGGAAATGGTATGACAGAATAACCAACGTAGAGTTCGTGGAGAGAAATAAATTCCAGAAAACAAATTGCAGTGAGCCAAGAGGTGAAGAAAAGACGCTGGAGTTGTATGGGATTCACATTGAGACAACTTGAGGACAGTATAATTAGAAGCTCTCTTCCCTGGAACCAACAAGACAAACAAAATAGCGGGAGAAGAAACACTTGGCGAAGAAAGTTAGAGATGAATAATATTGGGAGGATATGGAGGGAGCTCAGGAGATAATATGTCTTTGGCATGGTTTGGTCGAGGGCCTGTGCCCCAGAAGGGGGTAAAGGGAAGAAGACGAAGAAGAAGGAGGAGGATGAGGGGGATTAGGAGGAGGAGGAGAAGCAACTGGAACACTAAACTAATGCTAGAGAACTAACCACCATGTTACTACAGTTCTTGGATGTAGATATGCGATGTATACCGATTGTCTTCATGGACTAGGAGACACGTAAAGTCTGTTTGTTGTCTTCATGAATTACTAGAAGATATGCGAAGTTCACCGGTTGTCTTCATGAAGTACTAGGAGATATTCGAAGTTCACCGGTTGTCTTCATGAAGTACTAGGAGATATTCGAAGTTCACCGGTTGTCTTCATGAATTACTAGGAGATATGCGAGTATTCCCTTCTGCCATCATGCGGTACTTATAGATATGCGAAACCTATCAGCTACGAGTATCTTCACGCTCAAAGATATGCCAAGTGTACCGGTTGTTTTCATGAAGTGCTCCAAGATATGTAAAGTCTAACGGTTGTCTTCATGCATTACACTGAAATATGAGAGGAACACTTGTTTTACTCAAAGATATAGCAACAGCAGCTTCTCTGTTGGAAATACCCAGTCCATCTAACCCTTCTCCCTGATCTATTTATAATCAAACACAGAAACATGCATGAGGTTGCCTTCCTGTCTTAAGCTTTGACTGAACATGTCAAGATTTACGTTTTCTGTCAATCTTTGCAAACAACTAATGGAAACGGATCTTAGTAAATAAACATTAATGTATCCAGCCAATCCAATAAATAGGCATTTAGCCGAACGGAAAATGTACACAGAGGATTGGCTAATCGTCCTAACGTTGAATCAAAAAACGTGAGGGGAATTATCATATTGGATTACTGACTGCAGTCGAGGAGCTGGAAAATATTGGAAGAAGGGAAGGAAGCAAAACATTCGCGAAGGAAGGATGGTGGCTAGTCGTGCATCAAAGTGCACGTGTTGCTCCAGCGAAGAGCTGTTGTCTTTGGAAGAGCTGATTCGAAACTCAGATTACGGGTAAGTAGAAGTATAGATTCCTTGATCTCTCCTTGAGGCGTTGGGTCTATGGGGCTGGCCGTATCTTTTATACACTAAATGGCACACCGGCCACGTTAGTTCCCATGATATCTCCTGGTACCCACACTAAACAAGAAACGTCCTTTGCAGGGCGTTACAGTCAACCTTAATCCCAGATTGATTTATTAGACAATTTTATTTTCCATAGTTTGCCATTGCTTTCAGCACAAAAAGTCAACATTTACATTCAAGTGATTAACCTGTGTGTGTATTGAACCCATAACCTCGCCGTCAGCGCACCGGAAGTTTAAACATTGTAGGCTGGGTTAGTTTGGTAGCCCAGGTCAACTGATTATACATCCCCTCCTCCTCAATAGGGATTCGAACGCATCACTGTTGGGTCAGTAGGTGGAGTAGACATAGTGTGTTTCTATGATATTGTGTGCCCTTTTAGACAGACGAACAGACAAATAGACTGATGGATTGTTTAAATGACTGACTGACCGACGGATTGACCGATTGATTGATTAAGTGATCGATCGATCGATCGATCGATTGATTGATTGATTGATTGATTGATTGACGGCCGAACAGACAGTAATGTATACAGACAGACGGGAAGAGACAGACATGCAGGCAGGAAGGATAGACAGTTAAATAGATGAAAGGATGGATGGATGGGTGGAATGTGGTGTGGGTAAACATATAAGTGGGTAGGTTTACAGACAGATAGGTAACTGGATAGATAGGTAAGTTGAGTGGGTTGGTAGCTTGCTAAGCAGATAGTTTGGTATGTGGGTAGGTAGATAAGTTAATGGGTAGGTGGTTATATGTTATAACTATATGGCATGAAGCATACGCACTCATGCATCATTTAAACAATGTAACATATACAGACTAAACAATCTCGGACATTCTAATTATATGAAGTCTAGCCAAGAAACACTGCAACGTTTAGTTCAGCAATACCGGCTCTCTGGCGATACGGTTACGGCGGAGAATTTGTAATCCCGCATACCGCCTTTGAAACACAACTACGGGTGATTTGGCAGCATACCGGCTTGCGTTGGTTTTCATACAATGGTATCAATGCCCGTCTTTCAGAAAGCAATGGCAAACTTACTAAACGTAAATTTACCAAGAAATCACAAACAGCCAAAAAATGTTAGTGTTAAATGCAACGTCCTGTAAAGGATACGCATCTAACTTTTATAACAGCACTGTGTACCTAACCTGTAATTTCTGCAAATACACCTTTTGCACTTTCATAATTCTGTTTTATTTATGTCTACAAATGTACGATAAAGTAGTTATTTTGGGGGAGGAAATATTTACATTAAGAAATTCTGCCTGGCCATGTGATCACTGAGACAGGCATTGCTGTATTGACTTAAACCCCTCACAGATAGAATAAGGAAGGAGAAACAGGGGTTCTAGAAAATGGATACGTTGAAGTGAACGACGTGTGCTGGGGAAATCAATGAAATCATCATCATCATCATGTTCTGGCTGAATGTGGGCGTAGCCAGGCTAAATTTGAAACTCGTGAAACAGATGAAAATAACTGGCAGGTTATATAGAACCAGTTGTAAAATACGGCTGCCAATATTGGACAGTTAGTAAACAGGTAAACACAAAAGGAGAGGAGGTGAAATGGTTTTATACACGAATGCTGAAAATTCGTTTAGTCAGTTGGATATCCTTAACAGGACGTCGTAGTCAACCCCAATACTTTTGGCTGTTCGTGGTTTCTAAGCAAGCCTACGTTCAACAGATTGCTATTGCCTTCTAAAAAAAACGGCACTCATACCTTTGTATGGGAAAACAACGCAAGGTAGTCTGCTTCCAAATCTCCCGCAGCTGTTTTTCCAACACGGTATGCGGGATTACGATTTGTACCTGTAACCCCATCGCCACATAGCTGGAGAACATTCATTCAGCATTCAAAATGAGCAATCTGGATATATTGAGGGAGGCTAAGGCGCGCAGAGAACTTATCATAAACATTAGAAAGAGGTAGACATCCTCTTTTGGCCACATTATGAGAAGACAAAACTTGGAGCATGTTATGACTATTGTACACATTTGTGGAAAGACAAATAGAGGAAGGCATTTTAGTCCACTGGCCAGGGTAGGGTTTGAACCCGTTACCTCTGCATCAGAACACCGGAAGTGTAAGAGATAGCGCTTTTATCCTTTCCGCTATGCTGACCTCCATTGAACTTATCGATCCATCATAACATAGGCACTAGGATATTGTCAGACCTCCTTTGAACTGATCCACCCATCATAACAGTACACTAAGATATTGTAAGACCTCAATTGAACTAGTTAGTTAGTTAGTCGACAGATCATCCTCATTGCACATCGAACCATTCAGTCCATAAGTGCTCGGATCCCCTCCTCAGCAAATCCCGCAACGTGTAGCGGCTAACGACGCCAGTTCTGTGTTGGTTTATAAATCTTCTTTGGCTTCCTGCGTAGTGTTCTTGTTTGGCCACCCCTCTTTTAATTTGCTGCTCTCGCAGTCTGGCCATTGTTGTAGATTCACAGTCATCACTTGGTTCTCGCAAAAGTCTTACTTCTCGTAGAGCATTCAGAATGTCGGCCTGGTCCATGGCGCGTCCGCCCTCCACAGTAGCCTCACCTGCGAGCTTGTCAGCCCGCTCATTTCCTTGTACTCCCGCATGCCATGGCACGAAGATGAAACTAATCTTTGCCAGTCGAGACCGCTCCAGAGGCAGCAACCATTCTCTTCGGATCGACCCCTCCTCTATCCTCTTGATCATGTTCATTGAGTCGCTAAGGAAACAAGCCCTAGTGAATGTCTGTGTCTCGAGCCATGTTATTGCTTTACTTACTGCCATGACTTCCATGGTCAGGCTACTTGTGGTTTCAGTGAAAGCACCAGAGTCCTCCTTCACAATTCTCCCTCCGGCCCGAGCTGTAAAGGCCCATGAGCTTCTCACATGTCGGACGACCGACCCATCTGTGTAGATGACCGCGTCACCGTCTAGCGAATTCTCGAAAATCAACGCTTGTACTTCAGCCTCAACAGCAGCCGGATTTTCTTGTCTGCATTTTCTATCTAGTTGGATGCAAACTGAAAAGGATGTGCAGAAGTCTGTTGGCACTTGCACCCACTCCTCGCCAGGTTCTAAGTCCTCAAGTGAACACACCTGTTGAAGAATGTCTTCGGCTTGACCCATCCACGACCGTCCTCTTTTTAACCTGCTGCCCTTCACCTTCCTAATTTCACTATGCAGTGGATGTTGTGTGTTTGCGTTAATTCTGAGGTAGGCGCGTGCCCTGCAACCTTGTATTCTCTCTTCAATGGTTGGAAAACCAAGAAGGTAGCGCATCGCCCTGCATGCTGTATCTCTTCTACATCCAAGAATAATGCGCATAGCTTCATTCTGTATCCTTTCCATCCTTTCTATCTGCTTATGGCTGAGAGTCAGGATTGCCATTGCATACTCCAAAACAGACATGACCAACCCCTCGTACAGAAGACATAGATGGCGCTGCTCACAGTTTGCTGCCGCCATCACCCGCATCGCTGCCAAACCCCGCTTGGTCTTTGTTATCACCTGGTCTATGTGCACATTATAAGCAAGGCTTCGATCAAACCGTATCCCCAGGTAATTCATTGCCTGCGTTCTTTCCACCGTCTCTGAACACAGCATTACAGTTGGTGTTGGAGTGTTGACAATATGATTATTCAACGAGAACCAAGTTACTGTTGCCTTTGTTGGGTTGACCATTGCCCCAGCTTCATCACACCAAGTACTTATGCGATTGAGTTCGGTTTGTAGTTCCACAGCAACCTCCTCTCTATCCTTCCCCTGACGATACACTAAAACATCATCGGCATATGACAATATTCTGCCAGGTCCAGTGATCTGCTCAATTGAACTGATCGAGCCATCATAACATGGACACTAGGACATTGTAAGACCTCCATTGAACTGATCATCCCATTATAACGTGGGCATTGGGATATTGTAAGACCTCCATTGAACTGATCATCCCATTATAACGTGGGCATTGGGATATTTAAGACCTCCATGGAACTGATCATCCCACTATAACGTGGGCATTGGGATATTGTAAGATCTCCATTGAACTGATCATCCCACTATAACGAAAGCATTAGGATATTGTAACACCTCCTTTGAACTGATCGACCCATCATAATATGGGCATTGGTATATTGTAAGACCTCCATTGAACTGATCAGCCCATCATAACGTGGGCATTGGGATATTGTAAGACCTCCATTGCATTGAACTGATCAACCCATCATAACGTGGGCATTGGAATATTGTAAGACCTCCATTGAACTGATCGACTCATCATAAAATGGGAATTGGGATATTTTAAAACCTCCATTGAACTGATCCAACCATCATAACGTGGGCACTAAGATATTGTAAGACCTCCATTGAACTGATCGTCCCATCATAACGTGGGCATTGGTATATTGTAAGACCTCCATTGAACTGATCGACCCATCATAACGTAGGCATTGGTATATTTTAAGACCTCCATTGAACTGATCGTCCCATCATAACATGGGAACTAAGATGTTGTAAGACCTCCATTGAACTGATCGTCCCATTATAACGTGGGCACTAGGATATTGTAAGACCTCAATTGAACAGATCAACCCATTATAACGCGGTAGCCTGGATATTATAAGACTTCCATTGAACTGATCGACTTTACATAACATGGGCATTGGGATATTGTAAGACCTCCATTGACCTGATCAACCAATCATGACATGGATACTAAGATATTGTAAGACCTCCATAGAACTGATCGTCTCATCATAACATAGGCACTAAGATATTGTATGACCTCCATTGAACTGATCAACCCATCATGACATGGGCACTAAGATATTTTAAGACCTCTGTTTTTTCGTTTCCATACCAGCGAGATGTCGACCTCACAACCTCTCGAGTGTTGATTGGGTTATTAAAAGATGGGCTAGCACCACATACAAAATATATTTCAAGGCGTGAGAAGAATCCTTCTCGTTTGCTTTCTTTTGATAGTTTTAAAAAAAGACTTATTCCTACTGTAACAGATTCAGTGCCAAACAGGAAGTAAGTTTGGACCAAACTAAAATGGATCGCGAAACATGGAAAGAAGGCGTTTGTCACAGTTATGACGTTATGACACTGTGAGCTGTGAGTTTCGTGTGAAATGCTTTTGAATCTGCCCGAGGTGTTTCTGCATGTTCGGAGCGATGGCAGCTGGCTATGTCCCAGAGTTGACCGGTTTTTACCTTATGCAGAAATGCGTGGCTGCTGGGCTTCTGGTTGACTGCCACTACCATCGACGATGAACTGTAATTTCGTGGACTGTGTGGGTGAACATCTAGGAAAGATCCAGATAGGAAAATGACTGCCGAGTCCATCAGAGATGAACTGGGTGTTTCATGGGGGACTATTGTGTTGACATTCTGGCTGCGGCATTATGCACAGTGTATCTGTGCGGGCTGTTTGTCGAGACTCCTGTCTTTTCCACTTTTCACATTGGGCAATGGTCATCGTTTTGTGTGATATTCGCTGGCACAGGAACGGAGCATAATGGGGACGACCCGTTGCTGTGAAGTTGGAACCGCGACTAACTAACTAACTAACTATGACGTTAAAGTTGTTTTTATAGCAGCAGTTATGTTGTATTATAACGCAATGACAGAATTTCTATGATATGTTAGCCCATTTAAGATACAGGAAGTTGTTAAGTCGATTAATCATCCCATGGCACTTAACCAGTAAACCTGCACCGTGTACATGAAAACTGGAAAGAGAAATCGCAAATGGAAAGCATTCGATGTAAAATTTAAAAAAAAGAGTCATAAGCAGGAACGTGTACAAATTGTGTTACACGGCAGCTTACTGTGTTGATTCCTGTTGGGTGAACACAGCCCATAGTAGGGATCAAAAAGATTTTCCTTTGAAGTCTGTTGAAGCGTTTATCATAGCATGGTTTATTGACGTTTGCACGTCCATGGATCTACGGCACTTTTATGACTTCGATGATTAAAATGATTAGAAGCAGGATTCTGCATGCACTGAAATCTCCCTCAGAATTTTCATCAAACTGTTTGCTAAACGCAAATAAAGTAGGACTGAATTTTGTGCGATCATAAATCACACTGTTTCTTCTATCATCATCATCATGTGCCATACCCATAAACGTGGGCGGTCATGTTTCGCCATCTCACTCGTTCATCAGAGTCGTGGATCAATTCTTGTCTCGATCATGTCATGTGGCCAAGCCATCCAAATATGTACTTCCCTGCCTTCCCCTTGTTATTTTCCTCTTATCCTTGCCAGTTGTCACGAAGTATTCTAGTGTATTTTTTCTAATAATATGCCCCACAAATGTTGACCGTCTATGTCTAATTTGATAGGTTATGGTCATAATTAGATCGCCGCCTAAAGGCGGTTGTAGCAAGACTATCAACCTGTTAATTTCCTTGTATACCTAAAAGCCAAGGATAGAAAATCCATATGCTCTTCGTTGGCTACCGTAGAAGCACCTTTTCTACGCCATAAATTGTATTGGGTATACGCCCATAATTTTCTAGACCCATGGTCACTCGATAGGTGATGTGGTCAATATCGCATTGGAATTGCCTTGTGCCCATTTTAGCCTGGGTCCATCTGGAAGCCACGCTTCAACCACATTACCACCATGACGGCATACAAACCAGCATTTCCCCGGCTGGCGTTTTTGGATCACATTTTTAATGCAGCAGTGAGACTCCCTGAAACATATTTGGAAACCCCTGTCCTAGATGAACCAGCCTGGGAAATTCCCTATTTGCCTTCATCTCTTCTGCCCAATTCCCCATCAGTCTGGAAATGGTCCTCTAGGGACACACAAACACGGCACGCGTTGGCAATAGCTGGAACAAGATATCAAAGGACGAGAGCGCTTGATAATATTCAACATTACGAGCAGAAAATACCGCTTTGTGTGTTGTTTACAGTAGTTGATAGACAGTGCATTTAACGTAATGGTGTTGTTTTGTGAGTGGTTATTATTTTGTTTGTTATTGTAGGTGCTGCAGTGTTTGCTGTTGTTATTGGTAATCAACTTCGTCATCTTCTTCTTCTTCTTCTTCTTCTTCTTCTTCTTCTTCTTCCTCGACCTCTTCCTCTTCCTCCTCCTCCTCCTCTGCCTCTTCCTCTTCCTCCTCCTTCTCTCTTCTTCCTCTTCCTCTTCCTCTTCTTCTTCTTCTTTCTCCCCCTCCTCCTTCTCTTCTTCCTTCTTCTTCTTCTTCTTCTTCTTCTTCTTCTTCTTCTTCTTCTTCTTCTTCTTCTTCTTCTTCTTCTTCTTCTTTTTCCGCTCCTCTTCCTTTCTTCTCCTCTTCCTCCTCCTTATTCCTATTCTTCCTTCCTATTGCTCTGTCCTCTTGTTTCCTCACCTTTCCCCTTCCATCTACTCACTTGCTTCTGCACCGCCTCCTATTCTTCTTGTTCTTCTTCCTCCAGTTTCTCCTGCATCTTCCTTTTCCTTTCTTCTCCACCTCCATATTTTAAAGCTCCTACTCTGCGTCTGCGTCCACTTCTTCTTTTTAAATTTTTTTTTCTCTATCTTCTTTCTTCTTCTACTTCTTCCTCTTTCTCCAATTTTCTTCTGATTCCCCATCTCTTCTTCTTCTTCCTCATTCTCTTCATCATCATCATCATCATCTCCCTCTCTTCTTCTTCACTATTATTCTAGTAATGTCTTCAAATCATGTGCTGTAGTTTGGGATGTACATTGCTGTAAATAAGCGCTCCAATAAACGTCAAAGTAGCGTTGTGTGGATATATTCCTCTACGGGAAATGTTCAGTCCACAACTGACAAAGCAAATGGTCGTCTCCAGGGACCTGCTCTACTATCAGTTCCATGTGTTCGCGTGGGTACAGGAGTAATGGGGCCAATTCTTGTTCTCTTCTTCTGCTCTTTATTCCCCACTGGGACATGGACTCTCAACCAAAACCTGCCAAGGCGTTCTATCTTCTGCAATCTCCTGCAACTCTCTCCATGTCCTCACAATATTATCCACCCCGGTCTGTAATTCTCTTCCCAAAGTGTCCCCTCACAATATTATCCACCCCGGTCTGTAATTCTCTTCCCAAAGTGTTGTTAAGTCTCCTGCTATTTCGTTTGCCTTGTGGATTCCAGACAGTGACCAATTATAGCGTGTGTAAATGACAGTAAATCGACTGTTCAGTTTGTTCTCTATTGTTCTGATACGGCACAGGCTGACCTGTTTTGCTCGATGAAGATAATAACTGTTGTTTCTTTGTTTTTGTGATGGAATTTCTAATAGAATTAAGAAGATCCCTCTTTTAACCAAGGGTGATTGATTGGTTATTCTATTTGGTACCGCTGTGCTCCTTCTTTAGCTAACATGTCTGCTATTTCACACCCCGATACACCATCATGTGATGATGTCTACTGTACAACCCTTTTGTTGGTGATGACTTTAGTTCATCTCCATCACAGACTAAAATTGTGATTTCTCGCCCTTGACTTGAGAATGTACATTACAAGTACCTCTGAAGTCGGAGAGGGTTCGCCTGATGGCAAGGGACACTGGTAATAGGTAACGATAATCCACACGCAAAAATCAGTCCAGTGAAACAGAAGTAGTAGTAGCACGTGTATGGACGGGGTTTGAGTTCAAAGCAAGGGGACGGGGAAAAGTGTTATTCCGTTAGACTTGGTCGGGTATCTCACACGATCAGCAGTCTTGAAATGGGTCTATGTTCTTGTCTGAATTATACCATGGAGCCCAGTTATGGGGGTATTTATCTCGGTCTTGCCTTCGCACTTTTTCCATCAAGTTTGCCAGTTGTCACTAAGTTTTCAAGTTTATTTCTTCTTACAAACGTGCCCCAAAAATCTTTACTTATGACTTTAGAGCAGGTAGTTTATCACTGTTCAGGGCTTGTAGAACTGATATTACATCAGTAAGAAATGGATAGGCACCATACCGTCTTGATAAACAATAGTTCTTTACGCTGTGCTTAAAACAAAAGGCATAACAGCTCATGGCAGTAGCGAATGTGACTGATCAGAACAATTCACGCGATAAATGTACGTCCACGATGGATGCATGTGAACATATGATCATTTTCAGCATCACGTACCATCTGACGTCTTAGTGTGGGATTTATCTACACAATAGGGAATGCAACTTGATGTTAGTGGCTCGCGTTTTATTTATGCTTTCTTCAGCAAATCCATGGGGCACACACTTTAGTGAAGTAATTTGTGCAGAATATTCTTTTCTTTCTTTCTTTCTTTCTTTCTTTCTTTCTTTCTTTCTTTCTTTCTTTCTTTCTTTCTTTCTTTCTTTCTTTCTTTCTTTCTTTCTTTCTTTCTTTCTTTCTTTCTTTTTAAACGCCCTACACCACTAAACCAGTGCTGTGGCTAAAGCACAGTGAAGGCGGTTTACAATTTTCCGACATACCGTGGGTAGGGTTAGACATCAACTGGAAGCAGACGGTTTGCGTTGATTTCGATGGTATGAGCGTCGGTCGTTTATAAAGCAATAGTATACTGTCTGTCATCTGTCATATACTGCCTATAGTACATTGCAGTATAGAGCAGGGGGTTCTTCACCCTGAGGAATTAAGGCCGCCTGGCTTGTGCAGTGGCAGAAAAAAAATCCACACCTTACCGAGGATTCTAACCCGGGTCTCCCGAAGGAGAACTTGGCGTTCTTAGCCACTCGGTCAGCCGCTCCCCAAACTATAGTAAACTACTGAACATAAAAATTGCCTAGTAAATCACAAAATCCAAATGACGGGGTTAATTGCGACGTCATGTAAAGGGCATGTTACATACTAACATCACTAAGCTCCTGGGCCTCTTGTCTTGTCTAATCAGGAGAGTAATCCAGACCTACGCTTCTCTTGAGTACACGTCTGCAATTATTTCACATTCTGTTGTTCTGTTCTGGAACATATTTACTTCTTGTTATTTCCCGCCACTTATTAAAACAAGGCAATCATATCTATCGTTATAAGTACAAGTGAAAGTAAATAACCCGTTTCACGATTTACTATGTATTGGTACATGGTGCTAGACCCATGTGTTTATAGATCAACTGGCACTTGATCGTGATGCAGTCAATATCTCGTCGGTCGCGTTACTTCCCGCGACATCTCATGGTTCTTATTTTAGGTTGGGTTGAACTAGAAGCCGCGGTTAGTTTAAATAATTCGCCTCGATGCGATTCGAACCCATCACCACTGGGCGTCTAGCTACTACGCTACCGCTGCTCCCTACCTGTCTTTGGGCTTGTTGTAATCATGCTGTTTAATGACAGATAATAAATAGCTTATTCACATCAACCGTCTGCTACCCATGTCAAACTTGGACATTACCCAATCACACTTACGGAAAATCAACACCTCTCAGATGAGATGTTTGAGAAGAGTTGCCAAATTAACTATCCGAGACTGAGTCATAAATTATGTTATCAGTCAGGCAGTGGAATAAATAACTTTTGCCACATATATAGAAAGGCAGAAGATAAAATGGTTCGGCCATCTCGGTAGAATGCAACACTATAAATTACCAGCACTAGAGTTACATCGAAGAGGATCTGATACGAGAGCCAGAGGACGCCTGAGAAGAAATGGATTGACGACATCAATGACATTGTATAAACACACGTAATGACACTATACCTCATCACGATTTTTGACGCTTAAAACGTCACTTAAACGTCGACAGGGTCGACTTCATTGCACCGGATTTTATCCCATATGGCTCGGTCTCTTTCCGCATGACGGAAAGCGTCACACAAAGCACGAACTCCGTAGCTCTAGCGACGACCCACGGGAGTCTCCAAAAAATTTCACTAGTGAAACGAAGGACGCGGCCTGGACCCACAACCTTCAGAGCCCAAGTCAAACGGCTTGACCACTTCGCCACAGAGACTCCCGAACGGAGTTTTTGACGGTAAAAATGCAAGATGATGATGAATTCTGGTCCTTCATTATTCCTATGGGATTGGGTAGAGTGTCTGTGTGATTTCCTCAGTCTCGTCTGGTGTTTAGTCCTTGTAAAGTCTCATTAGGTTTTGCGAGCAATGCACAAATAGCGGAGTGGGGGGGGGGGGGGGGGGGGGGGGATTATAAACAATAGTACGTTTTAGTTTATCCCTGCCTTATTTTATTTGTTAATTCTCACCATTTTTATGTGATGGACGGACAGAAAGACGAGAGAGACAGTCCTTCAAGAAACAAGTGAAAAATGTGAATTGATTAGAGGAATCAGACGTGGACAGCCAAGATTTGTAGACACATTATGAGGTGGTTCATCTTGAACATTTGGCGACAACTGGCACAATTGACGGAGAAAAACAAGCAAGGGAAAGACAACTTGTTAGTTCAAAACAATGTCCCGTAGTGAATTTGAATAACGAAGACACAAACAATAGATTGCACGATTTATTGCCTGGCATATTTGGCTGCATCTCGTTAGGTACATACTGCAGAAATCATATGACGTAATGTAAATTAACTAGATAAATCCTTCAAGTTGAAATATACACATATTCGCACAGCAATGTCAATTGTCTACCACGGCAATTTTAAGCTGACTAACATGTCTTTCTGTTTGCACAAATCTGGCTTGCGTTGATAGATCATAATTGCTTCTGCAAACTTTAACATGCAACTATTGTGTGTGTTAAATAACACGCAAAAGGCAATGTCTCTGTCAACCACATGGCCGCTTTCGATAATGTGCCTACCAATTGAAGACGCGGGGAGCTTCCGATGTGTCGGCCCCGCTAGGCTAGCATCGCCTGTGTATCGTATCTTGCCGACCCATTGAGGTATGTGTTCTGACACTCTTTTGTTCAGCTGTCCCTCTGTTCTACCGATGTAGAAGGCCTGGCATCTACATGTGAATTGGTAAATACAATTGTTTTTGGCGTACAGAAGAACAGGCTCTTTGACTGCTGGTGTGGGAATCGGTGTGGTTCTATACCTAATGACTGTAGTTGCAACACAGAATGTTCGGCCTACTGCTGTAGTAAGCCGGTCTTGTAGACGTTGCATTACGTCATCCTCTCGAAAGATTAGCTGGATGAATACCTTGAGTTTAGGGACTATAGTTACGTCTGGTTTTTGTTTGGGCTGTTGGCAGTGGCTCTTTATAAATCCTGTGGAGTACCCATTCAGTTTTAAGACATTCCTCAAAGTTTCAAATTCCTCGTGTGTCCTGGGTGCAAATCTACCTTCCTACTGTTCTTTCCACAAACGGTTTGACAGTTGTCACTAGCTTTTCTAGTTTAATTAATCTCATAACGTTTCCAAGATTGTCTACTTCTAATTTCTGGTTTCAATTTGTTTCTTATAGAATTGTCTCATTCGTTTATCTATCCGTCCATGGTATTGTACGCATTTCCCCCTGACACCCCAATCTCACGGCCATTAGATGTTTCTCAGCTTGCCTTTTTATTGTACATGTTTTACATGCATATATTAGTATTGTCTTTTTCACTAGCACTTCAACGGTCATTATTCATTGCAGTTGACAGCTTGTTTTTGATCATTATGTTTTCCATCTCACAAAATGCTACCTTTTTTTTGTTGTTGCATATCCCTTACATAATATTGCAGTCAACACCAGCATCTTTCAGGTGCTGTTGATGTGCTAGACAAGATTGCGCTCAGTAGTTTGTCATTGCTTTCTGAGTGACCCCCTCACATACCCCCATAAGTAACCAACGCGACGCGATCCGCTACCGATTCTCGCGCAGCTGCGTTACTCACGAGAGTATACGCGATTACGGAGAAAGACGTTACTCCTTCGCCAGGGAGACCTTTGCCATAGTGATTCTTGTTCTAATCTCTACACTCCATCAGATGTTATGACTGTTCGAGATAGTTGTATCGATTCACTTGTTTTAGAATTTTCCTATTTACGTGAATGTTACATTGTGGTATTTCTTTCTTCTTGAGACGACCATAATCTCGGTTTTCTTACAATTTAAGCCGACCCCTAGCTTCCCGCTGTGTTCAGTCAGACCCATTAAATGCTCCAGATCCTGTTCATTGCCTGCAATCAATACTGTATCATATGCACATCTACAGGTCAGCTTGGCTGAATGGACAAGAGCGCTCGCTCTTAAACTTCCGATGTACTGATGGTTCAACCCTAATATGGTCAGCTGGATTAAAAGTTTGACTTCTCGTTCTTGACATGGAGACGTAAATTACAAGTACCTCAGAAGTCGGAGTGGGTTCACCTGATGGTGAGGGACATTGGTAATAGGGAAAAGCTAATCTACATGCAAAAATCAGTCCATTGTACTAGAAGTAGTCTTCTTCTTCTTCTTCTTCTTCTTCTTCTTCTTCTTCTTTTTCTTCTTCTTCTTCTTCTTCTTCTTCTTCTTCTTCTTCTTCTTCTTCTTCTTCTTCTTCTTCTTCTTCTTCTTCTTCTTCTTCTGCGTTCATCCGGAGTTTGTTTTTTTCAGACGTGATTGCATTGTGCCTGTTTACAGCACAGCTGCGTTCTTGCGCCGTTAGGCCGACACATCCGACTTCTGCGGGAATTTTTTGACCGGGTTAACCTTCCCGGGGCATTGTACTAGAAGTAGTAGCATGTGTATGGACTACGCTTGAGTTCAAAGCGAGCGAACGAAAAAAAAAATAATCTTAGTCTTGGCTTCAAACCCTTGCTGCCCACTACGTACAATAACCACATCTACTAAATGTGATATGCCAGTAAACGAACCGCAGACGTGAAGACGACGACAGAGGCGAAGGGCCAGGGAAAAGGCTGACTTCCCACGACAACGGTGATAGGATGTGTGTGAGGGCACAAAGCATCTGGTGCACGATGCTCTTATTCTGAAGGGAGGGATGGCTTGGAAGTAAGCAAGAACCTTTTGTAGCTGTGGGACAAGCACGAAGACAACGCAGCGTCTCGATACTTGGTTTTAACTTACAGCAGGAGAAAGACATCAGGAGTCATGACCCGGGAAGGCATTCCCCCAGACAGTGTCAGGAAGATAAAAGGCAAAAACTTTCCGGAAAGGGAGACATACTTCTGATGATCAGAAGGCTACTGTTATGTTTGCTCCGCGGCGGAGTTTTTATCACATTTATCACATAATTACAGACCACCTTCATTGATGATGTTTCTACACTAAAACAGTAAAAATGTTTGAAGCTTCTTTTCTGCAACTGTGGCTGTTTTTTGTTAGGTGTGTGTGTGTGTGTGTGTGTGTGTGTGTGTGTGTGTGCGTGCGTGCGTGTGTGTGTGTGTGTGGGTGGGTGGGTGGGTGGCGGAGGGGGGGGGGCTAATTAATTCCACTGGTGTTTTCGCTACGAAGGAGTGAATTAATTATTTATGTTCTCATCACATCCGTTGCCCGTTTTATCTTCCTAATGTGGACTCCTTCTTTTCCTGCTGGCCATCTGTGCTGGTTACACAGTCAGGGCAGTTCTCATGATGAACTCGGCTACACTTTTCTGTTTTATTAAGCTCCACTTTTTTTTCTATACAGCTTTAGGTTTTTCTGTTGATGTTGAGCGTTAGGTAGAATTACCAGAACGCCATTCTCCCATTCAGGAGATCCGGGTTCGAATCTTCGATAAGGCGATACTTTTATTTTTCTCTCGCTGACAAAAAAGAACACCCTAATCTGCACAGTTCGTGGCAACTGCCAAAGCCAGGAGGCCTTAATTCTGTAGGCTCAAGGACCCCCACCCCCACCCCTGTACTACACAGCAGGGTACTATAGACAGTGTGTGGAGCCCCTATAGAACAGAATACTGAAAATTAACTGGACAGCCAGAATGAGCAATGTGGACATTTTGAGAGAAGCTAAGTCGCAAAGACAACTTATCATAACATAAGAATGAAGCAGACATCTTTTTGTTGTTGGCCACATTATGAGAAGACAAAAACTGGAACATGTTGTGACAACCGGAAAGATTTGTGGAAAGAGAGAGAAAGGACAACAGCGTGAGAAAATTTATGACATTCCTGTGTCATAGCACGGAAGTGACTCAATATACGAAATGATCCTTAGTGTCGGAGATTGCAATTTATTTAAAAGCATGATCTCCCACGCCAGCCTGGCAATGCACTGGATAATAGAGCAGTGACAGGCAAGAGTGCCAGCATGCCGTGTGATCATGTATTCAAATCCCCACAATCAGATGCTTGTGAAAAATTCACCCTGGGGAGTCGAGCCTTAAATGGGTACTAGAAAATGTCATTGCTTGCTTGCTTGTGTTCGCTTACTGTGAACTCCAGCGCGAAGTCCTGTATGTCGGATGAAGACATCCTGTTGTCCAACATCAGTGTGATGTCATACCGGACTGAGGTTTGCGTGAGTATCCGTTGTCCCATGTCTGGCTTATTGGTGTGCAGACTGGTGGTTCCTCGCTGTGCAGGCAGATACTCTCCGACTTCGGAAGAATCAGCGATCCTACTACGTTAGCCAGGACCCCGAAGGGGCCGGTTGCCCAGAACGCACGACTAGAACGTGTTAGTAGGTCTTGACCAGTATAGAACCTGGCCCTGGTGCCTTGGAAACACCTCAGCGTACAGGAAATGTCACTGAAAGTTTGGTCGCCAGCGTGACTTTGATTACATCACTTATCGATTTCCTATTAACTTGTAAAAGGGTAGTCCTGTAATGTCTTTCTCGTGTTTATGTGTTGTTTTGTGTATCTCTTTGCTGAAAAAGACTAGTCGCCGCAACGTCCTATATGTTCCGTAATTGTGTTCTGTAAAGCTGCATTACTTTGTGTTACTTTACATTATTTACATTCACACAGCCTTACCGCAGTTCCACTAACTTTTTTCGTGGTTGCTTAGGGTGTTACTATTCTTGGCTTCTTTTATGTCCCCCGGTAACACACAGGCAAGATAAAGGTAAACAGGTACAGATAATAACCAGGTATGAAGTGATAGTGCTCACATATCTAGGCCACATTATTATAATGTGGGGTGACCAGATCCTTTTTCTCTTGCGAATTCCCTCCCCGGTGCCGATTTTACGTTAGTATCTAAAAAGGGCGTTTGATTGCCAACGAGCTGATAGTGGCGCCCAACCCAACACAAGATATGACCTGGAAGATCGACCAAAGGAAACACGCGCTGACACAGGCGAATGTTTTCCAACAGTCTTAAACAATTTTGTTTTCTATATTTTCAAAAGTAAAAAAAAAATAAACACCAAGAACATAAAGACCGAAAATAAAAAGACTTGATAGGTAATCTGAAGATAATCCGATCAAATTAATATTCTCAGATAAGTATTTCTTTCTTTCTTTCTTTCTTTCTTTCTTTCTTTCTTTCTTTCTTTCTTTCTTTGTTGTTTTGTTTGTTTTTTGTTTCTTTCTTTCTTTCTTTCTTTCTTTCTTTCTTTTCTTTCTTTCTGTCTTTCTTTCTTTCGTTCTTTCTTTCTTTGTTTGTTTGTTTGTTTGTTTGTTTGTTTGTTTGTTTGTTTCTTTCTTTCTTTCTGTCTTTCTTTCTTTCTATCTTTCTTTCTTTCTTTCTTTCTTTCTTTCTTTCTTTCTTTCGTGTGTGTGTGTGTGTGTGTGTGTGTGTGTGTGGTGTGTGTGTGTGTGTGTGTGTGTGTGTGTGTGTGTGTGCGTGCGTGTTTGCTTTTCTTTTGCGTTGGAACGAGTATTGTCGAAACGTTGGCTTGCATCTGTATATGGTTTTATGTTAGTTGAACTTCCTCTTCATATGTTGTGTATATTTGAACTCCTGTTTTACCAGGTTTGGTAGAGTGTAGGGTCGTACGCGATAGGAACAACATCCACTGTGAACCCTGGGGTAATTTCAGACAAGGGACGGAAAACACAAAGCATTGATAAATCATGAAACTATTAAAACAAAAGAAGAAAGGGAAAGCAAATAAATGAGATTGAAACAATATGAAAACTGACAGGGGGTTTATAATCGAGAGAGTAAACTACATTGCATCGGGTGTTACCCAGTATGGCTCGGTTTCTTTCCGTAGGGCGGCCGTCCGAAAGCCTCACGCAAAGTGCATGCTCCTCGGCTCCAGCAACAACCCGAGGAGGCTCCGAGAAAATTTCACTCGCGGACCGAATGGCGGAGTCCGGAATGCAACTCACGACCTTCGAAGGACAAGCCAGATGTCTTGACCTCTTCACCACGGAGACCTTCTACTAGAGCTGCATTGTCATCATGTGTTATACCGGTAGGCGTGGGCAGTTATGTTTCGCCATCTGATATTATTACCAGAGTGGTGGATCCGCTCTGTGTTCTTGTCTCGACCATGCTATGTGGTCAAGTCATCCAGAAATTTACATCTCTGCCTTCCTCTTGTTTTGTTTTTTCCCTCAACCTTGCCAGTTGTCATCAAGTTCTCTAGTTTATTTTTTCTCATAGCGGGCCTAAATAATTTGACTGTTAACGTCTGATTTCTTTCTAATCTGATGAGAAATACACACAAGCTAATTAGGAAGGTAGAAAGGCATGGATACAAGGCAATATTTCGATAGCCTAGCATGTGAGGCACAACCAGCAGCAGCGAAAAGGAACAGTTAACTTTACAACACAACAAACTCTATGGACAGACCAGAAAAATCACTCAGAAAGCCACCAAAATCTGCTCAAGACGACTACTACATTATTTACAGTCCAGAACAAATCATTATTCTGCGACTCAGAACAGGTCACAATAGATTACGCAACCACATGTATACCAAATTCAAGATTAGCAAATCAGCCATGTGCACGTGTGGATAATTGCCGCAGACAGCAGATCACATACTCCAAGGATGCCCAAAATATGCCATATCTAGGCAAACCTTCTGGCCTAGAGAAACAATAAAATGCGATAAACTCTTTGGACCACTGAGTGAGCTAAAAAAAAATATAGTTAAATTAATAAAAGAAACAACATTGCAAATACAGACAAATCACAAGCGAACGTAAGAAGCAGTAGGCACATGAGATGATCTAAGAAATCACAGTAGTAATCGAAAACTCGCCAACATTAAAGGTCATATGAACAGATGGGCCGAATACTTTGAGCAATGTTTAAACAAACTAATCCGAAAGATCCCTCAGATATATTGCCTGCGAAAATGAAACTGGATATTAAGCATGTGAAATAATCTAAAGAAAATATTGGAAAAGCTATCAAAGTCCTGAAAAATGGCAAAACTGCTGGTCCAGATGGTATGCCAGTTATGAGTAAAGTTTTCCAATATTAAAATGTTATGACATATGTCGTAATGCTTACTATGTACCCTTATATATGTATAACATACACAATATTGACACAGTTCGGCCTAATTGTATTAGCCCTTGACTAGGCATTTTTTTGGGGTAGGTGCTCGCTCGCTTTGAACTCAAGCGTAGTCCATACCCACTACTTCTAGTGGTGCTGGACTAAATTTTGCGTGTGGATTAGCTTTCCCTATTGATAGTGTCCATCGACATTAGGTGAACCCACTCCGACATCAGGGGTACTTGTATTTTACGTCGCCAAGTCAAGGACGATAGGTCAACATTTTAGTCCAACTGTCCTGTGTAGGGTTGAACCCCTTACCTCGGCATCAGCACAAAAGATGTTTTAAGAACACTCTTTCTTATCCATTCGGCCATGCTGACCTACGACTAGGCATTTGATCCAGGTACATAGAGGTTGCTAGATAAGGGCGTGAATTTAGCGGCCTGAAGCTTTTTTTTTTTAAACAGAAAATATAATACATTGTCCATAAATAGATTCGAACCCGGAACTACTAGGACTTGAGACAGACCTTACATATATAATTGTTATTAACAGGCTTATTCTAATGATAAAAACCGGTATCCTTATGATAAAGGCCATTATTCTTATGATAAAGACAAGTATTCTTATGATAAATACCAGCATTTTTATGATAAAGACCAGGGTCTTTTATTTTACTTTTTATATACACACATTTGCCAGTTTGAAAATCAGCACCAAAATTACAGCGAGTCCGTCTATCTCAGTGGTTCTCAACCTTTTTTGGCCCGTGCGCCCCTTCACCATATTTTTAGGACGTCATTCCTTCTCCCCCCCCCCCCCTCACCATATTTTTAGAACGTCATTTACCCCCCCCCCCCTTTATTTTTTTGTATTTCTTCCCTAAAAATTTACCCCTGCCCCTACACAGTATACGTAATAAATGAAGCTAAATTTAATAGCACATACTAAAACAAGTCTAGACATCTACATAAAATGTGATTTGCAGATCTACTTACGTTATAAAATGAATTTCAGAAGGGTGATACGTACAGAAAAGTATGAAGGGAAAAACAATATAAAGTAATCGGTTCTTGTATTAACACAATCTAGAAATAATCTTAATCCCCCCCCCCCCCTGGAAACCCTAAAATCCCCCCCCCCCCCCCGGGTTGAGAACCACTGACTCTATCTCATGTTCTCGTGAAATGGCTCGACAGGTTTAATTTAGCTGCGACATTCGGCGCGGATGCAGCTGGAATGTTTGATTGAACGCATGAATAATCTTCACGTTTTCCCTCCAAATATACGTCTGCTGTGCGCCCTGTGTTCAGCTGCATGCTTGTCTCAAGGACGCCTATACATTACCGGGGACCCCCTTTTTTGTCGTTCGTTTGCTTTAAACTCCAGCGTAGTCCACATTGGACTGATTTTTGTGTGTGGGCCAGTTCTTCCTATTACCAATGTCCTTCGCCATCAGACGAACCTACTCCAACTTCTGAGGTACTTGTAATTCACGTCCCCAAGTCAAGGACGAAAGGTCAACATTTAAGTCCAACTGATTGGTGTAGGGAAAGAAACCCCTGCCCCGCCTTCAGCGATAAAAGTTTGACTGATTCAGTGTCAAATGATAATATATCGCCGGATGTGACCTCCCAAATAGGACAGACGCACGTTATATCTTTGTTTTATTTCGTAGTATCTTCCGCAATTTCAACGCTCATTGAACGGAAATGTACATAGAATACTTGTTCACTTGATTGTCTATCATGTTTGGTCCAAACCTACTTTTTGTTTGGAACTGAATCAGTTAAGATTGATTACTCTTAACCTTTAAACCACGCGACTTATATCGGGGGCCATTAAAGGGTTTCATATCCTTTACAGGACATCGCAGTGAACACCAGCATTGTTTGGCTGTTTGTGATTTATTGACAAGCTGCAGAACAGCATGGCCGAATGGATAAGAACGCGTGTTCTTAAACATCCGGTGTGCTGATGCTGAGGTAAAGGGTTCAACCCCTACAAGGGACAGTTGGACTAAAATGTTGACCTATCGTCCTTGACTTGGGAACGTAAATTGCAAGTAATTCTTAAGTCGGAGTGGGTTCGCCTGAGGGACACTGTTAATAGGGAAAGCTAATCCACACGCAAAATTCAGTCCGGCACTACTAGAAGTAGTGTGTATGGACTACGCTTGAGTTCAAAGCTAGCAAACACACACACACACACCACACACACCACACACACACACACACACACACACACACACACACACACACACACACACACACAAACTGGCAAGTTTACGTTCAGTAGTTTGCCTTTGATTTCTGAAGTCGTGAATGTTAGGCCAGCTGCTGTGATGAGTCGGTCCTGTAGACGTTGCATTACGTCACCCCCTCTGAAGGTTAGCTGGACGAATGCCTTGAGTTGAGGAACTGGAGTTTCTTTTGGTTTTGGTTTGGGCTATTGGCAGTGGCTCTTTGTACATCCTGTGGAGTACCCATTTAGATTTAAGGCATTCTTCAGAATTTCAAATTCCTCTGTCAATGTGTTCTGTGTGCATATCTTTCTAGCACGGTCAAACAGGGTCCAAACTAACCCCCGTTTGTACAAATGGGTACTCCACAGGATTTATAAAGAGCAACTGCCAACAGCCCAAACCAAAACCAAAAGAAACTACAGTTCCTAAACTCAAGGTGTTCATCCAGCTAACCTTCCAAGGGGATGACGCAATGCAACGTCTACATGACCGACTCATCACAGCAGTTGGCCTAACATTCTGTGCTGCAACTCCAGTTATCAGGTACATAATCACACCGATTCCCACCCCAGCAGTTAAAGAACATGTTGCTTTGTACGCCAAATCCAATTGTATTTACCAATTTACATGAAGGTGTAAGTCCACCTACATCAGCAAAACAGAGCGGCAGTTACACGGCAGGGTTGTTAAACACATTCCCAACTGGATTGACAAGATACTACACACAGGCGATGGTAGCCTAGGTAGGCCGACACACCGTAACATTCCCGCTTCATCGATCGCGAAGCATGTGCTGGATAGTGGCCATGTGATTGAGAGAGACAGTGTCTTCCGTGCGTTGTTCAACACACAAAGTAGTCGCTTGTTAAAGTTTGCAGAAGCCATAATGATTAACTTATATAAGCCGGCCTTGTACAAGCAGAAAGGCATGTTAGTCAGTTTAAAATTACCGTGGTAGACAATCGACATTACTGTGCGAACATGTGTATATTTCAGCTTGAAGGAGTCTACTAGTTATTTCACTTCATGTTGTATCTATATAAGCGAAATATGTCAGGCAATAAATCATGCAGTCTATTGTTTGTGTCTTCGTTATTCAAATTCACAACTGGAAAACATTGTTTTGAACTAAAGGATGAACAAACAGGACCCCAATCAAAGTATTTGTGTTCGCTCGCTTTGAATTCAAGCGTAGTCCATGCAAGTGCTAGTACTTCAAATGAACTAGGTTGAATTTTTTGCATCTGTATTAGCTTTACCTAATACCAGCGCCCCTCGCCATCAAATAAAGCTACTCCGTCTTCAGAGATACTTGTTAGTTACGTCCCCAAGTCAAGAACGAGAAGTCATTTTAGTCCCACTAGCGGGTGTAGGGGTTGAACCCGCTACCTCGGCACCAACACACCGGATGCATAAAAACGAGCCCTCTTATGTTTTCGGCCATGCCGACCTCCGATCAAGTAGACTCTGTACTACCAGATAGTCACATTATACACCGTAAACTAGCAAAGCGTTGAATTAATTCGCCAGTTTGTGTATGTGAACTGTGAAAAGGCCTCTCATGTCATGGATAAGACATCTCTTTGTAAACTATTGAAACACTATGGGATTCAACACACACACACATACACTCTCTCTCTCTCTCTCTCTCTCTCTCTCTCTCTCTCTCTCTCTCTCTCTCTCTCTCTCTCACTCACTCAATCACACTCACACCACAAACACACACACGCACGCACACACACACACACACACACACACACACATACACATACACACACACACACAAACAAACAAACACACACCATTAACTTAGTAAACGCAACTCATAAGGACATTGACTACTGAGTGCCACATGAGGGAAACTAAAGTATACTTTAAAATCAGAAGCTGAGTGTGGCCGGAAGTCTTTTGTTACATATGTTATTCCTACTGATCGTCTTTATTGATTTTACCGAACATAAACTGGGTTATGAAAACAACAATAACCACCTCTAGAAATGTATTTCACTGGACTCTGGCAGAGCCCAGTGACGACGCTGGCGATGTCGTCCTCATGCCCTACTTGCGAAATTAATTGCAAGATAAATTTAAAACTACTTGATTGGGGGGGGGGGGGGAGGAGGTGTCACAAATATTAGGACTAAAATGTCATCGGTAAATGACCAAGATAATGAGAATAAATCACGCAAATCTTACCTCGATCTCCCATGGTAAAAGCCAACTACATGAGGTGGAATCATATACATATTCAGGTAGCAGTTAAACCAAGACAGAGGAAGCAGACAGATTGTATTTAAAACAACAATTCAAAAGACAAGAGGAGCTTTCATGGCACTGGGAACTGAGTGGAAGTAAAACGAATGAAATCTTTGTGGCAAGTGGATAATTATCTGTCTTTGTAAATATGTCTATTTCGGCACTTGGATATTGCCTTCCTAGTCGCAAGTGGATAACCACCTGCCCTTGTAAATATGCCTATTTCGGCACTTAGATATTGCCTTGTTAGTCGTCTGTGGCATTCTTGGCATCCGTATAGTCTCCAGGTTCTGTCTAATCTTGGAATATAATGTCCATGATTCACAGGCATACATCAATATGGGCAGTATATAGAATTCTAATACTCATTTACAAACTTCAGCTTAAGTCATTTCCCGGATAATCTTGCCTGAATGTGTGATAAACTGCTTCTTAATGTTCTCGTGTTATTTTCGCATGGAATTCTACTTCTTGTAATTTCAACAGCAGACCTGGATATTTCATTTGTGACGAACGCGACTGTCTACTTATTTCATACTTTTAATCTGTTCTCTGACAGCTCAAGACAAACACGAAATGTGTCATTTGTACGATGTTCAGTCAAGGCCATTTTTAACTCTAACAATGCTATGTGCCTAGCGCTCAAATTAATTTCTGTAACTTCGGTTGGCCGGTCTCCCTGGGCAAGGCGTTAACGTCTTTCTCCGTAATCCCGTATAATCTTGTGAGTAACGCAGCTGCTCGAGAATCTGCAGCGGTTTGCGCCGCGCTGATAACTTACGAGGGGTATGTGAGCCGGTCGCTCGGAAAGCAATGGCAAACTACTGAGAGTAATCTTGCCTAGTACATCAACGGCAGATGCTGGTGTTGACTGCGACGTCCTGTAAGGGATATGCAACATTAACTTCGGTTGGTAAGTAAATAAGGATGATATATCAGCACGATTGCTTCAATGTCGTTACCATCTGATGAAAGTATAATTTCCAAGACATTAACAGCCACTCAAACAGAAGTCAAGTATTTCGGGAAATTTTTGAAGTTGTCCCGTACTTAGCTACAACAGACGGTCAATGGATATAAATACGACTTCTTGCAGGAAGATAGGAGTGAGATGGCTGAAATAAAATATAGATGCAGTCGATGACCTAGGAAAGGAAAGGTCATCCTAGGAATCTACGAGGGGGCTTCAAAGGAAAACCTTAAAAGAGTGATAGAAATTAGAATAACCATGCCATTGTCTTGTGACCTGTCAATATTGTTGATAAGGATGTCAAGAGTGTTAAGCACGTGACATCACGATGACGTCATAAGGACAGTTTAAAGATGGCCGCGCCACTTTTGATATGCACCACAGAGAAGCAGCGTTTTGTTGTCCGTTTTTTTATCAGTGAGGGGTGAAAGCTGTAGATATTTATCACCTTATGAAGGTCCAGTACGGTGATGCATGCCTGTATGTCCAGCAAGTGTATGAGTTGAGTAGGAAGTTTCAAGATGGCGTGACTTCTGTGACAGACTGTCCACGACCGGGTCAGGCACACCGAGTAGTGACCCCTGTCACGATTCTGGATGTTATGGGCTGTTGTTTATGTGGTTTGGCTGCTGACTGTCTACTCAAACAGGACAGCACAACTGTGGTGAAACTCGAATGCCCCACAACTACCGTTAGGTAGTTATGCCACGTACTATATGACGTGGCATCGTTTATTCTCGGTGCTCCATTGTGCACCTTTCCAAACTTTCCAATTCTAATTATTGATGTCCTCGCTCATCAAATTAATTCTATGTTACTGTCATTTGCTATATGACAACCCCAGAGTCGATTTTTCTACAGGACTCCAAGCTGGAGGATTTGCATTGAACGCAGTGAAGACAACATCGAAAAATGATACATTTGTTCTTTACTTTTTCAGATATATTCACCCAACAAATATATTGAAGTGTTTCATTTGAAGCCCCCTCGTAATGTTATTTCAGCCGCCCCACTCCTATCTTGCACCTGTATCAAGTGGAATCAGGACAAGAGAATGATACTGCCCTCTTCAAATCTTCCTCCAGTTCTCATGCAAGTCACAAATTTCATCTCAGCAATCGACCTTCTTCTGAACGTATTATAACAGAAGTTGCTAGACTTGCATTCATCTATATAATCATCAACTTGATCCAGTCTCGGACTGACAGATGACGATATGGTCGATGAAATGATAAGCAAGTAACAGTTTCAATTACATAACAAGTTATACACTATCATCACGTTACCTGTCCCTTACACTGCATCGTTCCCATTACGGCACACCGAAAAGGAACCTTGATTTTTTGCCAGTGTGAATCTGTCTTGGCGGCCATTATAAGTCTTGTGTGATGCATCATGTGGTAGTTTCCCCTTGTTTCCCACATTCACAAGGCTACGGGACTACGTCCTCAACAATTTGAAAACTTTTAAATTGCCAAAGTAAGTAAGTACCCTTTCTGCGCTCGCTCGCTTTGAACTCAAGCGTAGTCCATACCCACTACTTCTAGTAGTTCTGGACTGAAATTTACGTGACGATTAGCTTTACCTATTAACAGTGTCTCTCGCCATCAGACGAACCCACTCCGGCTTCAGAGGTTCTTGAAATTTACGTCCCCAAGTCAAAGACGATAGGTCAAAATTTTAGTCCAGCTGTCCGATGTAGGGGTTAAACCCGTTACCTCGGCATCAGCACACTGATTATTTAAGAACACGCGTTCTTATCCATTCGGCCATGCTGACCTATAATACCCTATTCTGAGGTAATCCCGAAGACAACAAGCGTTAACCCAGAGGTGTCCACTCATCGCGCTGGATACTCAGTCCACAGTGCTGCGATTGCCACAAAGTGGTTTATTATCCACTTCCTACCGAGCGTAGGCGTAGCTGTATTTTCCCCTCTAACTAGTTATGAAACAGAAGTAACATTTCTCAAACTCCCCGATACTTTTAGAGGACTTTTCAGAGTACTTCTAGAGAAATACCGCCTCCCTTACAATGAAGATTTCAGAGTACTCTAGAGAAATACCGCCTCCCTTACAATGAAGATTTCAGAGTACTTCTAGAGAAATACCGCCTCCCTTACAATGAAGATTTCAGAGTACTTCTAGAGAAATACCGCCTCCCTTACAATGAAGATTTCAGAGTACTTCTAGAGAAATACCGCCTCCCTTACAATGAAGATTTCAGAGTACTTCTAGAGAAATACAGCCTCCCTTACAATGAATATTTTTTTGTGGTGTTTGCGTACGCTTGCTTTGAACTCAAGCGTAGTCCATATACGTGATATTACTTCAAGAGCAGTGGACTGATTTTTACGTGTGGATTAGCTTTCCCTATTGCCAGTGCCCCTCGCCATCAGGCGAACCCTCTCCGACTTCAGCATTACTTATAATTTAGTCTCCAAGACAAGGACGAGAAGACAACATTTTAGTCCAAATGACTGGTGTTGGGGTTGAACCTGCTACTTCGGCATCAGCAAGCACATCGGATGTTCTTATCCATTCCACGTGCTCTTATCCATTCGGCCATGCTGACCTCCCATTGAAGAATATAAACCCATAGGAATCCTCAATCGTCAAGGAAAAACAACCCGCAGTTATCTTAATCTAATGACGGCAACTCACATCTGCATGCTTCAACAAGAACTCGACATAGGCTCGTGGAATTTAATGCAAGTGCAAACATATTAATTACTTCACAGACGAGTATTTACGTACAAGCCCTGCATTATATCGCTCAAGCATACACCGCTATGGAATATATTTGTTTTCCGCACACCTCTGACAAATGCACTTAACGTGAGATGTTCAGAGCCAGGCGTATTACATGCATTTTATTCTGAGAATCGTTCCTCCACCCCTCACCCCACCCCCGCTAGCCGCTCGGGTTATTTATTGGAAAATAATCCCACTTCTCTGCTGTGCCTGTGTCTGCTTTTGATGGGGTCTCGATTGTATTGTATTGATTTGTCCTGTTGAACTAGAGTGTGTTGAAACCTATCTGGCAATGTGTAACTAAGGTATCTGAGTGGATGAGTGTTAATAGTTTGCTAGAGTTTAAGTGAAAATCATTCTAACAAGCGAAAAAATCCGCTATCTTTGACTGGCAGCACGTTTTTACCAATTCCACAATTCGATTCATCGGTAACTTGTATCCCTAGCTTGTGAAACAGCCCTACAATAAATGTCTAGGTGTGATTTTATTAATTTCTCACTTACATTCATCGGTGTCTCCTATACACAATCTTTAGATTGTTAAACACACTTTTGTTTATCCATAGTTTACCAATTGCACACTTCGATTCACCGGTAACTTGTATCCCTAGCTTGTGAAACAGCCCTACAGTAAATGTTTAGGTGTGATTTTATTAATTTCTCACTTACATTCATCGGTGTCTCCTATACCCAGTCTTTAGATTGTTAAACACGCTTTTGTTTAGCTATAGTTTTACGAATTTCACACTTCGATTCATCGGTAACTTGTATCCCGAGCTTGTGGAACACTTGTATCAGATGTTTAGCTATGGTTTTTACCAATTCCACGTTTGCATTCATTCGTAAACTCTTCTCTTTGGCTTGTGGAACCCTTGCAGTAAATTTATAGATATGATTTTACCAATTCCACGCTTATTCATTGCATAACCGGGGCAAGAACTCAGTCCTGATACAAGACTCTGGTAATCGTGTGAAATGGCAAACCATGGCCGTCCACACTTATTTGCATGAACCATGATGATGACACTCACATTCGTCAGTAACTCTTATCCTTTGTCTTTACTGAACAGTTGAAATCTCAGTATGTTATATCCTGTGGGCAATTTGAAGACTGCTACTTGTTCACTTCTGTGCAACTAGTAAAATGACTGACTGACTGGCACCTCATCTCTCTTGACATACGATAGTTTGTTACAATGCTTCAAAACAGGAAATATAGCTACAACCCATCGCGGTAGCGAACGTTATTGATCAGACTAATACAAGCGGTAAATGTTCGACCATAATAGATGCATGTGAACATGCTGGTAAAACGCATCATGTTTTAGTGAGTTTCATTCTCTGACTCCAACTTGGCACGGTATCTTCTTCTTTTTTTTTTTTGTTGTTGCCATGTATCACTAACTGGGACATTGGTCCTCAATCAACTCTCCCCCAGCCCTCCTATCCTTTGCTATCCTATATAGCTCATTCCGTGCCCTTTCCCATTGTGTTCATTTCTGCTTCTACTTCTCTTCTCCGTGAGTTGTTAGGTTTTCGTCTATTTCTTCTGCTTTGTGTGTAGGTTCTGTATCTGTTTCCGATAAATAGTTGCTTTCAGCCCACACAAGTTCCACGCAGGGACGCCTGTAAAAGGTAACGAAGCTTAAACGCACGAAGCTGGCATCTTTGCACATTTTCTACCCATGCGACAGTCTTCTTCCGCAGGGTAATCTTTCGTAAAGCGTCGTTGTGTAGCCTTTCATCCAGCGCTCCAGCGACGACCACCCGTGGATTATCAAAAGCTAAACTCAATTCTTGAATCCGACTGGGTGACGGGTCCAAACTAAACACAGAGAGCGATAGTACCCTTTTGACGGTTGCTTTCTTACACGCTGTACCTCTGACGTAAGTAATGTTCTAGGCTGTGGAATGGTGTAGTGGTTTGTTGGAGTGTGTTTGTTCGATTGCGAGTATGTATTGTGCTGAATAGCTGGTCAACTAAAACTAATCAGGAATACATTTCGGTGTGGTGTGTGTGTGTGACGCAGAAGTAGAAGCGAGAGCGAGCGATGAGAGAGACGGTAGGAGAGAGAGAGAGAGAGCAATAGAGAGGAGTGAAAAGAAGCGAGACGAACAGTGATGAAGATGGCGATAAGAAACGAGAACATGAGAGAAGAGAAACCACGGGCGAACCATGGGACAAAATGAGAGGAAACACTGTTGAGCGCGAGGATAGATATAGCGAAAGATGAGAGAAGAAGAGAGAAAGCTGTAAGATAGAGGTAAGCGGAACGTGAAAGAGTGGGACAAAGAATGAGTGAATAGTGGAAGAGAGATGAGGAAATGGCGAGAGAACACAACAACCAGGAAGGGCGACAGAGAAAACATACACTACAAGAACGAGGGGTAGAGGG
>JACEFZ010028092.1:0-122500 GCA_014155875.1 Cepaea nemoralis
AGATATGCTGAGACAGGAATTGTTAACATGCCAGATAGAACTGGTACTAATAAGTGCATGTCATTCTAGAATAATAAGCAAATCAAGCTCATAATTATCTCACGGCAGAGGGATTGGGGATTCTCAGGGAAATGCCAAGAATAGAATAGACAAATATAATCATCATGTATCATGCCCATAGTCGTGAGCGGTCATAGTTCGCCATCTCACACGATCACCACTCGTTGATCAGGTCCATGTTTTTGTCCCGACGATGCCATTTGGTCCAGCAACCAGTGTATTTAAGATTTTTCATTCCGCTGCAGTTTTCTCTTCACATTTTCTCATCAGCTGTAACTACGATTGTGTTCATCTGCATCTCTCCACACACAGACACACACACACAGACACACACACACACACACACACACACACACACACACACAGACCTGCTTTCTTACAATTTAATCTTATAAGCATTTCGAACGCCATATGCACGTGTGACTGGATACCATAATTTGTGGTCGGTTTTCCAACGCATCTGCGACAGTAGATCATAATTTGGGGATGGTGTCAAAAAGCAGTTATGAAGGGAGACTATGGTGGAGGTTGATGATCGAACGCACTTATGAAGGGAGATCATAATTTGAAATGATATTTCAACATATTTACAACTTGGGAACCATCGTTTTGGGAAGCGATCCCAGCATATTTATGAAAAGATGCCATACTTTGGGGATGATATTCCCTCTTGTTTATGATAGGATTCTATAACTTGGGGATGCTTGTTCTCTCCATTTGTGACTGGAGACACGAATATGGGGATGCTAATACTATGCAAGTGTGACGCGAGATCATAATTTCGGGATGGTATTTTAACGCAGTTGTTAGGGTTGATATAGGTTGGGGAAGCTTTTCCGAGGAATTTGAAGCCGAAGACTGATAGTTCTAGTCTTGTGAGATGGAGAAACTAATGTGGGGCGATATTCCTACGCATTTGTGACAGGAGGCCATAATATATTAATGATAGTTTCTGCAACTGTGACTGGTGACCATAATTTGAGGGATGGTATTTCTTGTATTTGTGACGACAGACCATCATTTGGGATGATATTTCCTGCATTTGGGACGGTTGATACCTGCTGTTGATATCAGTTAGTTAGTTAGTTAGTCGACAGATCATCCTCGTTGCACATCGAACCATTCAGTCCATAAGTGCTCGGATCCCCTCCTCAGCAAATCCCGCAGCGTGTAGCGGCTAACGACGCCAGTTCTGTGTTGGTTTATCAATCTTCTTTGGCTTCCTGCGTAGTGTTCTTGTTTGGCCACCCCTCTTTTAATTTGCTGCTCCCGCAGTCTGGCCATTGTTGTAGATTCACAGTCATCACTTGGTTCTTCGCAAAAGTCTCACTTCTCGTAGAGCATTCAGAATGTCAGCCTGGTCCATGGCGCGTCCGCCCTCCACAGTAGCCTCACGTGCGAGCTTGTCAGCCCGCTCATTTCCTTGTACTCCCGCATGACCTGGCACGAAGATGAAACTAATCTTTGCCAGCCGAGACCGCTTCAGAGGCAGCAACCACTCTCTTCGGATCGACCCCTCCTCTATCCTCTTGATCATGTTCATTGAGTCGCTAAGGAAACAAGCCCTAGTGAATGTCTGTGTCTCGAGCCATGTTATTGCTTTACTTACTGCCATGACTTCCATGGTCAGGCTACTTGTGGTTTCAGTGAAAGCACCAGAGTCCTCCTTCACAATTCTCCCTCCGGCCCGAGCTGTAAAGGCCCATGAGCTTCTCACATGTCGGACGACCGACCCATCTGTGTAGATGACCGCGTCACCGTCTAGCGAATTCTCGAAAATCAACGCTTGTACTTCAGCCTCAACAGCAGCCGGATTTTCTTGTCTGCATTTTCTATCTAGTTGGATGCAAACTGAAAAGGATGTGCAGAAGTCTGTTGGCACTTGCACCCACTCCTCGCCAGGTTCTAAGTCCTCAAGTGAACACACCTGTTGAAGAATGTCTTCGGCTTGACCCATCCACGACCGTCCTCTTTTTAACCTGCTGCCCTTCACCTTCCTAATTTCGCTATGCAGTGGATGTTGTGTGTTTGCGTTAATTTTGAGGTAGGCGCGTGCCCTGCAAACTTGTATTCTCTCTTCAATGGTTGGAAAATCAAGAAGGTAGCGCATCGCCCTGCATGCTGTATCTCTTGTACATCCAAGAATAATGCGCATTGCTTCATTCTGTATCCTTTCCATCCTTTCTATCTGCGTATGGCTGAGAGTCAGGATTGCCATTGCATACTCCAAAACAGACATGACCAGCCCCTCGTACAGAAGACATAGATGGCGCTGCTCACAGTTTGCTGCCGCCATCACCCGCATCGCTGCCAAACCCCGCTTGGCCTTTGTTATCACCTGGTCTATGTGCACATTATAAGCAAGGCTTCGATCAAACCGTATTCCCAGGTAATTCATTGCCTGCGTTCTTTCCACCGTCTCTGAACACAGCATTACAGTTGGTGTTGGATTGTTGACAATATGATTATTCAACGAGAACCAAGTCACTGTTGCCTTTGTTGGGTTGACCATTGCCCCAGCTTCATCACACCAAGTACTTATGCGATTGAGTTCGTTTTGTAGTTCCACAGCAACCTCCTCTCTATCCTTACCCTGACGATACACTAAAACATCATCGGCATACGACAATGTCCTGCCAGGTCCAGTGATCTGCTCACTGGTGATTCTCACTGTGTAGGCGTTGAACAGTACCGGAGATAATGGCGATCCCTGTGGTAGGCCAGGATATATTGTTGTTGGTTCCGAAGTCCAACTGCCACATCTAAAAACTACTTTCCGTTGGTAGAGGGCTGCAGCGATCCAACTAAGGAGGAATGGACTTACGTTTAGTTCAAGAAGCTGAAACATTAAAAAATCCAGTGGTACTCTGTTGTATGCGTCCTCAAGATCAATCGCTGCAGCAACGGTTTCAGTGCCTGCGTGGAAACCTTCATAGACATCCTGGGCAAAGACTGCTGCATTGGTCCAGGTTTCTCTTTTTGGACGGTACCCACCCAGGGTAGGTGGGAAAACACCTTGCCTCTCTAGTTGGCTTGATATTTTCCTGGCAATTACCTTCTCCAGCAGCTTGCCTATTGTATTCTGCATGGTTATAATTCGATATCCCTGAATTTTTTTGTGGTCTTTGTCAGGCTTCGGCAAGGGAATCAGATAGCTGTGTAACCATTCCTCCTTGATGCTAGCACTCCCTATACTGTTGTTGTACATGTCTGCTAATTTCTCTAGCTCATTGTCGGTACACCTATTTATGTCGTCGTATCTTATGCCATCAGGACCTGGAGCACTGTTTTTTGATCGTCGAAGCACAGCCCTGATTTCAGTAATTGATAGGACTATCTTGGAGAAGACTCGAACCCTTCAGTACTTCTCTCTATATGTTAGACAAGGGTTTTGTGATTTCGTCTCACCAAGTGAAATGCTAAGATATATTATATATATAATCTCCCTTTGCTTATTACCTACACTATATGCGATGATCTACTAGGATACTTCTACACTATTATCTTATCAACTAATACAATGTGCTTATTTATAATCTTATAACACTAAATAGTTGTAGTATATGATGCTTAATAGTCTATTATTTTTCTAATGACATAAAATGTATGCAAGTTGTAAGTATTTATAAACCATATACACTGGAAAAGACATCATAAATATTTGATGATCATATCATAATTATGCAAATGCGCCCAGTAAACTAGGCGACGTGACATTTGACTATCAGGGATTATTGAGACACTTATTGAAAGCGGATGAGGGTACATGTCTTGTAGACATGAGGTGTTGGTTACATATGTCATATGCATATATGTGTGTATATTCATCGCATTATACCATTTTGGACCGAAGCAGAAGATGACATGATGCGAGTTTAGAGATGGAAAAGGATGTAAGGGCAGATGGTGTAAGATACCTAACTTTCCTATGAGGGCAGGTACATGATTATTGTTCGTGTTTTCAAATACGTGTGGTGGTTAACTGTCCTAGACGGTTGTGCCATGGCTGGTAGCTTACTGTTTCGCCTACCAGGAAGATTACTAATGAAAGCTGATGCATCTTACTTTGTTTAAATGCAATGAATAAAGATGAACATGAATCAGACATTGGCCATTCAGAGCCTAACTGTACCACCACAGATTATCAACCAATACACCAACAGCCAATAGCATTAACCAAAATGGGGAATCCACAGTGAAACAATCAAACAAATATACTTTATTTAACTAAAACAGAGCTTGCACGTGTAGATTACAACGGAGTGATATAAATAATAACAATTAACATTCATAGTGTTAATTAATGTGTGATTTCGTATGCCCGCTGTACATATCATCCCAAATCATCCATTATAATCTTTTAAATTTTCCAAGAAGGTGTTAGTTAATTATTTGGCATAGTTATGTGTTTGTAACTGTGTTAAGTAATGAAGTGATAGTGCGACATCGCTATATGGGGCCGTCAGAACAGGAAAGCTGTGTGGCAGGAATACTACTCGTCTTCAGTCCTGCAAGAGTGAGCACTATCTTTTCTGAAGGCAGTGCTTTTCCTGTGCTCTCTTGGTCTTCTACCAGAAAACCTTAAGCGATACCTTAGTGGAATCCTACCAGATGTCTCTGACCCAATACTAGGGAGTCTTGAGAGCAATTTCTGGTTTTCAATTAGTAGTCGGCAACCACGGTTTGGGGATAAATATCTCCTAACTCAACTTAACATATCACAGACTGAAATACTGTATTTAAGAGGGATGTTTCTAAGCTTTCCTTACAGGAACCCTGTGTTTTTATTTTTATGTTATTTTGAATGCAATCATGTATGTAAAGGGGATTTTATTTTCTCTCAGCTTATCTGGTTTGAATGCTATATTTAGGAGCAATTTTTCTCAGAGTCCCTGACCCCACGTCAATATTTAGGACGACATTTCTAAGTGTTTCTGGCAGGAGGCCAGTGTTTATTGCAAGCACATAATATAAATCATTTCATTTTAGCTGTGCTCTTGTTATATTGTGTTATACTGCGAATTATATTTACACACATATGTTGCATATCCTTGACAAGTGGTTGCGATAAACTCCACAGCAGGTTGATTTTCTCGGCACGTTTACGTTCAGTAGTTTGTCATTACTTTCTGAATGAGAATTCAACGAAGTCTAAACTGGAGCGGGTAACTAACGATATACTACTCATCAGCGTACTGGAAGTTAAAATGCTAGAGCGCTCATATCCTTTCGACCACGACAAAGTATAATATATCTATAACCACGTTTAGTAATAATATGTTTCTGATAGCACTAAGATGAAGTTCACCTTTGAACTTTCACAATACATATCTAATATGGGTAAGCTTCTAGAATGAGTCAATAAACAAACTATGACAAAACAATAACAAATCAAATTGATAATAAAGGAAACACACCGAATAGTATATGGAAGAAAATAAGTCAAATAAGCAATTGCGATTTAAGAGTCACATTTATTAATTGTTAGGGATAAAGCGGGTAAGATTATTGACTCGTTGCTTGTTTAGACTTCTCAAAGGTTAACTTTGGCTGTCTCTGGTTCTGTCTACCAGGTGCGTGGTTTCTGGAATATGGAACCTTGCATCTGTACTACCTTTCAACTCTGAGTGTTTTCATTCTCGCTAAGTGGCTGAAGTGGATCACTCAGTGGGTGTAACGGGTCGCTCATCTGGTGTAGAGGGTGGTTCATTGGGTGTAGAGGGTAGTTCTATGTGTTAATGGATTGTCATATAAGTGTAATAGCTCGTTTAGTGGCTGGGATGGATCACCCAGAGGGTGTATTGACACACTAAATGATTGTAGTGACTCGTTCAGTGGATGTAGTGTGTGGTTATTGGTCAAAGTGGGTTATTATGTGGGTGTAGTGAGTCGATAAACAGTTGTATTTGGTTGCGTAGTGGAGTAATAGAGTAAGTCGTTTAGTGTCTAAAATAAGTAGTTCAGTGGGTGTGGTATATTGCTTAGTGTGTGCAGTGGGTCGCTTAGTGTCTGTAGGGCGTCACTTATTGGCTAAAATAAGTATCTCGGTGGGTGTGATAAATCGCACCCATCGTGTTAAGGTATCTTGCGTTCTAAAGTAACGTCCTCATACTGGAAAAGATATTTCCACGGTTCGTAATGTGATAATACCGTGGCCACTTCACCGTAGGCAGCGTATCTTGATTTCACTTGAATCTAATGGAGACATAGAATAACATAATGTTACAAGAGAGAAGTGACTTCACAGTAGCACTACGCTTTCTTTGAGTTAAATGTCACAGTAGTGATTAAGAAAGTTAAATTCACAGTTACACTCTCAAGTAGAAATTGTTAAATGAAAAAGTAATATTTTAAAAGAGTAATTACACGGTGACACTCTCAGATAGTGGATGAATTGAGTAGGGGTGTTAAATTCTAAGACAAAAATTTTTAAAGTAACTGTACATAGCACTCCTGTGAAATAAAGTAAGTAAATAACCAGTCCCACGCGTCTGGACTAATGGCTATATGGCAATTAAAGGGCCATACTCTATGTCTCGAGACATGATAGGTATATCATGCCAGCAACCATGTTATAGACACATCGGCATTTAATGTGCAATGAGGCCAGTATCAAACCGACCCCTTTTACATTACAAAATGTTTCCTGGTACACATGAGTAGTATAGTAAATCACAAAGCTGCCCGTTTTGAAGTGCACATCTATGTGCACCTTAAAGGGCGATAACACCTTGCTTTAAAAAAAAGTAGGCGTGGTCAGAGTAGGTGTAGCCAAGTGACTCATCGGAGTGGGCGTGTTCTAGTGACTCATCAGATTAGGTATGGTGTTCAAGTGACTCGTTAAATTGTAGGTACTATAGTATACAACATACAAAATAACAAACAAACGAGTCAAGTAAGGTATATAATAATTTTAATAAATCATGTATAGACAACGTTATAAATTGTGTTTTCTTGTCGGGGAAGTGTGGGAACATCTGGAAGGTAGATAGGGAAGTTATACGTCGACGAAGTGTGGGAAAATCTCGGGCGGGTGTGACGGTGTTCATAACACAAGGGGGTGTATGAGGGGTTGAAAAAAGTCATTAAGTAACGGGTTGTAAAAACGTTGGTGAGTGGTTTCTTAAAATATTTTGAACTGTTAACACATTGGCGGTGTATATTAGTAGGAATAGAAGGAATAGTTGCGGTGGTGACAGTAGTAATAATGGGTATGGCTTAGTGAAATTAGTTGATAAAGGGTGGTTATTAGTGCTTTGTAGAGGGTCGTAGTGCCTAATTCACTATTATCACACGTGTTACAAATGAAACCTTAAAAAGTAAAGTAGTCGGTTGTAATGGATATGGTGTAGTGTCATTCGGTGGTAAGGGGTGGGTACCAGGTATTAGTGGTCAAGAGATGGTCAAGTATGGATCAAGTGGTCGAGTACTCACTTAAATTGTAGGGGAAAGGACTAAGTGAAATTAGTTGATAAGGGGTAGTTATTAGTGCTTTGTAGAGGGTCGTAGTGCCTAATTCACTATTATCACTATTATGTTACAAAATGTCATTCGGTGGTAGGGGTGGGTACCAGGTATTAGGTAGGGGTCAAATGGTCGAGTACTCACTTAAATTGTACGGGAAAGGACTGTAGTGATATGGTGATGATCAAGAGATGGTCCAGAGATGGTCAAGTAGTGGTCAAGTATTGGTCAAGTAGTGGTCTAGTGGTCAAGTGACCACTTAAATTGTAGAGGAGAGTACTGTAGTGACATGGTGGTGGTTAAGTGATCAACGTGATGATCAAGTAGTGGTCAAGTGGTAGAGTGACCACTTACATTGTTGAGGAAAGTATTATAGTGATATGATGATGGTTAAATTGAGTAATAATGTGGTAAAGTAGTGGTCAAGTTGTGATCAATTGGTCGAGTGACCATTTAAATTGTCGAGGAGAGTATGTGTAATGTAATAATGATGGATGTTGCTGTCACCTAATGACATCTGTAGAAAACGCCAGCTACATTTGCATACCATCCCACAGAACTGTATGTGTTACTAATTGATTCCCCCAAGTATATAGAAACAATACACGATAATCATCGTCTCAGTTACGGAGTTGAGTTGAGTTGGGTAAAGAACCGACATCATTGTACTCGGATCATTCCCATAAGCGCTCAGTTTTCATCTTAAACAGCCAGAGGAGACTTCCTATACTAATGGTTCCCTTTGCAATCCGATTATATGCCCGTCTTATTTTACCTCTGAGTGACAATTGTCTGCCAGATCATTTGATCATCACCTGCTGCCGCACTATCTCTAGACCATGATAGTCTATATGTATTCTACATTATTCACGCGCTCCCAGAAGGTCTTCATCACATCTGCCTTATCATCCATCAAATTACACCTTACTTAATGATGCAGCATCAGTCAGTCTGTCCGCCCGTTCATTTCCAACCACATGTAAAGTCCTTATGTCATCGAGAAAAGATCCAGCGATAGATCACAACCCGCGACCTCTAAATTGATGCATGCCATTCAGCACAAAACATACCAGTCCTCAATTAATCCCATAACCTACCAATACTCACAAACCCACATATCCTTTACCAACCACCCACACACCCGAACCACCCAGCAAAACACACACCCACAACCACACATCCCCCACCCACCTACATATTTTCATGCCAACTCACACATCTCGCACCTACCAACACACACACACATAACTCGCACCCACCCACACATACCATACTTACACACAACCCCCACCCACACAATCTTACCTCACCCACACATCCCACACCCACACACGCACACATCCCCCACCCATCCCCAACCTACTCACACTCCCACACATTCTCCATCCATACACTCATCTCTCACACACATCCACCCACTCACGTACTCATTCATCAATCACTCACACCCACACATCACCCACCCACCCATCAACACATGCATCTCCCATCTACCCATACACCCACACACCCCAACTAGCCAGCCAAAAACACATCCCCCACCCTCACATACATCCATCATCCACCCGCACATCAACCACCAAACCACACCTCCACCACCCCGCCCACACACACATTTCCCATATGCATTCCTCATTCACATCCCCACCCACACATTTCTCACCCACATACATAATCTAAACACCCATCCACACACCCCCACCTACAAATACCCTCACAACCCACACACACATCCTCCACGCACTCACATTTACCCCATATACACTCACACACTTCCACCCACACAACATATCCCCATTTACAGAATATCCCCACACCCATCACATACCCATCTCCCACACATCCATTTACCCACACATCCCTCACATACTCACCCACCCATATATTCATTCCCTACCCACACCGCCAACCCACCAACGCCCACATACTTCCAACCATCCTCCCAAATATCCCCCACCCACGCACACATCCCTCACCCACACACACATACCCCACCGAGCACACATCCTTCACCCATCCACACATCACCCACACACAACCCCTCCACAAAACATCCCCCACACTCCCACACACACATCTCTCACATACACACCCACACACACACACATCCTCACATTTAGACACATACATGATGCCTCACATGATCACTGAAAATAGTATGAACAAATTCCCAAACTTTACGCACACATACACTTACGATTGTCGTGAGCATTCTAGCAAAAATTGTAAGAAATGGAGAACCAGTTGTACATATACATTGTGTAGCGTAACAATTAGTGATGCAATTCAACTCTCTCTCTTCTCTCTCTCTCTCTCTCTCTCTCTCTCTCTCTCTCTCTCTCTCTCTCTCTCTCTCTCTGTTACTCACTCACTCTCTCGCACTCACTAACTCTCTCACTCACATTACAGTAATGCTATTTTATACATGATAAATTCAAGTGGCATACAAAATGATAATATAATAGATGAGAATACACAAAAATATGGAATGGCATGTTACAAGACATGCGTGCTCTCAACTCTCTCTCTCTCTCTCTCTCTCTCTCTCTCTCTCTCTCTCTCTCTCTCTCTCTTCTCTCTCTCTCTCTCTCTCTCTCTCTCTCTCTCTCTCTCTCTCTTTCTTACACAGGCATACATACACACTCTCACACTCATTAACTCTCTCTCACTCATACTCACCAACTCTCTCACTCACTCTACAGTGATGTACATGTGTTCTTATTATACACCATAACATCAATTGGTATTCAAATAATAATATGAAGATGGAAATAGAGAGAGAGAGAGAGAGGGAGAGAGAGAGAGAGAGAGAGAGAGAGAGAGAGAGAGAGAGAGAGAGAGAGAGAGAGAGAGAGAGACGTGGCAATGGAGAGAGAAGGCGACATATACATAGACCTTGGGTCAAGAGAGTAAGATGCAAAACTGAGAATTGATTGATTGATTGATTTAGGAACCGACATAAGCATTCGGGACATTCCCATAAGCGCTCCGTCCCCATCCTCAGCAGCCAGCGAAGAGTTCCAACACTAATAGTTCCAGTAGCAATCTGATTATATGTCCGTCTCGCCTTTCCTCTGAGCGTCGAGCGTCGGCCAGATCCCCTCGTCACACCTCGCTGTCTCATTCTTAGCAGACTATGGTGATCCATTTGCTCCTCAGAGGTGTACACGTGCTCCCACAAGGCCGCAACCACGTCTGCCTTGTCATGCATCAATACTCCACCAAGTTTTGCCGAGCCAGCCAATCTGTCCGCCTGTTCATTCCCCAGCACACCGGCATGCCCAGGAGAAAAGATCCAGGTGATGCTTGTTACCCGTGACCTCCGAAGCGAAGCAAGCCACTCTGCACGAAGCTTGCCTGTTCTCACCCTTCTCAGCATGCTTTCTGAGTCAGTTACAATCACAATGTGTGTATGTATCGTGTTTTCTATCCAGCGGAAAGCTGCACTGACCGCCTTCACCTCCATTCTTAAGCTAGATGTAGTGTCATCATACGCCAGGCTCTCCTGCACCAAACGCCGACCATTAGTTTTTGCCAAGAACCCCCAGGCACTTCTCCTACCTCTCAACACCGACACATCCGTGTAGATAATCACATCACCCGGGCGAGAATTTTCCACTTCCGTGGCCCCTGCTGGCCACTTCCTGCACTCCCGGCTCAATGTGATGAAAACTGAGAATGTGACTGACAAATATGAAAGGAATTGTCGTAGTTTCAGGCAGAGAATGCCGGTACCGAAGAGGTTGATTTATGGCTTTCACATCATCCTGTACCAGGAATTGAGAAACGATAACAAAAAAATACTGGTTATGCTAGCTGCAATAACCAGTTTGGTCAGGTATGACGCGGGCAGGGTGTGATAGTGATGCAGGGAGTAAGGCATACGATGCTGTGCATAAGCAAGTGGAATCATGAGGCAAGAGATGTTCAGGGGCTATAAAAGGATATTTGCGGCCCTTTTTGGAATATAATAAATGCATAAGCTGATGTGGATTATGCTGGATTATGTTGTCACTAAGGAGCACTGGGTTTGGCTGGAGCAGCTGGAGAATTTTCCAAAGAATAGTTATGTTATCGGTTGGGATGTTAACGCTGAGAGCACAGAATGGGATTATAAATGGCAACATCGAATGGGGGGTGTCCTTGGAGATGCCATGATTGAGTATCAGGTGGTGTGCATTAATAATCAGAGGCCAGGTGGAATGGCGACGAGATTTGTGTGCGCAAACACTGTATGTCCCACAAAGAATGCCTTCATTCACGATCAATTGTTTTGAAAACTGTCTGTTGCATCGTTATGAAATTGTTCCAGCCGTCTTATATTTACCCCCACCCAAGGAATATGTCTTTGATATGTCCAAAAAACAATTTAAATCATCGAAAGTGGCGATATTTCTTTGATGTTTTGCTGAACAACTAGTGATTTCTCGCTAACAAATTTATGTTTACAGTAATGGAAGCCCCGCCAATTCAGATGACACACAAGGCGTATCCGGATTCTTATGGGAGTGGGTGCAATGAAAGAACTAGCTTAAAAGTCGTCAGGCTCGGCTGCATTACACCGGGTTTTTATCCCATATGGCTCAGTTTCTTTCCGCAACGCGGAAAGCGACGCACAAAGCACGAACTCCGTAGCTCCAGCGACGACTCTCGGAAGTCTTCGAATAAAAATGCACTCGTGACATGAAGAACGCGGCCCGGAATCGAACATACACCCTTCGGAGCCCGAGTCAGACGGCTTGACCACTTCACCACGGAGAATCCCGAGAGGGGTGCAATGTGTAATATTAGTAAAGACAGAGAATTTACAGAGGCATGGGGCAAATAATTTGTAAATTAACAGGAAAGTAGAAGGAATATATTTCTTATCTTATTTTTCATTACCTTCTTGTTTCTTCAGCTGATGGTTAATAACATGTACACAAGTATTCATGTTAGCCTTTTATATTGAGTTCGTGAAAGCTTCCAAATAGCTGTGCGTTAATGTGCGTATGGAGTGACCAGAAATTATACCGCACTTTAGTCATTATGTTTCCATTTTTAAGGATCTGTTCAGCTGTCTGTGTAGTTTGTTCACACGTACACATGGGTGACAGACCCGATTTGTGTCTTCATGATAGATAGATAGATAGATAGATAGATAGATAGATAGATAGATAGATAGGTAGATAGGTAGATAGATAGATAGATAGATAGATAGATAGATAGGTAGGTAGGTAGATAGATAAATAAATAGATAGATAGATAGATAGATATGTAGGTAGGTAGGTAGGTAGGTAGGTAGATAGATAGATAGATAGATAGATAGATAGATAGATAGATAGATAGATAGATAGATAGATAGATAGATAGATAGATAGATAGATAGATAGATAGATAGATAGATAGATAGATAGATAGATAGATAGATAGATAGATAGATCCCAGCCAGGAGCTGGGCGAAGCCGGGCCGAGTCAGCTAGTTTATTTATATAATCACCTTTCATGAAAGAAACCCCATTGGAGACACCTCTGAACAATACCATTTAACTCCGCGCAGTTTGTGCCAAAAAGAAAATCACGAGACAATTTAAAAAAAGCGCGGATGTGTCTTGGTGAAGCTGTAATACTTTTAAAATGATGGACTTAATCTCTAAGCCGTAAATTATATACCGCATATAAACAAACATTGAAATCTGCTGTACAATCTCCAGAACAAAAATGTTTTTGTTGGGTGGACATAATGATAAGGTTATATGCTAAATCTCATCATTTTCCCTCAGTTGGTTACTGAGATATTGAATTTTATATTGAGGCAAACAAAAAACGAAAAAAAAAAAAAAACACTATAATCTCGGTTATGTTACATTGTCGGCGGTATCGCATACGAAATAGATCGGTTTGTGTGATCATGGGAATGACTTCCTGCCCTGCTCTGTTCTGATTCCCAAATCTAGCTGGATCATGCATGCCATTGACAGCCCGCAAAGACTTTAAATACACACGAAGACTTCAATAGGACTCCTCCCCAAGACGTCATGTGTAGAGTTAGTGTTAACAAGAAGAAAATAGAAATGTGCAAATATTGCATAGTAGAGGCCAAACAAACTATGTGGAATTATTTCATAAATGAATTGTGAGGTGATAAAACATTTGTTAAATTATGGAAACTACAAATACAATTGGGTAGAGAAGATCAGCGTACCACAATGGAAGCAATGTACAGGGGTCACGTCATGCCCATAATGGCGGGAAGAGAGAAAGGGAGAGTCTTCCCGGGCAGATTTATAACACAGTCAGATGACAGTTCCCATGCATCTGTATAGTAAACAGTCTGATATAAATTGCTCACCTCGAACCCGGACATAGTAATCCGGTCATTTGTATGGAAGAGAATCGTGAAGTTGCTGTATTGTGGAATTATGTATGTGAACTCATGTAGCCTATATGTCCAGTGGCCACACAATTTGACCCCGTTCACACAGAGATAATCATTGGTGCAGTTATCTGAACTCTCCACGGAAAATTTCCTGGAACAGATCAGATAAAGTCAGCAAATAGTGGCGTTCAGTTGATGACATGAATCTTGGTCATATCTTCTTCTCCAGCTTGTACATCTTTTGTGTGCCTCTTGCGAGGGGATAGTGTCGCACCGGGTTATGCACCTCAATGGTCAGTGAGTCCACCTTCGGCAGTCATTTGTGTCATAATCCATCCGAGATTATGGGTTATGTTTACCCGTAGGTAGGTTTCTTTCCTAACAATTTTGCCAGGGTAGCCGTCTGAAGGAATGCTGTTTGTGGTTTCTAACTACTGTACTATTTGCACACGGAGCCTCCTGTTTTTCGCTCATTTGTGATAGAGCTAACTTGATGGCCTCAAAGCCCAAGAGATAACAGGGACCTGTAGTGTAATTAAACGCTTATTCTACTTATTCTGTTTCCATGAAAGACAAAGCCGTTATCGGTCATACAGTTTTGAGATGTCAACAGACGAAACACAGTACTGCCCAAAGTCCAACATCCTAGGAGACATTCCTTTATAGTGCAGACGTCTGAGACTTAATGGACCATTGTAAGAGAGTACTGACTGACGCTCACCTCCCCAGTGTCACTTTCTACAGACCCATACGAGGTATGCCGTAATACAAAAACCACCCACACACACACACACACACACACACACACACACACACACACAAACACACATACATACCATCCAACACAATATTTACGCACTGACTCACAATACTGAATAATCTAACAAAACACATGAGTACACAAACACGCACACACGCACGCACGAACAGCAAATAGAAACGACATACCAATACTCAATGGATTGCCTACACGCATGAGCACACACACAAATCCACACACATGCAGACATACATAATAAACGTGGTATGGTAATAATCAAAGTGTTTCACACAGACATGCGCATGCAGACACACACATCGACACACACGCAAAGTTACGCAGGCATACTAACAACGTGTACATTTTATGACAATATTCACTTAGTAGAGTACATAAACGAATACACATACAACCTTACACGTCCCGTAGGACCCCGATGAGAATATTGAATAAACGCCCTATATTTTGAAACGCTTTTTCTTCCTCTTCTTCTTCTTCTTCTTCTTCTTCTTCTTCTTCTTCTTCTTCTTCTTCTTCTTCTTCTTCTTCTTCTTCTTCTTCTTCTTCTTCTTCTTTCTTCTTCTTCTTCTCTTCTTTTCCTCTTCTTCTTCTTCTTCCTTCTTCTTCTTCTTCTTCTTCTTCTTCTTCTTCTTCTTCTTCTTCTTCTTCTTCTTCTTCTTCTTCTTCTTCTTCTTCTTCTTCTTCTTCTTCTTCTTCTTCTTCTTCTTCTTCTTCTTCTTCTTCTTCTTTTCTTCCTCTTCTTCTTCTTCTTCTTCTTCTTCTTCTTCTTCTTCTTCTTCTTCTTCTTCTTCTTCTTCTTCTTCTTCTTCTTCTTCTTCTTCTTCTTCTTCTTCTTCTTCTTCTTCTTCTTCTTCTTCTTCTTCTTCTTCTTCTTCTTCTTCTTCTTCTTCTTCTTCTTCTTCTTCTTCTTCTTCTTCTTCTTCTTCTTCTTCTTCTTCTTCTTCTTCTTCTTCTTCTTCTTCTTCTTCTTCTTCTTCTTCTTCTTCTTCTTCTTCTTCTTCTTCTTCTTCTTCTTCTTCTTTATGTTTATGCCGTGTGGCGTTGTAGATCGTGTCTGCACACAGTCTTCTGTCTCCTGTGTTGCGAATCGTTTCTGATAACGATGCTACTCCATCCCATGACGTCAAACTGCCCAGTATTTCTCTCTGAGTCTCCTCTTGCAGCTCTTCCACGCCAACATTCCCATTATGAAGACGTACTCTATCTTTCCTCTTTTCATGGCATGTGGTCTGGTGTCTTCTGATGCGAGTAACCAGTCCTCTCTACCCGTTAACATCTTCCAAGATGTTTTCTTTGGTCTTTTTTTTGGTCCATCCACAGTGTTCCTATCATTCTTCTAGAAAAATCCATCTACGCTAGTTTCCATAAAATTCTTCATTTGCATGCGTTTTGTTAGTGATTCGCTTCTCTAGATTGGCCAAACATAGCGCTGTTGACAAAGATACATTACATATATAAGGTAAGTAATACATTACTTCATTTTGTGAAATGATGCCTTTGAGTGGGTTATGTTAAATGTAAATTCCTTAATACATTTTAACACACCATTCAGTGGCTCATGCCGTCTTGACAGATGGCAGTAAGAGTATGTTACATTTGCTACAAAAAGGCATAATAACTACAACCCATGGCGGTAGAGAATCTGACTGATTGGACCAAATTGCGATATAGATGTTTGTCCACAATGGAGGCATGTGAACACATCGTCATTTTCGCCATGACACCCCATCTTATGACTCACTCGCTTAGTGTGTGACCTAACTGCAGTAATTGTCTCCTTTGTCTTTATTCCATTTCTGATATTTGACCTCCATGCAACACTCTCGGCGGCGAGTTGCTCCCAATGTACATGATCAATGTCTGTATCAAACATGTTCAGCTTACTCACATCTTTATTTCGGAGTAGAGGGCGACTCCGAAATCTCTTAACCAGCTACAATTCACCAAACAAGATGTCCTCTGGTATTCTACCATCATCCATCCTCCTAAGATGCTCTATCCATCTATGTCTACGACGACTGAACATGGAATACACTGTCACACAACCTGATCTTTCCAATACATCAGAATTTGTGATTTTGTCTTGCCACATAAAACTTCGTAGACACCGCATATGAAAGCTGTTTACATGTTTCACTTGGTGTGAGTATGTTGACCAGGCTTCACTGTCATATAGGAGAGTACTAATGGCACGGTCTTGATACACTTTTAATAGATTTGTGTTTTGGCAGTAAGCTTCTGGTTCTCCCAGACTCTTTTTCTTAACCTGTTCATTGTTGTTGCTGCCTTACCAATCCTGATGTTTATTTTCTGATCTAGGGATAATTTGCTATTTCCTCTGATCATGAATATGTAAAATGGTCTAGCATCTCCAGTTCGGTGTCGTCAATAAAGATGGAAGGTACCTCATGTGCACCTTGTTACATAATATGTCTCCTTGTTTGCTAATTTTTAAACGAAATTCAAAACAAGCATTGGAGAATGCAGATATTAGACGTTGCAGTTCTACCCAAGAATGGATCGTAAATGCAGCGTCATCTGCAAGCTGCAACTCTCTGATAAGTACCCTTATAATGTTCGTCTTGACCTTCAATCTCTGAGCATTGTAGATGTTGCCATCTGAGCGTGAGTGAATGTATATACCACAAATCCGATCATGAACGTCATATTTCAGTAGCAGTGAAAAGTATATTCCAAAGAGGGTGGGGGATGGTACACAACCTTACCTCCACTCTTGATTTCAATCTCTCCTGAAGATGCACCATCAAACTTGATTATACCATTCATGCCTGTGTGGAACGATTCCACAATGGATAGAAGAGTTGGTAGTCAGCAAATCTTCTTTAGTGCCTTGAACAAACCCTCACGACTGACCAAATCAAATGCCTTTGTGAGGTCGATGAAGGCAATAGACAGTGGTTGATTCCGTTGACATGTTACTTGCATATGTCGCAATGAGAATATCATATCAATGTTAGACCGGTTCCGTCGAAAGCCACATTGTGATTCGGGGTAGACTTTATCTCCCAAGACGTGAAGTCTGCGCATAACAATTCTGGTAAATATCTTATACTTACGAAAGAATACACAAAAGTGAGATACCCTTGTAGTTGGTACCGTCACTCCAATCAACGGTTTCCTTGTATTGTAATGACGCTTGAATCTTTGAAATCCTATGGGACTTGTCCTTCTCTCCAGCTTAGCACTGTTAGCTGGTGGATCTGTAAAATCAGTGTGTCTTGCCCACTCCCGATAACATCTATTGTAATCACATCCTTACTTAGAACATGGTCAGATAATAGTTCATTAATAACACTTACATTCTGTTATTGGGGGAAGTGTGTCCAGGTGGTCAAGAGTTGGCAGGGCCTCTATGGCGTTGCGGACATCATCCGCTAGATTGGTCTCGCTTGAGTAAAGCTCCAAATAGTGCTCTACCCATCTAAGCATCTGCTGTTTCTTATCAGTGATAATCGTACAACGTACATTTACTGTTATTCTTTTTTAAACAAAGTTAGTTGCATATCCTTTACAGGACGTAACAGTCAACGCCAACACATTTGTGGCTGTTCACGATTCCTGGGCAAGTTTACGTTCAGTAGCTTGCCATTGATTTCTGAATGACCGGCACCCATACCATTTCATTAACAAATATAAAACCTGCGTTAGGCTGTCTGCTGCCAAATCGCCTACAGTTGTGTTTCTAACGCGGTATGCGGGATTACGAACTGCGTCCATAGCTCATTCGCCCCGGAGCGAAATACTGTAACTCGTTGACATGTGTAAAGTCAACTAAGGGAGTCTTGTCCTCTCTTAGAACGAACGTATAGACAAGCGTTATTTTGATAATATGTAACTTTCTCGTTCACTGAATGTTGACGACTAACCTGTAAATGAAATCTAAAACCAAAGGCTCACTTGAAGACTGCAGGATAAGAGAACAGTGGAGGTCATTGGCGTAATCACGTTTGGGCCAGAAAGGACTCTGGATAGTGAAATTGTAGTCCGAGAGATGCACGATCTTAGAGGTGGTTGGATGGCAGAGCTCGTGGAATTTCCACATCTGCAGAAAAACGTAACATAACATTTTTGTAGGCGCATGGTGGCCATGTTGTAAGCTGCGGTGACTATGACGCTTATATGAAAGCTTCCAGAGGGACAACACCTACAATGGGAAGTAACTGCCGCCGGCGTGACATTAACCACATGACCCACTAAATGCATATATATATATATATATATATATATATATATATATATATATATATATATATATATATATATATATATATATATATATATATATATGTATATATATATATATATATATATATATATATATATATATATATATATAGTACGTTCAGTAGTTTGCCATTGCTTTCTGGACGACCGGCACCTATACCTTTTTCGAATAAAACCAGCACCGCTGTGTTTCGAACCCAGCATTATTGCAGTTTCAATTGCAAACTTGTACCATCATTTTACTCACGATGCTGATTCGTCGACTGCAGTCGGTTCTGGTGATGCAGGACTGTAAAATCAGGACTTCCATACGGTCTTCTAGCCCAAAGCCCGTGCAACCGTTTCCTGACTGTTTGATCTGAAATTAGACAAACTTCTGGCATTGACTGGACTGTGGAGGAGGCAGATGCAAGTCGATTCCTAAGGTGACGTAGACGTATGAAGCGGTTTTCGGCAGCAGTTGTGATTTTGTGTCTGCCACTGGTCAGTTTCTTGAAATCACCTCCAGAGGCAACTAATGGTGTTTCTAACCGCTTTAAATTTTCTGGCTACTACATTTTGTGACAGTCCAGCCTGTAAACGTGAAATGATGATGAGTCGTTGTTCTGTTGTGAGATGCGCCTTATTTGTGCGTTGACATTTCAACTGATTTTATTCGAGGAGCGTCAATCTTTTATAGGCATTTAATAATATGGTTCGAGAGTGTTGTGTTCAGTAAGTATCACAGGATTATCATAAACCTGTCACGAGTTATTGTCAAAAATGTTGTTTTGACGTTGACCGCTTTCATGACCACACGAATCATAATGTGAGTACAATTCAGGTAACCACGAGAAGTTAATGACCATATGGACACAGTCGATAGGCTGACTAATGTCCAATCAGCGAATATCTTTTATACAAGAAACACCAAATATGTTGCGTTTCTTTTTTTTTTTTTTTGAACAGTGTGTGTGTGTATCTCTCTCTCTCTCTCTCTCTCTCTCTCTCTCTCTCTCTCTCTCTCTCTCTCTCTCTCTCTCTCTCTCTCTCTCTCTCTCTCTCTGTATATATATATATATATATATATATATATATATATATATATATATATATATATATATATATACAATACATGTCACATATTTCTAAATAAGTGTGTGAATGTGTGAGAATGAAAACGTGTAAATGAAAGTGTGAGCTTGTGTGGGTGTGTCAGAGAGACACATACACACACACACACACACACATACACACAAAGAGAGAGAAAGAGAGAAAGAGAAAGACAGACAGACAGACAGACAGACAGACAGAGACAGAGAGACGGAGAGAGACAGAGACAGACAGACAGAGCGTAAGATGCCACAAGATAGAAAGCACGTGTTTACGACTGACTATGTTCGTGTACTTAGTTGACATTGTTTGTGAATGTGTGCGTTTGTATAAATATATGTGAGGCTGTATTTTGGTATTATCCGTATGGATGTGTGTATGTCTGTGTTTAAAGAACATACAAACATGCATACATACATGTTGTTGTTTATCAATCAAGAATGATGATGACCATTCATTTAATCTTGAAAGTATAGAGCCGTGAGTTCTAAGATGGCTGATAAGGCCTATTTTGGCTCGAAATGTTCTTTGACAATGTGGGCAAAGAATGCTTGCCGTTCCAGGAGGAGGATCTCCTGCAGTGGTTTTTCTGTCCAGCCTTTTCTTCATAGCTCTTGCAGTCATGGTTGCTTCACAAGTGATTGCATCCTCATGTAATGATGTACGCAACGAAATACGGTTTTTAGCAGCAGTCCCCCAGTTGTCGTGATGAATTCCAAAAGCTTTCAGTCAGATTTTCAGAGCGTCTTGAAAGAGTCTCCTCTGGCCGCCTTGGGGGAGTTTACCACAACGCAGCTCGCCGTAAAAATACATTGTTTAGGGAACCTGTGTTCAAGAACACGAGTTAAGTGACCAGCCCAGCGAATGTGAATTTTCATTAGTAGAGTTTGGATACCGGCTTCCTGGCCTAGAGGTTAGCGACTTTTCTCCGTAATCTCGTATACTCTCGTAGGTAACGTGACGACGGTGAGAATCAGCAGCGGTTCGAATCGCGTCGGTAACTTACGAGGTATGTGAGCCGGCCGCTCAGAAAGCAATGGCAAACTACTGAGCGTAATCTTGCCAAGAAATCAACATACAACAGCTGAAAGATGCTGATGTTGACAACGATGACCTGTAAAGGATATGCAAAACATCTTTTAAAGTGTGGATACTGGACACGGACGCTCCTTCTAGAACTTCAGTGTCTTGAATCTTGTCTTGCCATTTAAGTAGCTTCCTAAGTCAGATTGTGTGGAAGTGGATTAATTTCCTAGCGTGTCGCTGATAAACAGTCCAGGTTTCACAAGCATAGCAGTGTGGATAATATCACTGCTGTATAGACTTTCAGCTTTGTTTGCAGACTTATTCCATTTCTGTCCCATACATTATTTTACAGTCTGCCAAAGGCCTCGCTGGAATTGGAGATTCTTGCATTCACTTCGTCATCATTTGTGGCAGCTTGTGACACAGTGCTACCAAGATAGGTGAATTTGTCCACAACACTTTGTCTATGGCCGTTCACCTTGAAATTCGGCACGGTTGTGATTATTCCCTGGGGCTAGCTGGTACATAACTACAGTCTTCTCCAAGTTGATATTGAACCCAAAGTTGGCACAGGCGTATGAAAAAGCTGAAACAGTGCGTTGCATATCTGCATCTCAGTTGGCATATACAGCGCAATCATCAACAAACAGGAGCTCTCTGACGGTGTCGCTGTTAGTTTTGGTTTTAGCTTTCAGCCTTCTGAGATTGAATAACTTTCCATCCATACGGTAGTTGATGTCTATTCCAATGTCGTCGTTCTCGAAGGCATTCATCAACATGGCTGAAAACATGAGGCCGAACAGTGTTGGTGCCAGGACACATCCTTGCTTCACTCCATTGGTGACAGGAAAGGGTTCAGACAGTTCACCATTTTCCTGTACTCTTGCCTGCATGCCATCATGAAATAGCCGCACTATTTGGGCAAACTTTCGTGGACAGCCATATGTTGCCATAATCTTCCACAGTCCTTCTCTGTTGACTGTATTAAAATGTCTTGATAAGGTCAATGAAATTGGAGAACATTTCAGAGTTCTGTTCCTGACATTTCTCTTGCAGCTGCATTGCAGCGAATATCATGTCAACAGTTCCTCGTTGTTTTCTGAAGCCACATTGACTCTCAGGAAGAAGATCGAGATTGGCCGTGAGGCGATTGAGAAGAATTCTGGAGAGTATCTTCCCTGCGATTGAGAGCAAGAAGATGCCTCGGTGGTTGTCACAGGATTGGCGGTTTAATTTACGTTTGTAAATATGGACTATTGACGCGTACTTGAAATCTTGTGACATGGTATCGTTCACCCATATGTTTGTAAAGATTAAGTGGAGCTGCTCTATTAGGACCGCCCCACCTGCCTTGTATATTTCCGCTGAGATGGAGTCAGGACTAGGCGTTTTCCCACTCGAAAGTTGCTGGTTGGCTTTGTTTAGTTCCATTATGGTTGGCAAGCCATCAAGAGTATCATTAGTGGGAAGTTGAAGAAGACACTTGATGTTTTCATTATCGAAGAAGGAAGTTGCATTTAAGATGTTGTTGAAATGCTCTGCCCAGCGTTGAAGGATTTTTTTCTTATCAGTGACCAATGTTCCTCCATCTGCACTGAGGAGAGGAACTATGCCTGGTGATGGAGGCCCGTAGACCGCTTTCAGTGAGCCGTAGAAGTTTTTCATATCATGTCTGTCAGCAAAGCCTTGAATTTCATCAGCTTTGTTGCTCAGCATATGCCGATGTTTCTGCAGTACTTCTCTCCGTATGATATTGAAGGCATCTTTTTGATGTTGACATCAGGTCATTCCATTCAAGTGTGCCTTGAGGAGAAGATGTTTCTCGGCCAGAAATTGGTTGATGTTTTCAGAATTTTCATCAAACCAGTCTTTATGCTTCCGAGGGGGGGGGGGGGGGGGGGGGGGGGTTGCTGGACCCAAGATTTCCAAAGCAGTGTTGTAAATTATGTAATTTAGGGATCTCCATTCTGTTTCCGCATCCTTTTTAGCTGCAGCATTTGGCTTTAGGCGGTCTTTCCTAATGTTTTCAAACGACAGCTGCATTTGTTTGCTGTTTAGGTGGGTGACATTTAGTTTTTTTGTGTTTTTTGTTTGCAGTGTAAGCCCTTAAGGACGCCGTGGTTGTTTAATGTGTATGTTTATTTTCGAGATAATGAGACGATGGTCTATCCAACATTCGGCACCACATACGAACGTCTCGTCTGTCACTCAGGGCCGGATTAAGCCATCTTGGTGTTCTAGGCACAAACCCACATGGATGCCCCCTACTGCCCCGGTCCCCCGATCCTCCACTGACTTCTTGTATGTTCAATATTATGCAAAACACTAACAAAGAAAAACAGTTGTGAAATGTGAAACACATATGTTTGTACTACTATCACTCATATAAAACCTACAATAAGGTATTTCTTTATTAAAATTAATAGTTAATTAATTATGTAATAATAGTAGACAGAAATACTGTAACTTTTTTGATAGATAAGAAAGTCAGAGAGAGCACACATTTACATTTTAAAGTTCTTTTTTTTTCTAGATTTACGTCTGGCAAAGTTTTTGAGTACATCATCAAAGTTAATTTTGCGCAACAAGTCTGCCTCAATCATCAGCAAAGATAAGGAATCAAGCCTTTCTTGTTTCATTGTCGATGTACTTGGATTTTTTGTACGTTTCAACTGAGAAAAAGTGCACTCAGTTGAACAGTTCGTAACCATTAATGTTAAAAATATGCGCAAGGCGATTTCTACATTTTAAAAAGCACACTTGATGTTGTCTCTAACTATTACTTTGTAGAGTTATGCATGACTGAAAGTGTTGTCAGATTTTGATGCACGAAACTTGTGGCGAATATATGAGTGGAACTGTTGTAGTTCAGTATATAAATTATTGTTCAGATCTTCAGGATAAGCATTTATTAGTCCTTCACAACACTGAGATGTCTGTGGTACATCGACCAAACAAGAAAATTGAACTGCTAGATCATTATATACCTGTCCTCGTCTACTCATCTCTGTCTCAAGTTTGTCAACAATAGTGTAGAAAGCAGATATACGAAATTTGTCTCTGGCATTCTGAGATACCTCAGGGGCATCACCATCAATGACCACTGTCTTTCGTTTACGATTACGGGTCAAAGTTGACTTATAATCCACACCTGGTGTTATTTCTTTTGCAGCTTCTTCAAATCTTTCAAATTAATTCCTAGATTCATGCAAGTGATCTGCTAGTGAAGAATACAAATCAGCACACGTTTTCAAGTTCACGTGCTCATTTTTTAGAGCTTGACTGACCCTGTGAAAATGTTGTAACACTTCTTCCCAAAAGACAAGCATAAAAGCAAATTCTAATTCTTGCATCTTCTTTGCAATGTGTTCTGCTTCTCTTCTGGTGTCCCCCTTCTGTGACTGGTCTTCTTGTAAACATTCTAACGCTTCTATAATCTGAGGATGAGACATTAGAATGGCTTCAGTTGCAACAGCATGTGCTTCCCATCTAGTATCGGAAAGGGACTTTACCAGCTTTTCATTCACAAGGCATCCTTTCAGAATCTTCCATCTTTTGGTTAAAGCAGAGAAAAAAGTATAGATCAGTTGCACTGTATGGAAGAAGTTTACTGCCTCTAAACAAGAGTCAACGGCACTTCTGCGTACCAGATTTAGTGAATGGTCAGCACAGGGTATGTATATAGCAAACTCATTTTCTTCTAGAAGTTTATTCTGCATGCCCTTGTAGCACCCAGACATATTAGCTGCGTTGTCGTAGCACTGACCTCTGCATTTCGAAAAATCAATATTGCAAGCTTCACGTAAGTACTGCAGCTCCAAGAAAGTCAAAAAGCGCTCAATGGGCTCTCCATCTACCACATATCGAAGAACAACGCTTAACTGATCTATATGTGAAATATCAGGTGTTGAGTCTACTGACAAGCTGAAATAACCGGAAGCCTTTACTTCATCTATAATTACTGCATGGACTTTTTGGGACATAATTTCAATCAGTTCTTCACATATAGTTTTGGATAAATAAGAAGGATTTCCTTTTCCAGAATTTCCATATTTCGCAATGTGTGATGCTAAAAATGGATCAAACTGACTGACCAACTCCAGCAACCCTAGATAATTTCCATTTTGTAAAGATCCAAATTTTTCATTTGTCCCTCTAAAAGGCAGACCACGCTTAGCTATAGTACAAATAACCGCTACTGCTCGCCTCAAAACATGTTCCCAGTAAATGCACTCTTCATTTATTTTCTCTTCTAGCTTGTGTAGTAGACCCGAGCCTTGTCTACGAGCAAGGTATGTTAACATGCAGTCTTTATGAGTAGCGCTTTGTTCATGATTATCAACTTGAATGTTATTTTTCCAGTCACTGAAGCCATTTTTATCAGCCAAACTGGTGGAACCTTTAGACGCAAAAAGTTTACAAACAAAGCAGTACACAGATTCTGTGGATGGTGAATGCAATAACCATTCTCTCCTGTATTGCTCACCATTTGCTTTTGTGCCATAGACGATTTTTTGAGAACAATATCTTGTTATTTTTCTTTCAGCATAAATACAGCAAGATTTATCAAAGGGACCATAATGATGCTGACAGTTAGTGGGCCCACAGTCAACCCAGTAAGCCACATCATCAGCCAAGAAGTCAATCCGCAGTCCTGGATCTACTGCTTGATTTATTTTATCATTTTCATCTTTATCATCATCTTCAGCAGACTGAAGTGGGTCACCACAAATTTCATTTTCAAGCACTAATGCAGTGTCTGGATTTGCAGAACAGCCTATAGTAGACTTATAAAGAGGGTTGATAGTGTCAGTAAATTCCTATTCCACCTGTTGCTTAACCGAAACTAAATAATTCGTTAATTTTCTGCTCTTAGCTTTTACAACTGAAACAGTATGCTCTTTTTGTTTAGCTAGTTTTCTCTTTTGTTCACCACTTAACTGAACACTTTTCATCTTGGGGTCTGAATCTGAAAAAAAGTATGTGAAAAGCTGTAAATGAAAAATGAATAAATAATATAATCAATATAAGTGGGAATGCTAAGGTATCATTTTCCGATTATTCATAATTACATTTTTTAAAACGAAAATGTATTTACATAAATATTAGAAAATTATGCAAAATAAGGCTAAGGAATAATATACTTAGGCCCTATCAATAATTGCTTTATCAAAATCGATAAAAGCACATTTAAAGCGCAGTAATGAACTCCTTCAACACTAACTACCAATAGACGTCTGTGTATATATATATATATATATATATATATATATATATATATATATATATATATATATATATATATATATCATCTCATCTCATCATGTTCCTCTTGTACCTTGGGTGTCGATGTGAAGTATAAACTTCGTGAGAGTGCCCGATTATGGGCTTCATATATCGATATTCCCATGGACTCTGCTATTCCCTCCGTCCAACGTTTACGTGGTCGGCCTCTTCCTCTGTTTCCATCTGGTCTGCACATCGTTGCTTGTTGTGGCATGCTGTTGACTGGTAACCTACTTGCATGGCCGAACCATTTGACTTGCTGCTTTCTAATAACATCTAGTATATATATATATATATATATATATATATATATATATATATATATATATATATATATATATATATATATATATATATATATATATATTAGATTTTTTAGAATTAAAAACCCTTAGATGGAAACGAAAACGAAAGTAAAACGTTTTGCTGTGTAAGCTAAATTAGTAATATCTACATCAGTAAGTAGTTTATACAAATGTTCGAAAATGCAAAGTAGTTCTAAGCCGTTATGCAAATGTACAGTCACTCGATGACACGTCGACAAATTAACACTATTTACAATTGTTTTCACTAGCAGACCAAAACGGAAGTGAATTTGTCGCTACGCATTAGTGCGTTACGTAGCACAAACATATCCCAGAAAAGTAGAAAAATAGCACAAAAAGACCTTGAAGAAAAATAACAAAAAATAGCAAAAAAACACTGGGTGGGGGTATTTTACCCCCGGGTTATGGGACCAAGGTTAAATAATGTGCGATACAATATTACATTTGCGATTTGCTTATGCCATGCAATTACGCTACCGGGACAATATACACATTTTTCTTGTGGACTTGTGGTGCCCCCCCCCCCCCCAAATGCTTGGTGCCCTAGGCACGTGCCTTGTTTGCCTAATGGTTAATCCATCCCTGCTGTCACTCCTCTTGACCATGACATTGTCAATGAAGTGCCAGTGTTTCGAGCGAGGGTGCATCCATGATGTCGTATTTCTAGTGGGAAGACGAAAAATTGTGTTGATGATCAGGAGATCGTGTTCGGCAGAGGCTTGAAGGAGCAGGGGCCCATTGCTGTCACAATTTCCGACTTCGTACTTTCCAATGATGCCACTCAAAAAGGCGGTGTCCTTGCCTACTCTAGATTTGAAGTCCCCAAGTAGTTTAAATTTTTCTCCTTTGGGAACAGATGTTAATACGTTGTGCAGGTCTTCATATAACTTGTTTTTGACGTCTTCATTTGTCATGGTTAATGCGAAGACAGTCACGATGGTTGCATGTTTCTTTCCTTTCAACAGGGGTAACTTAATAGTCATACGCCTTTCATTTATAGCCTTCGGAAATTCAGCTAGTTTGCCAACCGGGGCCGACTTAATGGCAAATCCCACACTGGCTTTTCCTTCCACTCCAGAAACATGTGTAGCCGGCACCTACTTCACAGTTTTGGCCTTCTTCTTCAAGTCGTTACCATGGAGCGAATTGTAGCTCATGGCATAGTGACGAAAAGTCACACAGAAGGACGTGACCATCGTGGATAGTGACCCATGTGGCGAGCGAGATTATCACCAGATAGAACACACGTGATAGTGAAGGTGACAAGGCCATTCAGAGTCAATCGAGTCGCGATTGTTAGCGTGATCGGACCCACAACTATACATAATTTGGTCATGGCCCCGTAATGTGCACACCATGTTATTACTTGTGTAGATATATTTAGATGGTAATTTAGTGTCGTGTATTTCTGTGCGCAAATGTTGAGTACACTGTGTACTAGATTCAGAAATAGATGAAGAAATTCGCACTTGTGTTTTAAAAGAGGTGTGAAGTTGAGGATCGACATAATGAAGAGCTTACAAAAACCCTGCCAGGGTAGGACTGAATGAATATAATACCCCTAGAAAGTTTGCCATTCAATCCTTATCCATCAGGACCAATACGTGTCTCTGACATTCAGAAGCCCATCATGTCATGCGCTACTTTGTCATTCGCTACCTGGCAGTAGTGTCTCGCTCAAGGCTGTAATGTCGATGTTGTACCTACCCAGCTCTCTCCCATTCAGTGCTGTTCGTCTCAATGTGCCCGACGAGCCATCTCTATCAAGTAGGGTGCCTATATTCCAAGTTCCGATTGTCAAGAAAATATGGTTAGCTCTTTTAGCTTTGCCTGTATTTAATTTGTTTGCATGTCGAACACAGTATAGGCTACCCACCAACCGCTGTTAGGTAATTATGGAGCAGACAATGTTTAGGGCACCTATTCTAGCCCCTTCCTAGTGCATGGAGGTGTGCAGTGTTTTCCTATAGAGGGCTGCTCAGTCACTCAGGGGTCTGCCGAATCCCATTGCTGCTGCTTTCAGTAGAAGACGACCATATGGCCTGAGCCGGCTGTGTGGAGGTCTGTGACTACGGCTGCCAGCGTATCCACGCCAGCCGCTTCCCCGATCGCCCATCGCCACAGGGTGTGAGGGTGATATATGAAGTTGGATGAAGCATGACTTGCACGATGAATTGGATTACAGTACGGAAGAGTTGCACAATTCGTCGACCTCACTCTCTCGCATGAGTCCATCTGAGTCCAGTGGCAAGACATGTCAAGACGACTGGAGACGAATACAGGTGCAGTGGATGAGTAGGGCGCTCTGAGTACCTTGCAGTGCTCATTACGTTCCACAACGCTTTGCAGGTAAATGCCGTCATGCATATTAAATCATCAGTTATTTCATCCTCGAAGTCTGCCGAATCCTGTCTTCACATTCTGGGCAGGCATACACTAGTTCACCGATTGGTTTGATACCAAATAGCCTACCCATGCCTGGTTTAACCAACCTCTCACTGTCGCATACATACATACATACATACATACATACATACATACATACATACATACATACATACATACATACATACATACATACATACATACATACATGCATGCATGCATGCATGCATACATACATACATACATACATACATACATACATACATACATACATACATACATACATACATACATACATACATACATACATACATCCATTGGCACCTTGCCGTCTTGACAGACGATAGTTTGTGCTTTAAAAAGGCATAATAACTTTTAACTATGGCGGTAGCGAGTGTGACTGATAAGGCCAATTTGCGCTGTAAATGTCCGTTCACAGTGGGTGCATCTGAACACGTGGTCATTTCCACCATCATGCACCATCTTACGTCTCAAACGCTTGGTGTGTGACTTTTCTGCAATAATTTTCTCCTTTGACTTTATTCCATTTCTGATATTTGCCCTCCATGCAACACGTTCAGCGGCGACTTGCTCCCAATGTGCATTATCAATGCCTGTATCAATCATGTCCCGCTTACACACATCTTTGTATCGTAGTAGAGGCCGACCCTGAGATCTCTTACCCATCTGTAATTCACCAAAAAGATATCCTTTGGTATTCTACCATCATCCATCCTCCTAAGATGTCCTATCCATCTAAGTCTACGAAGACTGAGCATGGAATAAACTGTCACACAACCTGATCTTTCCAATACTTCAGTATTTGTGATTTTGTCTTGCCACTTAATACCAAGAATTCTTCGCAAACACCGCATATGAAAGCTGTTTAAATTGTTCTCTTGGTGTGAGTAAGTTGTCCAGGTTTCACTGCCATAGAGAAGAGTACTAAGGACACAGGCTTGATAGACAAGGACTTTTGTTTTGGCAGTAAGCTTCCTGTTCTCCCAGACTCTTTTTCTTAACCTGTTCATTGTTGTTGCTGCCTTACCAATCCGGATGTTGATTTCCTGATCTAGGGATAATTTGCTATTTACCACTGATCCTAGATATGTAAAATGGTCTACTATCACTAGTTCAGCGTCGTCAATAAAGATTGATGGTACCCCATGTGCACCTTGTGACATAATCTGTGTCTTCTTTTTGCTAATTGTTAAACCAAATTCAGAACAAGCATTGGAGAATGCAGATAGTAGACATTGCAATTCTTCCTCAGAGTGGGTCGTAACTGCAGCATCATCTGCAAAAAGCAACTCTCTGATCAGTACCCTCCTAATTTTGGTCTTAGCCTTCAATCTCTGAGCATTGTAGAGGCCGCCATCTGAGCGTGAGTGAATGTATATACCACCATCCTGATCACGAAATGCATATTTCAGTAGAAGTGAAAAGTATATTCCAAAGAGGGTGGGAGCTAGTACACAACCTTGCTTAACTCCACTCTTGATTTCAAATTCTTCAGAAGTTGCACCATCAAACTTGATTATACCCTTCATGCCTGTGTGGAACGATTCCACAATGGACAGAAGAGTTGGTGGGCAGCCAATCTTCTTTAGTGCCTTGAACAGACCCTCACGACTGACCAAATCAAATGCCTTTGTGAGGTCGATGAAGGCAATAAACAGTGGTTGATTCTGTTCACGGCATTTTTCTTGCATTTGTCGCAATGAGAATATCATATCAGTGGTAGACCGGTTCTGTCGAAAGCCACACTGTGATTCGGGGTAGACTTGATCTCCTAGGACTTGAAGTCTGCGCAGAACAATTCTGGCAAATACTTTTCCAACAATACACAGAAGTGAGATACCCCTATAGTTGTTGCAGTCGCTCCGATCGCCCTTGTTCTTGTACAGTGTTATGATGCTTGAATCTTTGAAATCCTGTGGGACTTGTCCTTCACGCCAGCATAGCTCTATTAGCTGGTGGATCTGTAGAGTGAGTGTGTCTTGCCCACTCCTGATAACTTCTATTGGAATCCCATCCTTACCTGGAGCCTTGCCAGATGCAAGTTCATTTATAGCACACTTAACTTCTGTTATGGTGGGAAGTGTGTCCAGGTGGTCAAGAGTTGGTAGAGCCTCTATGGCGTTGAGGGCATCATCCGCTAGTTTGGTCTCACTTGAGTAAAGCTCCAAATAGTGCTCTACCCATCTGTCCATCTGCCGTTTCTTGTCAGTGATGATTTCTCCAGTCAAGGTTTTCAATGGTGCACTTCTTTTGATCACTGGACCACAGGCTTTCTTTATTCCTTCATACATGCTTCTTATGTCTCCCTTATCACTTGCGATTTGAATGGACTCACATAACTTGATCCAATAATCATTTGCACACTGCCTGGCAGCCTTTTGCACATCCTTCCTAGCTTGCCTTAGCTCACTCAGAGTGTTACGCGTTGGTCTTTCCTTGTTTCTTAAGAGAGCTTTCTTCTTCTTATCAATCAAGGGCTGCAGAGTCTCGCTGTTGGCCGCAAACCAGTCCTGCCTCTTATGATCCACAGTGCCGTAAACCCCTACGGCAGTTTTATAAAGAGTTTCCTTAATTTGACCCCACTTTTCATTTACTGTACAATTTTCTGGTGTATCAGTGAAAGCGTCTTCAAGTTGCTATTGAAACTGAAAGCACTTTTCAGGATCATGAGTGTTAATAATATTAATCCTGGGGCTAGATTTGTGTTTAGCTGTGTAGATTCTCTTTGGTCTCAGTCTAACCCTTGCAACAACCAAAGAATGATCCGTTATCACAGTCAGCACTGTGGTAACTACGAGTCAATGATATATGGTTCAGATGTTGTCTCCGTGTGATGATGAAGTCCAGCTGGTGCCAATGGCCGGATCTTGGATGTTTCCATGTGACCTTATGCATCTCTTTTGTTTTAAAAAAAGAGTTTGTAATACATAGGTCATTACTGGTGCAATGCTCCAGCAGCCTTTGCCCATTTTCATTCCTGCGACCGATGTTGTATTTTCAAAGGCACACTGGCCATGAACTCGAGTCCTTGCCCACACGAGCATCGAAATCACCGAGCATATAAATGTAGTCAGATTTTGGAACTGCCTTGATCACGGAGTCTAACTCCTCATAGAACAAATCCTTCACATCATCAGAGGAATCGAGTGTCGGTGCATATGCAGTAATAATGGTGGCAAACCCACAAGAGGTTGCCAAGCGCAGGGATAATAGTCTTTCATTTCCTCCTGCTGGAATTTCAATCATTCCCAGTAGCTTATTCTTCACTGCAAAGCCCACACCGTGTTGCCTTTTTTCTGCCTGCCCTCTACCCTTCCAGAAAAAGGTGTAGTTGTTTTCCCTGAGTGACCCTTCCTCAGCGAGGCGAGTCTCCTGCAGGCCAGCAATATCAATGTTAAGACGATTGAGTTCGGCATCAATCACAGCCGTTTTTCTCACATCGTCAATATTGGTCAAGTCAGTGGAAAATCCTGGACACATGGTTCTCACGTTCCAGGTTGCAAGCCGTAGCTTGAGGTTTCTATTTTTATTTTTGTTTGTACCTGGTGCATTGGTTTTACAGCCTGCGATTCAGATTTTGTCCTAGCCCCAAGCACCCATTGAAGCAGGCAGGCTGTGGCGGATCAGCACCCAATTGGCTGGGGGCTGCCCATCTTGAGGCGGGCGGTAGCTGATCAGTGACACCTATAGGTGTCTCCCACCGTCAGAGGCAACGCGTGGCGCCCCATGTCTACGCCAACTGACAAGGACTTATAACCCGTAACAGTTGCCTCTCGCTTTGATTCCGAGACCAGTTAAGACCAGGGATGGAGTTATTGCCTCTCCATAGCACAAAGCCTGGGCTAAAATGTAGAGATCATGTGTTGCCCATGCAGCATGATCCCTCTCTCGGCCTGCCTAGTTCACTCCAGAGGAAAGGTAACACCCCTACATCTGGAACAAGACAAGCTGCAGAAGCTGCCGGATCAGCAAAGCAATGCTCTAACTGTCCGCCTGTCGGAGCTTCGATCCTAGACCAGTCGCCAACCAAGGCTTAGGGCCTGGTCTGCCCTGCCATGACAATTTTGTCTTTAGCTTGCATTTCCTCGCACCAGGGTAAGGCTTGTACCCTCCCAATTGCGCTCTTCCGCCCGAAGCCGTTGGCACAATGTGGGGTGTCGGGTTTGGTAAGCGCCGCCCAACGTTCGGCGCTAACAGAAACCAGGTAGTACCGTCTACTGTTATACGGTAGCTCAGTCATATCTGACTAAGACCTGACTGGTATATACATACATACATACATACATACATACATACATACATACATACATACATACATACATACATACATGCATGCATACATACATACATACATACATACATACATACATACATACATACATACATACATACATACATACATACATACATACATACATACATACATACATACATACATACATACATGCATGCATACATACATACATACATACATACAATTCTATAGTAGCAATGTGCTGCATGAGGCGTCGACTGTATATCTGTATATTTAACATTCGGTTTTTTCAAATCGGCATATCTGGACGCAGTTCCAATTGGTTGTTGAATCATCGTCTCCGTAGCACGTTCTACATACACCAGTATCTAATGACATCGATACGCATATGTTACTAAAGATAACAATAGTATTGCTATTATCTTTATTAGCGTCTACATTATTTCCAAATTATTATTATCATCATCCTATTCAAGAAATGGGAGGGTGGTCATGGACAAGAAGAAGATTAAGAATATAACACTGTCGTTAAGGCATGCATGTTTTCTCTGCGACTCATTGTTTATGGAAAGACAGATCGAGAAGGGCTGTACAAAAAGACAATGGCTTGCATCTCCGATAGTCAATACTGTGTGATACGTGTTTCATTTTATGTGCCAGGACACGAGGATGTAAGAGGAAACGAATTACCAGATCGGCATACCGGATTTGCTGTTGACGAGAGTTGACGACCAATTAATAATGCTGATATCCTGAATGCCCCCCCCCCCCCCCCCTGGGGGCAGAAAGAGTACATGACCCAATGGGTGGCTGTGAATCTTAAACTATGACCAGAGTGGAAGAACATCACGTAAAACGTGATCAAGCTAGACTAGAGTGGCACGTGGTAAGCCACAGACGAGTTGCCAAAACAATAGCAGAACTTGTGTCATGAGTAGCTGTACGCTGAGCTGTCAATGTTCTGAGGAGAGTGTCTGAGCACTCATGGACTAATTGCTCGATGTGCAATGGGGACGACCTGTTGACTAACTAGCTAGTTTACTAATTTACTATCTATATACGTATCACTATTTATTACAAAGCTTTCTATGTAATACACTCGTACTTGATATAACCGAATAGGAGCTCTTTGTATGTAATACATAAGACCCAGCAATACTGCAATTATTCGATGTTATATCATCATCATGTGCCATGTTGATAAGCATGGGCGGTCATGTTTCGCCATCTCAAACGATCACAAGTGTCATGGATCAGCTCAGTTTTCTTGTTTCGACCATACCACTTGGCCAAGCCATCCAGGTATTTACTTCTGTGCCTTCCCCTTGTTGTCTTTTTTCCTCAATCGTGACAGAGGAGACGAGCGGATACAGTTATATGAAGAAAACAATCCTATTGTTTGGATCATATTTTTCCAACATAATTCTAGGATAATGTATACGTGGAAAAGGCCTGGAGATAGAACGAGAAACCAAATTGACTGCATTCTGATAAGAAATAGATTTTAAAATAATGTTAAAAGTGTCAAAACATACCCTGGTGCTGATATCAACTCTGACCACAATCCTGTAGTCTTAAAATTCACAAATAAAACTTATACAAGAATAAGGACACGGAAGACACCTAAAATAAATATATTAGCATTAAAACAACCAGACATGATTTCCTGTTTCAGGATATTGCGGTCAACATTAGCATCTTTCAGCTGTATGTTGATCCTAGGCTAGATTACGCTCATCAGCACGGCAGGACTTTCTGAGCGACCGGCTCCATATTCTCATAAGTCACTGGCGCGACTCGAACCGCTTCCAATTCTCGTGCGCTCACGTCAATCACGAGAGTATTCGGGGTTATGGAAAAATATACATGGTTGGAGTAAAAAATAAATGTAATAGGTTAATCTTTGAAAGTATTGAACAATCCATCCATCCATCATGTGCTATGCCGATCAGCGTGGGCTGTCATGTTCTGCCATCTCACTCGATCACCAAAGTCGTGGATCAGCTCCGTGTTCCTGTCTCGGCCATGCCATGTGGCCAATCCATCCAGGTATTTACTTCTCAGTCTTCCCCTTGGTCTCTTCCCTTCGATCTTGCCAGTTGTCACCAAGTTCTCCAAGTCATTTCTTCTCATAACACGCCCAAAAACATTTGTCTGTCTGCGTCTAATGACTCTAATCAGTTTGCGATCTTCATTTGTTTCTTGAAGGACTTGCTCATTGGTTTTTCTTTCCGTCCATGGTATTCTTTACATTCTCATCAGAAACCATATTTCCATAGCCATCAGCTGTTTTTCAGCTTGACTGCTTATTGTCCACGCTTCACATCCATACAAAAGCACAGGTTCTATACTTCCTCGGGTTCAACCTCGATCAGGTACGCAACTTGATAAGGTTGAATTGGCCCTCGAAAAGTAGTTGAGGCACAAATAGAAGATGCTCGTTTCAATTTATATCTTTTTATTGGTTAGTATGTTTTTCATCTTGCAAAAAGCTACCTTCGCAATGACAATTCTTGTTCTAATCTCTTCAAGGCATATCCCATCAGATGTTATGACTGTGCCGAGATAACAGTATCGATTCACTTGTTTAAGAATATGCCCATCTACTTGTATATCATATTGTGGTATTTCCTTCTTCCCAGTGACGACCATAATCTGTGTCTTCTTAATATTCAGTTCTAACCCTAGTTATTCACTGTGTGCAACAACAGCATCTACTAAAATTTTGCAGGTCCTATTCATTATCTGCAATCAAGACTGTATCATCTGCATGTGGCAAAACGCCAGTGGCCCATCTCCTCATGCCTTCTTTGGGTTTTTGAAAACAGTGGGAAATGGCTTTCGGGCACTCTCAGATCTTGTCCGATCAATTCCCCTGAAAGATAGTTCTCTAGGTTACTTTTACCACCCGATCTTCGTAATGGAAATCTGACTTGTCTTCGGGAAAACCCGATGGGGCGCCTTGCACCAAATACGCACTGGTTCAACTTTTGGGGCAGACAATGTCCGTTGAAAACACCTAAAGTTTGTCATCTGCACCATGTATTAAAAATTTAAAGATTTGTACAAATTAGGTGCATCCTGCTGGTGAATTGAAAGGTGAGCTTAGATTGTAATTAGTCCTGCCAGACCTTGACTTGTGAATCTCTGTTGCCTCGACTGGTGAGACGAATTGGCGAAAAGCCAGTCATGCCCTACTGTGAGTGGGTTGTCAGTTGGCCAGTCTAGCTAAGCGTCATGTTCTTGGCATGGCATGGGAACGAATTTGAGGAATATATTTCCCCAGATGATGTTGCTTGTTCTTTGCAGCAGATGGACGGGTGCTATCTTTCTTCCTACGGCCTGAACGCTGCTTAGTGTTGTCTTTAATTTGAATATAAACACGACATCTATACGGTATGCCGGAAGGAGGGGAGAGGCTCCGTGAGGACGAGTTCCACCCATCTATGTTCTGTCTTCTTGAGCCGGAAGAGGGTATCCTCTGTGCTATCTCTTTCATCTTTTGGCAGATGGGATGGCCAGGTGGATTCAGTAATTACTGGTCGATAAGATGATGTCAGAGGTATAAATAGACCTCTGTTTCTCACTGGAGAGAACCGGAACTCATCTAGATCTACGTGTTATGTGAGGCACTGCCGGTGCATTGCGGCAACAGCTCAGACAAGAGCAGCGGCCGGAAGGGGTGGTTTCTTCTTTCCTATTCTTGCTAGGGATAGGGAACTACACTACCATACAGACCCACTACTATAATATTAGTTAAAGGGGGAAAACACACATAATTACGCACACAACACCGCAAGAGCTTTGTCGTGAGAAAGAGAGGGTTTGCCAGTGAGAGGGAAGCCGGGAAACGAATGTGCCCAGTAATAATAAAGGCATGGTATGAGTGTGGAGAGTGAGTCTTGTATGCAAAAAGTTCCTAGGGTGGCCAACGGGACGTCTACAAGCTGGAGGTCTAATAAAGCAGAGACGTAGCCAATCCAGGGGCTACCTGACATGTCAGGCCCATTCACTCGGGCCTCTTATCTAATTTATTGGGTAAGGTACATGTATGACAAATTTAGTAACTGAGGCCCTATTGGTCCTCAGGATTGTGATACTTGAGTCAGCCTAGTCGCTCACTAATCTCTGCCATTTCCAGGGTCCTCCTGGAATTGAAAGGAGCAGAAGGGATCTGCAAGGCCACGATATAATCACCTTAAGCAAGTCTCAGGTGAACCATGGACGGTCGGGACGACCCCAGGCCAATTACTCTACTCAATAGATTGAGGTCCGATTAGGACTGGACTAGTGGCATTCTTCAGTTCCAGCTCAGTGCAAATCCCATCGCCAACATTGGAGTGGCTGACCCTATGTTCTTGGCTGGACTTACGCTTTATTCTCAGTCGTCAGCATCCTTGTCTGGGACAGTGAAAGACACCTACCCATTCCTATTTACAAATTGTCCTCCATTATATTATTCCCTATCCACAATTGTGCCAAGTGATTCCATGGCACTTTCCAAGAACACTTGATTGACTATAGAGTGTGTCCACTCAAACCCGCAGGCTTGGTTCTACAGCAGCCTGTTGTTCGTACAACCGATCGGGAAGGAGGAAACTAACTAAGGACATAATCGGTGAGGCAGATGTCGACTGACGGGCTTTGTAGCACTCTTCGGTCTGTGATGGAAAGCCATGAGGCTCTGTGCCTGAACTGAACTCTGTGTCCCTGTTTTGTCTGTAGTGAACTATCTGTTTTAACTGCCTTGATGTTATCCTGTGCTGTCCTTTATTAAGTTATTAAAATTACGTTATAGTTTACTCTGACGATCGCCATGTTATCTATGGGTCAGCCAGAAAGACACCTCAGGGAATAGGCCCCGAGGTCGAAAGAGAGAGTGACAGTGAGTCCAGGTAACGGAGGAGGGTTGGCAAGCAAAGACCTATCCCAGCCAGAGATATAGAATACTATTGAAGCATTGTGACAGGGGTATTTGGGACCCTCCACGTAACTTGTTACACTGCATATCTAATGTTATTGATGTATCTTCCCCCAATGTTGATTCCTTCCATATCTTCTATATTTCTGAATATATGTTCACTGTACGGGGGGAAAAAAAGATCTGGGGACATTACACATCCCTGTCTCACACCTCTTTTAATAGGCTGGTATTGACCTACATCGTTATCAATTCTGATGGCAGCTTGTTGTTTCCAATATATGTATTTTACAAGTATAAGGTCTTTTCCATCAATTTGTAGATCTTCAAGCATCCTTATCATGTCGACATGTCTCACTTTATCGAAAGCCTTTGTGTAGTCAATAAAGCAAAGATATAGATCTTTGATAACTTCTATAGAACGCTTAATTACTGTTCTCAGTATATACACAGCATTTACCACATTGTTCTTCTCCTATTTCGGGTTGTATTTTCTTCCTAACTCTTTGCATGATAATTCTCAGCAGAATCTTCGTGATGTGACTCATTTTACTAATTGTTCTATGTTGATCGCATTCCATGGCTCCTGATTTCTTCGGGATTGCAATAAATATAGAATTACTTAATTCAGGAGTTATAACTCAAGTATCGTATATTGCGTTCAGCAGGTGGTGACGTGGTCAATTCCATATTCTTCTAAGGCATTGATTGTTTCTACTGTGATGTTATCTGTACCTGGGGGTCTTGCCAGTTTTCATATGGTTAAGAGCATTCTGAACTTCTGTCTTCAAAGTTGATGGTCCTTCATTATTATTCCGATGATCATATTGTTCTTCTCTTGTATCATCATAAAGGTCTTTCACATAATCTGAACACGCGTGTAAAATCTGATCTTTTTCTATTATGATTTTACCATCTTTGGTTTTTATGCAACCCGTTGATGTGTGTGTTCTTTTGTTAGTGATGTCATTAATTCTTGTGTGCATGAATTTGGTATTCCGGGTGTTGTGTTGGTGTTCAATTTCCTTGCAATTTTCCTCAAGTCATGTTTATTTTGCCTCTTTGCATAGCTTCCTAATTTTCCCATGAATCTCTTCATATTTTTCCTTGTTATTTTTTTTATTTCTTCTTACTTCCATTAGTTTTAAGATGTCTTCCGTCATCCATTTCTTGCGTCCTATTATTTTTATTTTTGGGATGGTTGTTTCTGCAGCATGGTTGACTGATTTCTTTAATATTTCCCATTGGTCACTGACGTCTTGAAATAATATTTCCATATCGGACAATGCATCGAATCTGTTCTTTACCTCTACGTTGAATTTATCTTTTATTTCCTCACTCTTCAGTGCTTGTAGATCAAACTTTGTGTTTCTTGGCGAATATTTGACTTTCTTTAATTTTATATGTAAATTGCTTAAGATTAATCTATGGTCGCTATAGCAGTCTGCGCTTGGTATAGTTTTTGCGACTTTTAAGGCATTTCGAAATCTTCTGTTGATGAGAATGTAATCAGTCTGATTTCTGATCTTATGAGCAGGACTCCTCCATGTCCATAATCTCCTTGGGTGCTGTTGAAACCAGGTGTTTCCAATAATAAAATCTTGCTCTTTTGCCCACTGTTCTAGTCTGCAACCTCTTTCATTATGTTCCCGTAGTCCATACTTGCCTACTATGCATTCGTCCTGTTGATTTCCAACTTTGACATTCTAATCACCCATTATGATAGTTACTTCAGAATTCTTGCATTTCTTGAAAGCTTTCTCTAAATCACTATAAAATTCATCGATGCTGTCATCACTACTGTCTGCTGTTGGTGCATAAACTTGTATGACGTTGACATCAAACGGTCTTTCACTCAACTTCACCAGTAACACTCTGTCTGATGCAGTCCAATATTCTTTGTTCGATTTTGCTCTCTCTGTATCAATTATAATTGTTACTCCTCGCTGTTGTTTCTCCCCACCAGAATAGATTATTCTATATTCCTCAGATGTCATAATGCCCATTCCTGTCCATCTGGTCTCACATACAGTTAACCGGTTAATATTTAATCTTCTCATTTCATTCTTAATGTTATCATATTTTCCATCCCCACTCATAGTTCTTACATTCCAAGTTCCTACTTTCAATGTTGATATTCTTTTGCACACAGTCGCCTGATGACGGTCTGGAGTCACCTGGTGCACATGACTACCCCTACAGGGCGAGGCCTGCTCCTATGGAGCACCCATTTACGGCGTTTCTCTGATTATCGATAAGACTGCAGTACATGATATTCTTGGCATCAGTAAAGAAGGTAGTTTGCCATTGCTTTCCTTCCTAGCAGTGACCATACTGGTCGATGACCGTAGCCATTGTCTCCCAAAAATGGAGATCCTCCGCCTACCGTCGTGAAGCTGGAGACCATAACCTACATCTATCTGTTGGCTGCTCTTCAACTTCATCCAACACCTGCACTTATGGCTTCACGTAACCCTGATCGCGGGGCTAAACGGGTACTCCACCTTGCCCAAGGCTAGCGGAGGGAATGAGGCACCTTACCTCTCCTTTGATAGGGGATACCCTTATCCCGCCACCTGAACAATAATGGGTGAAAGACGTGAAAATCATGAGGAAAAAGACGTGAAAATCATGAGGATTAAATCAATACAAAATGGGATAGTGTAAAGACCAGTATACAAGTTGCAAATACCAACTTGCCAGTGAAGGTAAATATGGAGAAAAAAAAATAAAATAAAACGATGGATAACCGATGAAATCTTGAGCAAAATGACTCAAATAAAGGAAGCAAGGAACACTGAAGAGAATATATTAATAAACAGAGAAATATGTCAAATGTGCAGAGTTGTCAAGGAAAAGTGGTTGCAGAAACAAAAAATTCAAAGAAGTAGAGGATCTAGAAATACAACTCAACTGGAAAGAATTGCATGAAAATATAAAACGATTTGCAAAGAAGAAAAATAATATAACAGGAACTGTTTGTATGAAAAGAAAAAAAAATGGATAAATTATAATTGATAATACCGACATAATAAAAAGATGTACAGAGTACAGAGAAGATTCATTCTGGAACAGCAGGGTCAATAAATCAGCATTGTATCATACTCCCCATTCTCAGGTGTAAGCAGATAGAAAGGATGGAAAGGATACAAAACGAAGATATGCGCATTATTCTTGGATGCACAAGAGATACAGCATTCAGTTTGATGTGCTACCTTCTTGATTTTCCAACCATTGAAAACATACTACAAATTTGCAGAGCACGCGCCTTCCTCAGAGTTATCGCAAACACACAACATCCACTGCATAGTGAAATTAGGAAGGTGAAACGCAGCAGGTTAAAAAGTGGAAGGTCCTGGATGGGTCAAGCCGAAGACATTCTTAAACAGGTGTGTTCACTGGAGGACTTAGAACCTGGCGAGGAGTGGGTACAAATGCCAACATATTTCTGTACGTCCTTTTCAGTTTGCATCCAACTAGACAGACAATGCAGGCAAGAAAATCCGGCTGCTGTGGAGGCGGAAGTGCAAGCGTTGCTTTATTTTCAGAATTCGTTAGACGGTAATGCTGTCATTTGCACAAATGGGTCGGTCGTCCGACATGTGAGAAGCTCATGGGCCTTTATGGCGCGGGCCGGAGGGTGAAATGTTAAGGAGGACTCTGGTTCTTTTGTTGAGACCACAAGTAGCCTGACTTTGGAAATCATGGCAGTAAGTAAAACAATAACATGGCTCGAGACACAAACATTTACTAGGGCATGTTTCCTAAGCGACTCAATATTTTTTTTTTTTTTTTGGAGCATGCTCAAGAGGATAGAGACGGGGTGGATCCGAAGAGAGTGGTTGCTGTCTCGGAGCGGTCTCGGCTGACAAAGATTAGTTTTATCTCCGTGCCAGGGCATTCGGGAGTACAAGAAATGAGCGGGCTGACAAGCTCGCAGGTAAGGGTAATGTGGAGGGCGGAAATGCCTGGACCAGGATGACAGTCTTACGAGAAGTAAGACTTTTCCGAGAGCCAAGTGATGACTGCGAATCTACAACCATGGTCAGACTGCGAGAACATCAAATTAAAAGAGGTGTGGCCAAACAAGAACACTACGCAGGAAGCCAGAGAAGATTAATAAACCAACATAGAACTTGTGTCGTTGGCCGCTACACGCTACATGATTTGCTGAGGAGGGGATTCGAGCACTTATGGACTGAATGGTTCGATGTGCAATGATGATGATCTGTCGACTAACTAACTAACTAACTAACTAACTAACTAACTAACTGTATAATACTCAAGATGGACCAAACGTATTAAAGGCTGAAGTAGAGAAGACTATTAATAAGATGAAAGCAGGAATGGCTGCAGGTTCTGACAAGTTAACAACGGAGATGATAAAATCCTTATCCAGCTTTGGCATTGATACTATTACAGAATAATACAATAATAAATGTACAACTGGGTACATCCCCAAGGATTTGTAAACATTCATTTGCATCACACTAACCAAGAAGCCAAGAGCTGCTGATTGTGATAATTATATATATATATTAGCTTAATGAGCCATATCACTAAGATACTACTCAAAGTCATACAAGAAAGAATTCCAAATAAAATAGAAGAGGGAGTAGCTGAAGAACAATTTGAGTTCTGCAAGAACAGCAGCACCAGAGAAGCAATAATCTGTTTGAGGATGTTAACTGAAAATATATAGAAGTTTAGAAAACTTTATATGTTTGTTTCATATACTAAAAGCAAGCTTTCGATAGAGTACAACATGAATGACTAATTATATGCTTTTAAGATTTAGGATTAGACAGAAACGACATCATATTTATTTTTAATTTGTACTGGGAACAAGTGGCGTCAATTAGAAACGGAAATCTTTATTCGTCGCCCATGGAGATAAAAAGAGGAATACGGTAAGGATGTGTGCTATTCCCAAGCCGCTTCAACCTATACACATAAAGCATGTTTAAAGAAGTCGAACTGCCTGGACTTAACATCAATAGAAGAATCATAAACAATATTAGGTAGGCTGACGATAGCGTGTTAATAGCAGAAAACGAGCAAGAGTTACAAGCTTAATGGAACACGTAAACATGGATAGTGCAAAATGTGGTTTAGATAATAACAAACACACACACACACACACACACACACACACACACACACACACACACACACACACAACCTATAATAATTAGCGGTGGAAAGAAAAGGGCATCAATGAACAACACAGTAAACGGGGAGGTACTGCAACAAGTAACACGTTTCTCCTATCTTTGACATGTAATTACATATGATGGCAGAGTGAAACAAAATTCAAACAGCGAATAGGAATGAATAAAAATGCATAAAGCAGAATTACATTAGTATTAACATCTAGAGAGAGTATCAACACATTAGACATCATAATTGTCACATAATAGGCATATTCAACACACTGTATGCCAAGGAAGTATGGACATTGAACAAGTATCTATAAAGTCAAATTGAGGCTCTGGTGATGTGAATGTATAGAAGACTATGTCGTGGGTAGGTGGAACCCGTTAGCTTTGGACAGCAGTCCATCTAGGAGACGGAAAACTCCGAATATAAACCCCTAATGTTCAAGGTGGAACAGCGTGCTGAGGAACTGGATGGCCATGGGTAAACTGGTCGTGAACGTTGGACGTCTGGCAGGCGTGCGGGACATTCCCTGTTTCTTGTGTAGCAAGCAGGCAATGCTAGGGTGACCATGTATTTCCTGCAATATCCAAACTGTACCTATGGATGTATTTAAACACGGGAATCGCCGCCGGAGCTACGGAGCACGTGCTCTGCGCTTGACATATCCTTCGGAGGCTAGCGAAGAGAGAGTGAGGAGGAGAAGACGAGAAACTGGTGTGAGAAGAAGGCATAGAAATAGGAGGGCAGCGCCAGGAGAATAAGACGAAAAGTGGAGAGACTTGTTTAAGAATATGCCCATCTACTCGTATATCACATTGTGGTATTTCCTTCTTCCCAGTGACGACCATAATCTGTGTCTTCTTAATATTCAGTTCTAACCCTAGTTGTTCACTGTGTGCAACAACCGCATCTACTAAATTGTGCAGGTTCTGTTCATTGCCTGCAATCAAGACTGTATCATATGCATATCTAATGTTATTGATGTATCTTCCCCTAGTGTTGATTCCTGCCATATCTTCTATATTTCTGAAAATATTTTCACTGTACAGGGAAAAATAAAAAGATCTGGAAACTTTACACATCCCTGTCTCACACCTCTTTTAATAGGCTGATATTGACCTACTTCGTTATCAGTTCTGATGGCAGCTTGTTGTTTCCAATATATGTGTTTTACAAGTCTAAGGTCTTTTCCATCAATGTGTAGATCTTCAAGCATTCTTATCATGTCGACATGTCTCACTTTATCGAAAGCCGTTGTGTAGTCAATAAAGCAAAGATATAGATCTTTGTTTACTTCTATAGAACTTTCAATTACTGTTGTCAGTATAACACAGCATTTACTGTACCCTTGCCTACTACAAACCCACATTGTTCTTCTCCTATTTCGGGTTGTATTTTCTTCCTAACTCTCTGCATGATAATTCTCAGCAAAATCTTCGTGATGTGGCTCATTATACTATTGTTAGATGTGGTTGTTGCACACAGTGAACAACTTGGGTTAGAACTATATTGTAAACAGACACAGATTATGGTCGACACTAGGAAGAACGAAATATCACAATGTAATATGATAGTAAATGTGAATATTCTTCAACAAGTGAATCGGTACAATTATCTCAGAGCAGTAATAACATTTGCTGTGGGTTGAACCTGAGCTACTGCCTTGGCAATAACACTATTCCTCAGCGGCTTTAGAAGAGAAAGAAGGAATTTAGTAAAATACCTCAAAACCTAATCCGTGAAGAGACAAATCTGTATTGTACACAATGCTGTTCTGCTCATTTATAACCAGGAAATGAGTCATCTCTCCATTGTAATCTATTTCACGACCACAAAATTTGACTCCAAGAATACAGAAGTAATCGTATGAACAATTTTTGTGATATTCCACATCGAATTTCCTGAAAGAGAAAAATAAAGTAGCATATTAAACATGGTTTATATGACATGAGTACATAATTTCAAATGTACAGCGTTATGTTACATTCAATGGAAGATGTGTCAGCGAGGTAAAGAACATATAAGGACTGGCAACAGCTGAGGAACATATTATTCGGACTCTGTGTCAATGGTAGTTAGAAAGAAAAAAAATCTATTGTGTGTGTGTGTGTGTGTGTGTGTGTGAGTGTTTATATATATATATATATATATATATATATATATATATATATATATATATATATATATATATATATATATATATATATATATATATATATATATGCCATGGAGCTGATTACTGGCTCGTTTGTTCAGCCTCAATGACAGACTTGCGCAGGAACATTCATAGCACATAAACACTGAATAACATGATGTCCTTGACCTTCTCCAATATTTATTGTTGACGATTATCACAGCAAATAACTTCAAACATTCCCGAAGGGTGAGGGATAGCGTGTGATAAATATATAACGTGCATAATCACTGTTTTCAACTTAGATGCGAGACACTCGTCTCGTTTGCACAGTTCTAACACAATCGCTGACTAAGCTAAGGTCACACTTACTGTCAACTGCCCTTGGCGTCTGGTGTGGGGCATTGCTGAAAATGCCGTCAACTCGGCACTGTAAACCGGCCTTGAATGGATATTCACTCAGCCGCACAACTATCTGGAACACTTCCGCTTCTGGCTGAAGCAACATTACAATACTGAAGTAATGTCGAATAATCTTGCTTGGCTTCAACTCAGTTCCACGTCGTTCTTTCACCGCGACCCTGGCCGGACTAACTCTGTCCCGCTGTCTCGCTTCCCCGTGGACTGCCCAACTATTGTCACGTGATACGCAACTTCTTTGAGTAGTTTCCCTTTGTCATTCAACATCATCATGTGTTCCGCACTGACTTTCCTTGACTAATTAGTGCGTGTTAGTTCCTAGTGATCGCGTGAACTGCTCTCACTAGGACAATTACTCTTCTACGGTAAACCTACTCTTAGTACACCAGTTTACCGCTGTCTGCCTCATATCGGTACATGGCAGTATGCCCCCCTCCCCTCTTTATTTTGAAAATGATGTAGCCATTTTCAGTCTCTTTTCGGTTTATTTTTCTCTTTTGACATGTGGCGATATTCACAGTTATTATTAGTCATTTCATAAATATATTCTATATTCATGTAATTCCACATACCTATTTCTCTGATGATATGATGGTATGGCATTCTATTAATCACTCCACAAAATCAATGAAAAAAAATATTATTATAGTCAGACACGCTCTTCTATCTGCTTCCCCCGCAGACGTCGTGTAGCCCAGCCTATGGGAGGGCTGGGCTAACATACTATGTGCTTCATAAGGTCCAGTGGCCGTCCCCATAGTAGTTCATCATTTGCCCTATAGGCAAGCATCCCCAAACCCATCAAGGCCATTACGCCCGAATGAGGGTACGTGCGTGATTAATGGGTACCATGACCCTCTGTATTATTATTTGTATTTGGTATAGTGAAATATGACCAATATAACTATGACCTCTATACCACAGTGGTTCTCACTTGTCATTTGGGGTTACCGTTTGACTTAGTTTGGTTCATATGTTCACAAGTGGGGTTGTTGCCTAAGCAGTTGCTTATTTGCGGTTTACTTGTACTATTTCGTCTGTCTAGGGTGATTACTTCTTCTTCGTAAAAAGTGTTGTCTTTTCATCTTCTAACCGCATATTCATTCTATTGCTCATATGAATGTATGCTGTAGACTCATTTATGAACACATTCGTGTATGTCAAAGTGTATAATACTTTGATAACTTCTCACCATTGCTGGTTGCTGTTACTGCACCTTTTCTTGTTACTTTTATATTGGTCTTCATTGCCTTGACCACGCTTATTGTTTCTTGTGACTGTTTCTCTCTGTCTCAGTGCTCATTCATTTCACTGAAATACCATCTCAAGGCCTTCTGATGATGTTCTAAACATGTTTAGTGTTGACCAATAGCGATATCACATAAAATGTATGTACATTTCTATGCACAGATATTTTACCATGTAATATGTCAATTGGAGAATAAAATTATCAGCATTAAATCTTACTGACATGTTTGAGACACTCATGCCATATTATAAATTGAACGGAAAATTTAAAAAATGTGACATTGACTTAAGTTATCAATGTGCTATATATGGTTGTATGTTATAGCATCAACATTAAAATTAGATACCACCATACACTCGTATCATTCGTTGCACTCTGTTTCTTGGTCGTTGCTGCTTTGTCTTGTTTTTGTTGCCACCATTGTTATCACCGATGATTTGTGTCTCTTGCCTTAGTCTTCAGCGCTATTACTGTTGCCTTTCGTTATTATTGTAAAAGATCAACTATTTAGTCTTCTGTTAGCAACACATAATCTGCACATGTAGAAAAAATTTCATGTAAATGATCATGTGTATGAAAACTTATCATATCCAATGGTACAAAAGGATATTCTTATCATTACTCTAACATCATTGTAATATATGTGATGATATCTTTACCTGTGAATATTACATGCTATGTTTATAGGTGAAATATATAATGATATGTTGAGTGGTGAAGATACTAAGGGAAAAAAAATTAAAGTAGATTGACCAAGCATCAATGTGATCTATATGATGCTATGTTTTCACCAGTATCATGACCTCAATTTCCTCGTTGTACTTGTGATTAATGCTGCTGTCATATGTTGTAATATAATCAACCTTTAAACTTGTGGTGTTATTATTTTTTTTTTCATACCACCGGTTTCTCTCAATCGGTAGTTGGATACTGGTTATTATACCTGTATATTGTGTTACCACTGATTCTCTGATGTTCGGATGGTAAATGAATGATATGTTCTTGTTTCATGAGATGATTTTTTAATCATGATAGATGGAATATGAAATGAATATGGTTTATACAGTAACATTACTAATAAATAATAATAATAATACTCAATTAATTCTCCGTAGGTGTGGTTGGTCATACTTATTTACCATGGCTGGTCTTTTTAGCTAGCTCACTTCTGCAGGTTTGGTGCCTTCAGATTGTAGATACAGACTTCCCCCTTTTCTAGATTCATCTTAGGATCTCTGGTGGTGCTTACGCGGTCCAACTACACTCGCATTCGTTTTCTTTACATTCATGTAATTTATAAATTGGAAAAAAATATGTACATATCTGAATCAATTTAAGTTAATTAAACTAAAAGTCAAATTGACTGCTGAGATCTGTACTCATTCTATACGGCAGTTCAGAGCTTTAATTAATACTCGGATAACTGTATCTCCATGTTATCCCTTCATGTACTCTGAATACAACCGTTTTAGATTGTTTAACTACCGCATAGTACAGTTCAGTTGTAAGAAAGTTAAAAAGTTATTGTTCTTATTGAGTATGTAGCAGATAGTAATGTATGTACTTGCCTAAGAATGTGTATTAGTCAGCAAAGAAACATAGTTTGAGATGTTAAGTAGATTGAAGGTTGGATGACTATTAAAGAGTTGTTTCCTCTGTTGACTTGAGTCATGTTATATTCTTCAACTGTGAATTTACTGTCTATTATGTAAGTCTTATAGTGGTGTTAGTTTGGTGTACATCAGACAGAAATAAGTAAAATAATAAGATCTTTATAGCCCCATGTTCATGCGTACACATCAAAATTACATTAATTAATATCACAGTTTTAAGTATCGTAAAATAAATATGTTTATTCTGTTGAACTGCTATTGACGTATGTAGATAGTAGGTTGTTTGTTAGCAGTTAAATCTACCTTTGGTCGTTACTAAAATTTTCTAAATGGTTCTTTGACTCCCCGTTCCTTTCTTTGATGTCTTTTGTCTTTTATTGGGAAAACTAAAGTTGCGCGCTTCACATTTTCTAAATTATTGAATTGTTTTTCCCATTTGTCAATGTCTTGGTTGGTGCATTATTTTATGTTTGGGATGTTACCTACTATTAAGTCAGTTGTTGGGTGTGGTAACACTGCAGCTGTCACCCGTCCCTGGTAATAAGGGCAGTTGATGTCTGTCCACTGCCACCTTATATTCTTCTAAGGCCCCACAAATGTCCTACATGTGATCTTATTGTTGGTATAATCTTTGTCTTTAACTAACTTCTGATCCAACCCAATAATTGAAGTGCCTGTGTTTCTTATCATTGTAGCTGTCAGTCCGATGATTAGTGCTTGTCGTACGCCTAAATTAATGTCCTTGGTGTAGGCTGTATTAGCTTCGTGTATGTATGCATTATAACAAGTCTCGTCATCACTGTCGTTGCTCTCAGTCTCTATGTTACCTGCGTTTTTTCTCTTCATATTCATAAGTTGAACAGCTGGTGTACAAGAATGCTGCGTTTGCTTCTTTCCACATCTTTCATAGCCTACAGATTTTACTTACATGTCCATAACTAATGCAGACATAACATTTAACATTATTCTTGTATGTCATGTACTTGCTGACTTTTTGTAAGTTTGTAAGTTCCTAACATAAGTGTCATAGTTAGGGTTTTTGTCGCACATTTCAAGGGAACCGTGTTGTAGATTGCAAAGAGGACATTGCATCAGGTAACCTTTTTTAATCTCTCTGGCTGTCTTTGAGTGTTCTCATTCATGTAGTATGGTCGTCTTCCTCGATATTGCAGACCATATTGTTGAAATTTGTTCTGAACTTGCGATATACCTTTGGTTGGACTATCTGGCAGCCGCCCCGATAGGTAAATCAGGCTGCGCCCCTTCTGTGAAAATATCCCTATGGGCATTATAGAATGCCTCGCCTTTGGACTCCATTTCTGGCACGGTCGTACATTTGTTCTCAATCAGAAATGTTGACATCTCTTCTGGTACAGAGGAAATCAACTTGTGCCTCAATATGAGGTCGCGTAGCTTATTAAAATCTGAGTCTATATCGGCTGACTTGAGCCATTTGTCAAAGAGTGATGTTGTTTCTGCTACGTAGTCTAGGAAGGTTTGGTTTACCTTCGGTGCTAATGTTTTAAATTTTATTCGTAAACTTGCTTGATCGAACGAAAAATGTGCTAAGACCCGATTCCTAACATATGTATAGTTAGTGCGGAGGTTATCAGGTATGACCTCTATGACCTTAAAGGGCTCGAGGGCCAAATGCCTGTGGAAGAGTATAGCCCAGTCTTCAGATGGGACCTTATAATGTTTCATTAGCACTTAGAAATTGGTTACCCAGGCTGATATCGATTCGCCTTGTGTAAAGTTTTTGATGAGTCCAGTGTACCGTTTAATGGGGTCCAAAGATTGTGCTGTTATCTTTTCTTGGGCTATCTCCGCGTCTTTATCTTTCTCAATCGTTTTTATCTTTAAGTTGCCTTCAATTTCTTTTTCTTTGAATAATATCTCGGTTTCCAGTTTGTCTCTCTCAAAGGCAAGTCTCTCTTTTTCTAAGGATATTTTCTCTTTATGTATTTGTATCTCTACTGCTTCTCTGGTTTTCTTCCCTAGAGCTGCTTGTGCCTCTCTCTTTTCTTTATCTAGAGCTGCTCTGTCTTCACGTTGTTGTGCTTGAAATGCGCTTAATTCTTGTTTGGGTCATGCTGCTAGATCAGGCCCTGACATGCCACATTTCTCTCCCATAGCTATGAAGTCTTGTAGTGAAGACATGTTTACTTCCGATGTTTTTAATCAGTAACGCAAGGTGTCACTAGTATACACACTATGTTGTTTCTGTGTATATAATGAATGATGTAATGAATATCTAGAAGTTGTTCTTGTGATATTCTTAATTGATGTTCAGTACAAGAGGTCTTCCAATGGTCCGGTGTCTTTCTCCAGGCTGTCCAGGTAGTTGGGTGTTGTTTGTAGGCCAAAACTTGAAATTATGACAACCTTCTTGAGAAAAAAATTCGGATCTTCACCTTGAGTGGAAAACAGCTTGGTATACTACTGCTGTGACAATAATACGATCTTTAACCATCAACTTGTGGACATCGTCGCCGTTTTGAGATAGTTTGTTGATATTTCTGGTGTTCCACAAAATCGTCTGGATTACCGCATTGCATACTACTTATATGCCAATAATGATGAATTAACAGTCAAAGTTAGGACATCATCGCCGTTTTGATCTATTATGTTTATGTGGTGACCTATGATGTTGATGGGGTTATGTCTCTGTAAATTGGCTACTTGATGATGTGCCGTCTTTGTATTTGTGGACACTATTTTCTGGCTGCTATTTCTTGCAGCTATTTAACTTCTTTAGGCAGTTAACATTTTCTGTGCACCGGTCAGTCCACACTGTATTAATATGGTCGATGACGTTCACACACAAAACGTGGTCATGGCCAGGGTAAACATTGTCGATAGTTGCACTTTAATTAATATTGCTGAATTCAGTGTCGTGGCGCAAATGTTCATCATGCAAATAGTTGTTGATGAATTAATTTGAAAATTGCAAATGATTGTTGATGACTAGATTTGAAAATTGCAAATGGCGCCCAAGCTGACCTTGTTTATCATCTAACTGGTTGTTGATGAATTGATTTGAAAATTGCAAATGGTGCTCAAGGTGACCTTGTTTATCATACAACTTTGTAATTCAACATCATCATGTGTTCCACACAGACTTTCCTTGACTTATTCGTGCGTATTAGTTCCTAGTGATCGCGTGAACTGCTCTCACTATAACAATTATTCTTCTACGGTAAACCTACTCTTAGTACACCAGTTTACCGCTGTCTGCCTCATATCGGTACATGGCAATATATATATATATATATATATATATATATATATATATATATATATATATATATATATATATATATATATATATATATATATATATATATATATCTTGTATATCTATTGCATAGACCCAGATACGCCATTTCGCATGTGAATCATGGACAATTAGCTAACATCAACATCGTCACCATCGTGTCCTATGCCAACTGGCTTAGGTGATCATGCATCTCCATATATCTTGATCGTCTTGACCGAAATAAAAAGAGACAGTGGCGGTAGCTCTTGACCTGGAGAATGGCTATAATTTTTGTGCGTGTTGGGTATCCTTTACGGGACGTTGCAGTCAACACCAGCATTTTTCAGCTGCTGTTGATGTACTCGGCAAGTGTTACGTTCGGTAGTTTGCCATTGCTTTCTGAACGACCGGCTCCCATACAAACACGATTTAACACAACACGACACGGTCTGCTGCACAAATCGGTCGCAGCTGAGCTTCGAACTCCTGGTACCCGGCTCATGAACCGCGTTCGCATGCCTGTGGCCACGGTACCCTTGCCTTGTCAGATGGGTCCTTTATTAGTGTACGTTTGCACTATGCATGGGTTCCTGGACTTATGATCCCTGCAAAATTACACCTGGATTGCCACAGGGATCTGCCTTGTCCCCAGTGCTCTTTAATGTCTACACCAGGAAAGTCGCAGCTATTGAGTCACAAAGTGTTGGCAGAATCTTGACATTTGCAGATGAATTGTTTTTGTACAGACATGGCAGAGATAGGGAAAGTTGGGCTGTGTATTTACAGATGACAGTAAACAGGGTGACATAGTAGTGCAGGGACGCGGGGGTTGTTATAAACCCAAACATGTTATCGGTTGTTTGGTACTCCCTGGATGGCCGGATTGTGGATATAGATGTCCGATGTATTATATTGAATGGATGTACTCTTAGTAGAGGGAGTAAATTAAAGTAATTGGGCAGAACTTTCGACTGGTTTATGTCTTTTAAAGATCATGTGGAGGCTTTGGTGGTGAAGGCTGGTAGGGGAATTCACGCTTTGAGGACGATGGCAGTATCGAAGGGCCAGCTTGAAAGGTTGGAGTGCATACAAATTGCGGCCATCGTGTGATTCTGCGGTGCACACAGGACACACCAATTACATGCATGAAGCATATCATTGCGCTATCAACAATGACGGGTAGACATAGGGTTTTTCCAGACCAAATGATACCTGAGAGTTGCTGCAGATAAGGATCACCCCCTGCATATATATATATATATATATATATATATATATATATATATATATATATATATATATATATAATGTATATATATATATATATATATATATATATATATATATATATATATATATATATATATATATTATATATATATATATGGTCAAGGGTCATAGACTAATACGAGGCAGGTCCTGTCTCGCATAGATCAAAATATCTATGTCAGGTTTGTGTTCTAGAATCCATCAACCGTGAAAAAGAGTGGGGTGAAGTACCAGCAGACAGGACGGACTGGCACAATGTAACAGTAACACTAGGCCGTGAGTGCAGAGAATGGGCAGCGGGACGCGCAGAGATTGATTTGCAACAACTGATCCAAAGTAATACTAATGTCACAAGATGGATCAAAACAGCTGTCTTCGTACGCTGAATTTCCGATACAGTGAAGTGACGTCACTAGGGAGTTCCCCCATTATAAATAAACTCGGGGATAGCCACTTATTTCCGTGGTCGACGCGGTTCTGGAAGGTCGATTCTCCGACGCAGAAAAGATGAATCGTGCATCTCTTTTTCCTCATACATGAACCGGAGTTGGGTACTTCAATTTTAATTCACCGCAAACAAAGGGAATTCCAGGGCACACGTCATATCCTGGAGTCCCCTTATTCGAGCTGGATCTCGGTGTGCATGACTTTGACCGGAATAACGTTGTCGGTGTGCAGCAAATGGTTTAGTTATGTGTGTGAGTTGACCTGAATATTTCAGTGGTTGTATACTCTTGTGCACACTTAGGGGCTGTCATTGTGTGCTAATTTGTGACCCTGAAAAGGGCCCGCTCTGTTATGGCATTCTTCTAGTGGCCCTGACAAGGGCCCATTGCTGGATGATACTGCTGTATGCATGAGTTGACAATCATATTCTGCAGACTAGTGTTGCGGCGGTGGCCAGACTGCAGACTATTGTTGGGGTGGCCAGAATCGAACAATGTCAGCTAGAATGGTGTTGAACACATCTAGGCCAGCACATTTAGTGCGACGACGTCACATGAATTCGCCCATGTAGGAATCGAGTAGATGCCTTGTGTTCCATTCTGCCTCTTGTTTCTCTCCTTGGCCGTTCTCCACATGCGCTCGATGCATTGAGTATGTGCACCGGTGGTGGGGTCCACAAAGTTTTCAGAGTGGTTGACGGTGAGATGCGTCAAACCGGGAATATTTCTAATTTCCCCGTATGCACGCCAGAGGTCGGAGACTACTGTTGTGCCAGGCCGAATGTGTGTGCTGATAAGTGGCAAGAGCGTTGCTGCTGTTCTGTCTGGAACACAGAACATGAAGCAGTCGCCTGTTTCACGACAGATGGCACCAATAACCCACTGTGAATGGAAAAACTCATCCCACGTGATGTTTGCGCCTTGTAAATAGGCTCTCGTCAATCTCAACAGTGGTATTTGGCCCTCCTATCACTGCAGGATTGACTAAAAGTGTGTTGGCACAAACCTTCCGTAGGTAATTACTCCAATCAATACTAGCTGTCTGCGACATACCCAACTCCAGCTGGCAAAATGAAATGCTAGTCAACTCATGAGACCAGTAGTACACAAACAGAATGATTGGTACTTCAATTTTAATTCACCGCAAACAAAGGGATTTTTTCTCGCCTTTTTCGCGCCATGACACGCACTGAAAAAACTTTAATTGAACGGAGATCCCCCGCCAGTGCTATATATAGCTGCTAACTACGCTATATATAGCTGCTAAAGCTGTAACAGAGCAGGAACTCAACAAGACTGGTTGATTTAATATAGACAAAGTTTAATTCATTCTGATGACAAGTCAGCCTCTTCTCCTCTCAAAGGCTTGATGTTAACTGCCCTTGCCAACCCAATACGTCACGATTGAGCATCTCTCACCGCTTTCAGTCTCAATGCTCAATCGTGCTGTATCTGTTTCCCACTAGATCCTAATAATACCCCAGTACTCCATTACTGTTACACCTCCCCATGTTTGTTAAAGAATTTTCCTTATAAAGGAAAACTCTTTACTCCTACTCCTCTTACTCTATTCCCTCTTTTTCCTTACTTTTTATTGTTCCTCTAACCTTCCCCAAATCAGCTCAAGTTTGAGTAAATAATATATCTTTTAACTCTTCTCCCAGTTATATTGTCAGCTAGTAACCCCCTATATACTTCTTCTTCGATTCTCCTTTGTATAATATCTCCCCTTTCCATTTCCTCAAACTATATAGCTATCCACTATATATTTATATTTTTCTGGTTCTTTCTTGGCTCCTCCTGTTTCCTGTATCAAATATACATATCATAAGAACAGCTCATAAATTCGTTATCGAAATTTTTGACCTTATAAAATTTCTCACTCTTCCAAAACCCAGGACGTACAAAAACAATGTAGTTAGAAAAAGTAAAGAAGCGGTGCGCACCTAGTAAGAAGTATAAAGAATGAATACTCAACATGACCACATGTACATACAGCAATGAATATTTAAGACACTCACATTTACCTCCCTTGCCAATAAAAAAATTTTTGTAAAATAATTTTTTATTAAAATATACTTTATGAAATAGACCTTTGTTCACTATAAAACCTTTTGGCATAAGTTTTCATAAGCCTTATATATTCAACATTTACATTGCCATCCACAATCTTGTCCATATTTCGTTATCTCACCTTTAACCATGAGCCCATGTTCATATTTTATGAACACTTTTAATATAATTAACGCTGGTTTTTCACAGCACCTATATCTTGCCCCCGTACATCCCCTACTTATATACTGCTATTTACAGTCTTCCCCCTACCTTATATCAGTGGACAAAGTAGTTTTTATTAACTCTTTTCTGAACGAAAAACCTTAAGCAAAACCCCATATATTTGAAAATTAAACTTACTTAACTAACTTCATAACTTATTCATTAACCAAGTAACTTAATATACCAAACCATTCATGTAATCGAAATAAAATCAACACAAGACGTCATACCCCCCAAATTAATCTAAAGAAAAAACACATTTTAAAATGACATAACATGCATTTTATCAAATCAGAATAAAACATTCTATTACTACCTATCACTATTGGACACTTTTACGGACCAATAGTTTTTACTCCAAATACTAGGAACACAATCATCCTATTCTAAATCAATTAATCAAACCACAACAACAAAAAAACTTATTATATATGAGGCATTGAAACTTAGGCTCAATAAAACAACCAAACAATAGCCATCATTTTCCAGTACCAACTCAAGCATAAAAACATATTATATATGACTCATGACTCATAAAACTTAGATTCCATAAAACACAGTTTTCAAAACAATTATAACTCTCTTAAAATTACTACGTATAGTGGCCCACCAACATTGGCCTCTCATACTAAGTAAAGTAACGCATATCTATTTATACAGGTCATTCCAGTATTTCTATGACCGAGAAAACCAAACATTTCACTGTCCATCTGTATATCTGTTAACTACAGACTAATTAGAACCACATCTGTTCTATCTACACAAACAAATCAGTAATCAACATTTACCATACCATTTATTATCTCCCCTCATAACTTTCTATCATTTTCTATCTTAACTCCTAACACAACATAACATCCGGAATATCCTCTTAAGTAAGCACTGTAAATTACATGTTGAATCCTTTTTTCTATTTGTAATGTGGCCACTAATCCAATATCAACTCAATGTAGTAGCCATCATCTACTTATCAATTAACTTGTGATCTGGCCTGCCAATTATTTCCCTTGGACCAATCATCACTATAACTTATTAATCCTTCTCGTTAAACACGGCATTTCTAGCACCAATAAAAAGTACATTCACCCATTGTACCAATACCTCAAGACCACTTTAAAAAAAAAAACATCCATAGAGTCCTTTTCCACTTCCACCGTTTCGTATACTTCTTCAAGCATCCCTTTCACTTCTAAATCCTGAAACTTATAACTTGCCATCTGCAGTACTTTCAATTTATCTATCTCCTACGTTTCCACTTCTTCAACAACTCCAAGTTTCTTTGAATAAGTGCTATTTCTACATCAATATCTTCTTCTTCGTACAACTTATTAGTTTCTTCCATACTACTACTTGACACTGACTTTTCATCCATTTCTTCTTCTTCGTCTGTATGTCTCTCTTTAGCTGCCGCTAATCTCTTCTGTTCAATATCCCATCTAATTTGTCGATCATTATTTCTTAAGGACCTTTCTAGTAGAGGCATATCTTCTCCGCTTGTTGAATAATCCCTAATTCTCCTCTGTCTTTTCACTTCTTTATCTCTTTGATTATCCATTCTTCTTTTCGTTGCTTGTCTAGTATTCTTAAATGGAGCACCTATTTCCTCTTCCATACTATCATAATGAGTTTCATTCACATTTTCTTCTCCCATTGTTTTTGGGATCGTCTGTTCTTGAGTATCTTCGTAACTTGGAGTTGTTAGCAACTGATTTTGTGCTGGTTCTATTCTAAAACCTGGGGTTACTGTAGCTCCTCTGACAACTTGTTCATCCAAATATCCGATGTCTGAATCATAATTATTATTTTCATTCTCATTTATTTTCTCCTCCTCATCTCTTCTTAAGTGCTCTACATGTGCCCTTGCTACCTGTCCTGTGACCTGGTTCTTGATAGTATACGATACATTACCTAGTTTTTCCAAAACGTAATAACCTGGGATCCAACGAGCATCAAACTTAGAGTTTCTTCTATGCTTCTTGTAATAAACTCTATCACCTACTTTAAACTCCTGTAATTTTGTATTTACATTTTTGTACCTTTTCTGTCTTTCCCTAGCTTTAAATACATTATTCTTTAATCTTACGTGTGCTTTATGCATTTCCTGTATTATGGTTTCTTGAAATTCTTCTCCCATATATTTCCGTCTCGGTTTTAACAGATTATCTATAGGTAGTATTGGTTCTCTCCCGTGTATTAAATAAAATGGTGAAAATCCCGTGCTCTCATTTTGATTTGTACGAATAGCACTAAGGGCAGGTCCTAAGAATAGATCCCAATCTTTTTCATGTTCATCAATAATCTTTGCTATCACGTCGTATAACGTCCGATGTTGACGTTCGTTTCTAGCATTTGACGAAGGTCTATAATATGAGGTTTTTATATGTTTTATATTCAAATCTTTCAATAACTTTTCGAATTTTTTATTTACAAACTCTCTACCATTATCCGTAAGTATACTTTGTGGGCAACTAAATCTTGGTACGAATTCCTGCAAAAAAATATTAATGACTGTATCTGCGCTCTTATCTGGAATTGCGTAAATTTCCGGCCAAAGACTGTAGACGTCTACTATGTGAATTAAATACACGTTTCCTGACAATGTTCTAGGGTGTGGGCCTGATATATCTAAACTAATCTTTTGCATTGGGAACTGAGGAATATCTGTATCTTGTAAGGGACACTTTATTGTTTTCATGTTTCTTAATCTGCATTTTTCACACGTATCCACATATTTGCATGCAGATTTAAACAAGTTTGGCCAATAATATTTGCTTGTAAGTGCTTTCACCAACTTGTCCCGACCGAGATGTCCATTCTCATTGTGATATGCTTTTAAAACTTCATTTTCTAAATGTTTTGGAATATATTTCCTTAGCTGTTCGTTCCTTTCACACATATAGTATAACTGTCCATCCTCTTGTAAAACCAAATAATTCTTTTTATACTTGTTATCTTCCGTTTCTCTTAATTTTTCTTTTATTTGTATGACTTTTGGATCCAACTCTTGCTCTTCCTTCATATTAAATTGTGCCAACTGTAGGTCTTCTTCTCTATATTCAGACTCTTGCTCCGATGGTACATTCTCAAATTCTTCTCTATTTATTATGGCAGAATCTAAAATATTTACTTGCCAGTTTCGGTCATCTATCTCTGGTTCAGCTTCATCTTCGGTGTCTCCTGATGACTGTGGGTACGGAATCCTAGACAATAAATCAGCGCATGTGTTAATCCTACCTGGAATGTACTCAATTTTCGTGTTGTACCCCTGTAGATTCAATGCCCAGGTCTGTATTTTCCTGTTCTGCACTGGAGCTTCTAAAAAAGACTTTAAAGGCATATGGTCAGTTCTAATAACAAAATTTGCGTTATGTAAGTAGTAATTTAACTTCTGAAGAGCGTAATGAATGGCATATGCCTCCTTCTCGATAGTAGTCCATTTCCGTTGTGATTTGCTAAGTTTATGAGACAAGAAGTAGATTGGCCTTTCATTTTTAACCCCTGGTATTCCAGACTCTTTTCCTTCATATGGTTGAACCAAACATGCTCCTACTGCATTGTCCGAAGCATCTGTGTACAGTATTAACTGTTTGTTTAAGTCTGGATGCGTCAACAGTGGTACCAGTGTTAAGCTGTTTTTTAAATACTCGAACGCTTTTTGACACTCATCATCCCACTTAAACCTAGCGTATTTACCTGTTAAGTTTGTAATAGGTTCAGCTATCTTTGAAAACGCTGGGACAAACCGCCTATAATATGCACAGGTTCCTATAAACGCACGCACTTCCTTAACGTTAGTTGGAGTAGGTAATTCTTTAATAACCTTTATCTTGTCCTGGTCTGGTTTAATACCTTCTCTATTTATAATATATCCTAAATATTTTGTTTCTGTCTTTAAAAACTGGCATTTACTAAGCTTTAACTTTACATCATGCTTTCTTAACCTGTCAAATACTAGTCTAATATGTTTCAAATGATCCTCCACATCTCCAGTAGTAAAAATCAGAATATCATCAATATAGGCAAGAGCGAACTTTTGCATACCTTCTAAAACTTCATTTATTAAGAGCATATAGTGAGAGGGCGCCGTTTTGACCCCAAAAGGCATTCGTAAGAATTCGTAAGAACCCATATGAGTACAAAAGGCACTTTTCTTTTGCGCGTCCTTCGACATCGGAATACACCAGAATCCTGACCTTGCGTCCAGCGTCGTGAAATATGTAGAGCCATTAAGCAGCCCTAAAATATCATCAATTACCGGCAGTGGGTATGCTACATTCTTGGTAATTTTGTTCAACGCCCTGTAATCACAACAGAAGCGACTCGAACCATCAGGTTTGGCCACGATGACGACCGGAGATGACCATTCTGACTTCGACCTTGTTATTATTCCTGCTTTCAACATCTCTTCTATCGCCTTTTCCACTATTTCTCTATTTCTTAATGGAGTTCTATATGGTTTTAAACTTATTGGTGGATGATCTCCCGTATCTATTTCCATTGTAACTGTTTGCGTCTTTCCCAATTCTAAATCATTAACCGCAAACACATCCTGATTTTGCTTTATAAGTTGTTCTAACACTTCCTTATTTTCTGGCGGAGCACTTAACTGTGACAACAATTCTTGTTCCCTTGTCATTTTGTCTAGTGAATGTATTTGGGCTTTATTTCTTCTGGATGGATGGATCAATTCATCCATTCTGACGTTCTCTCTTCTTCCGCGTCCGCGTCTGTTATTAACTCTTTCACTAGAAGTTTCTGAATAACTTGTTCCCGACATTTCTGCTCTATCCGTTGCCAATATGTCACCAATGTTATGATCTAATTTGGCTATCACACATCCTCTGTATAATTTGATTTCTCTACCTGTGTTGTTGATAACCATCACTGGAAAGGTTAAGTGTTTATCCAACGCTATTATTCCATCCGGAACTTCCAAACCAGGCTCATCAATTACTTCCTCTTGTAATTCAGTGACTCTGACTGTGTCTCCTTCCACATAATATGGGTTTCTCTTCAGCTTTGCTTGTATCAAATTAACCGACTGTGGTTTTAACGTCGTGGACATTTTAACTCTAACCAGTGCTGATATATGCATGTCTTCCTCCATATCTACATAGACGTCCTTGAATTTTAATTTATGTAAATCATAGAAAAGTCTTACTCCATTTTTTATTAAAAAATCTCTTCCTATCAACATGTTTCTATTTAAATCCTTCACCACATGAAAAAGATGTCTTATGTTGACCCCTCCTAACTTAAAATTTATCATTGTTTGTCCAATTTCTTGTAAATTCTGTCCAGTAACAGAGTGTAAATTATTATGACTCTTAAATACTCTACAATTTCTAACTATTTTGTATAGAAAACTTTCTTTTACTACACTAACCTGAGCTCCCGAATCAATTAATGTACGAACTCTATACTTTCCTATTTCTATTATACAAGAGCTATAATCTGTTTTATTTTCTATAAATTGCTTGACTTCATCTAGTTGAAAATATTCTCTGTTCGTCCTACTATACCTGTTATTAACATACTCTTTAAACCTTGGGACCTTATTATTTCCCTTCCTACTATAGGTCCCTTTTAATAGGTAGGGCGCCGGTTTTCCTGTGTTCTTGTACCTGTAAAATTCCTGTGTCTATCTACAACATTCCTATTCATTCTGTTATTGTCATTTCTACCCTGTGTATTTGACTGGACACGCCTGTTGTTACAAAAACGAGAAAGATGTCCCCGTTGACCACAAACCCAACATACAATATTTGTGCTATTTGTGTTGACTACTGTCTCTCTTGTAGGGTATCTCATATTTCTTCTTTCCTCGTTATTATATCCATTTCTACCTTGCAGCGTCTGTATTCCTCCTCTCCTATTCCATCCGAATCTTGTTTGTCCTATTTCCATGGGCTCCTCAATTCTGTCTTCTCGACTTGTTCCTATTTCTCGTCCTGTTCTCAATCTGAATCTACGTCTCAAATTTTCTTCTTGTACCGCGATATCTACCGCTTGTGATAACCTCTCAGGGTTTTCCCTCATCAACTTAAACTTCAAACCATCGGATTTATGCCATCTACAAAAATCCCTACTAACATCCTCTCCACCTCTTCTCCTCGTACATTCTGTCCTAAGAATGCCTCTTCAGCCAGGTTAATCAACCTATCGCTGAACAATTGTACCGTCTCTCCGTTATTTTGTTTAGCCTGTCTTAACACCGAAAATGCATGTTGTGGATCCGTTATTTCTGCATACTTCCGTGCTAGGTCTTCTTTGAATTGTTCCCATGTCTCATCTACTCTAGCCTCTAACTTTCTTCTTATATGATCCGAAACCGGTTCCGTTGCCGTCTGATAAGCCAGTCTCATTCTCTCTTCATCTGTTGCTGAGATTAAATACGCATATTTTTCTATGGAAGTGACCCATTTCTTAAAGTCTCTGGCCTGTCCACTAAACTTCACAACTTCTGTTGCCATTCCTTGTTGTTTAATAACCATATTAAGTCTGCCTACTGCTGTTCCTACCCCCGTCAAAACTTGTGCCAAGGTGTCCTGTTCCGCCATGCTGAAATATACTTAAACAGAGCAAGCAAACAACCACACAATTGCAATTTCCTAATTTAAGGAACACAATTCACTTGTTTCGTAAAACAGTTCAGTCAGTTACTATGTTTATGAATCACACAATTTACCCTGATTCTGTTTCCTGATCCAAGCACGTACTTTCCTCGACTCGCCGTCAGATTAAATTTGAACACCAGGAGTCTGCGTCAGCTGAAAATCAGTCGCGGAGTTCAGGTAGCAGAGTTCAGGCAGTCTGTCTCTTCCCCCAGGTAACCTCGTCACTTCTCTTGGGATGCCTGGATAAACTTCAACCCCTGGTTGGGTCCCGACCAGATTTCTAGCCTTTGATTTCACCCCGGGTGGGGTACATCATCGACGTTTTGAGAAGGACTCAGAAGTAACAAAGCCCAAAAGGATCAGGATCAGCCAACGGCCTAGCGATAGTCTGACTGCTTCAAACAAAATATGGCCCAATCAACGGAAGAACGAGGTATTTATATGCTGTCCTGATATTTCATGATCACCTCCATTAATTTGACTTGATTACACGAACCCTGGAAGAGTTCTGATTGTAGGCGAGTAATTCTTACAGTCTTTAATTTAGCTTTGAAACCTTAACTGGAGGCAAGGGGTCAATTTGAGGGATCTATTGGCAAATTCTCGCTCACCTGCAAGAAAAAATGTTCAGACTGAATTGACCTTCAACGGAATTCTTGAATTCTTGTTCACCCGACAAAATGTTCAGACTGAATTGACCTTCAACGGAATTCATGAATTCTTGTTCCGACAGACAAAATGTTCAGACTGAATTGACCTTCAACGGAATTCTTGAATTCTTGTTCCGACCAACAAAATGTTCAGACTGAATTGACCTTCAACGGAATTCTTAAATTCTTGTTCCGACCGACAAAATGTTCAGACTGGATTGATGGATTGCCAAACTCTTGCTCTCTCAAGACAGGATCACTCTGGGCCGGCTTTTCTCGTTCACAACGATCAGACAACCGGACTGCTGGACTGCCCCTTTTTTCCAAAGTTCCGTGAAGTCTAGACAGCAAGTTTCAAATCGACCAGACACGATCCTAGAGCAGTCTTGGTCAGCTCCCCGAAACAACGATGTATGGCAGCGGCTTTGGTGGCTCTTCGGAAGTGATAATTCTAGACAACGGCTATGGTAAGCCTCTTGAAAACGTTAAAATTCAGGCACCGGCCATGTTAAGCCTCTTGCGGTAAAAAAAACTGCAGAACGGCGGTTATACCAAGCCTCTTGACGCTAATTTATTTGTTATCTCAAGTCTTGAAAAAGACTTACAGAGGACCACCCCTGGGCGGGCTTTTGGCCTCTGTATTCACAGATAACTGAAATTTACAATTTACTGGCTATCTTTTGACTGCGCCTTATTACGTTCACTAGTTGTTCCACAACGTGCCGCAAGTGTTTCTGGTTACTTATAGAACTGGAGCATGGAACATCTTCTCCGCGATGTTATTCGGCATTACTTCGCGTTGTTTTTTTTTTTTATATCAACCGGACTATATCAGGTTCGAATCCTCGGTCTTAGGCAACATTTCGAGTTCTGTAACAGAGCAGGAACTCAACAAGACTGGTTGATTTAATATAGACAAAGTTTAATTCATTCTGATGACAAGTCAGCCTCTTCTCCTCTCAAAGGCTTGATGTTAACTGCCCTTGCCAACCCAATACGTCACGATTGAGCATCTCTCACCGCTTTCAGTCTCAATGCTCAATCGTGCTGTATCTGTTTCCCACTAGATCCTAATAATACCCCAGTACTCCATTACTGTTACAATAGCTGCTAACTACGCTATATATAGCTGCTAAAGCTAAATATAGCCTCGTTACGTCTGTTGCGGTGAATTAAAATTAAAGTACCCCGGAGTTGTTCACTGCCCAGGAGAAAGTGAGATTCATACTTGAAGTGAATTACTTCATGCGACATCACTTTTCCGCGCAAAGGAAGTCGACGTCACAACCAGAACTTAGCAGTCAGCGTAAGATCACCATACAGTGGATACCATCCCACTGTGGAATCCCCGGAAACGACAGAGCTGATCGATTGGCTAAGGAAGGAGCACAAGAAGAACAACCAGATGTGCCTATTACATACCACCAAAAGAAAAGAATGATCAAATCAGTCAGAAGGTCACCAAACCTTACTCAAGACGACTACCACGTTATGGACAGACCAGAACAGGTCATTCTTCTGCGCCTCAGAACAGGACACAATAGATTACGCAACCACATGTATACAAAATTCAAGATTGGTGACTCAGCCATGTGCACATGTGGTTTGGCGTCTTAGACAGCAGAGCACATACTCCAGGATTGCCCAAACTACAACATATCCAGGCGAACCTTCTGGCCTAGAGAGACAACAGTGGAAGATAAACTCTATGGACCGCTGAATGAACTAAAAAAGACTGTTAGATTCATAGAAGAGACAACATTGCAGATATAAACATATTTCAGGCGAACGAAAGAAGAAGAGGAAGAAGACAACCAGAACACACTAGATTTTCATCACTAGAACTAAGTTCGCCCAATAGAGCAGACTGCTCGTATTCCGGCACATATTGTCTAAAATGAGGCTAGGGACAGCCTGACAGTAATTCAGCCAGAAGTGGTCTTGGTTTCTGAGTTAAGGTAAATCTTCTTTCACACATTTTCTTGTGTAATATTGCTTCGCGATTGAAGTGCATCGAATTAACTATGCGAATGCGTAATGAGATTGCGATCGATAACTGCCTATGGGCGGAGCTATCTCTCGTGTGTAAACATTGCCGTGTTGTTCGCGATTTGTAAAGGAAATAGTTTAAGCATTTCGATCACTTGAAGTCCCTTAAAGTGGCAATTAGATTGTAGCTTCTAATATATTGCAACTTGTGAGAACTTGCATTTGTTGGATTGTTGTTACAGTTGTTGATGAAATGTTTATTAGTATTTGTGAGGCATTTGTAGAAACCTAGTAGTTATGATCAGCTGTGTTGATTACTATTAGCAGTGCTTCTAGACTTTGTGGTTAGGCTGAATGTAGGTGGAATTCAATGTGGTGATGGAACAGGTAAGTTGAGTACTTAGTTATAGGCACTTAGAAATGATGTAACTATTTTATAATGATTAAATAGGTAGGATGTCATTGCTTACCAATGTGTAGTTGCATTTACATAATCCTTAGGTGCTAGGATGATATGTATTGTATCTTGCGGCACATATACTCGGTGTTGAAGTGCGTTACATAACTGAGCGACTTGTCGACGTTTGATCTGGTCCGACGCGTGATGCCTATGCGCTATCGAGGGGATTGTTGTGATTCCGTTCGAGGGTCTATTCTACACTGTCTTATGCCTTTTTCTCTTGATCATAATTACGGAAGTGCTTGTGTGATTGATGGGAGAGAAGATGCATGAAGGATGAATGAGACTGCGAGATATATGGGATATGGGATGCAAGGCAAGTATAACATGTATGAGACTGGCACAGCAAGCCAGTTATGATGTTCGGTCACGACCCAAGGCTAATCCGCTTGGGAGGCCTGAACAGGTTGGTACACCATGGACATGTGGTGGAAAAACATGTCTAGAACAATCTTCTCGCCTCATTAGTTCGAGGTGGAGTCAAAAGGCTTTCGCTATGCTATGGGAAGGGATCCCTGTAGCGAAATGGTATTTTTTATATTATTGGTTATGTTTGTCTTTGATTAATTTAGGAGTAATTAATTAATGACACGAGTTATATATCCAATGATGGGGAGTGGTCTAGGGGCCAACTCTTCCAGAGGTTTATTTTCTATTTAGTTAAATAGAAAGTGCAGTCCTTCACAGACCCACCGGAGACTGGATAAAGGTAAAGGTAGGAGACGACAGTAGATCCGACTCGAACTACTCCAACTGTGGCGGAGTGGTCAAGCCATTTGACTCGTGCTCCGAAGGTTGTGGGTTCGATTCCGGGCCGCGTCCTTCGGTTTAGGAGTTAAATGTTTCGGAGACTCCTGTGCGTCGTCGCTAAAAGCTACGGAGTTCGTGCTTTGTGCTACGCTTTCCATGCTGCGGAAAGAGACCGAGCCATATGGGATAAAACCCGGTGCAATGAAGTCGACCCTTTAAGCGAATCTTCAGACGGGCTGATCTAGGGGCCATGAGACATGAGATTCTACAACATGCTGCAGCTATGCTCTATGTATAGGGATGATTCCCTAACTAGGTGAACTTAGTTAGAAATACTGAAGGCGTTGCCTTATTTTGTTGCATGTGGATCCATTTTGATTCAAGATTGCTCTCACCTGCCTCCCTCCTTATTACAGGGTGTGGCCTGTATGGGTATAAGTTAAGTGCTAATCCACGAACTTGGAACCACGATGGATGGTTTGATGACTGGCTCGATCCTGGGAGACATCTAAGGTGGAGGTGCATGAGAGTCCCGGGAGCACATCACGCCTATGTTATCTTTGCAGCCACTGAAACCTATCTGTAACGCCAGGTAATCTTGATTTGTAGCTAGAATGTGTCACCAACTGGCTGGTGTTAGATCCCAGATGGGCAACCACTCAGCAAAAATCATTTTCTTCTACTGATGGTTAGTTCTGGATGTAGTTTGAGATCCCCTAACTCTGTCAGAAGGGACTAATTACCCTGACTAATCCCAGAGAGAAAACGTGGAACAAATGTCTCTTATGCTGATTTAAGACACTGTCCCTGATACTCAAGAAAACAGCCAAGAAGTGGCTCGTTGAAGATAGAATATATCTATATAGTTTTGGCTGTACTTGGTATCACCAGAAGTGAGAAAGGAGGAGTTAAGACATGCAACGTAATCTGGTTACTTATGACTGCATAGGCAAGATACCTCCCGGACATAGATTCCCACTTCTGGATAATATGTGTGAACCCCCACTAAATGATACAATAATGTGTGTACTTGATACGCTACACAAACATTTATAAACATTTAGAATTATACGGACAAATTGAGTTTAAAATACAACAACTGTGTTTATTATTTCTAATCTTGATGATCATATGATGATGATGATTATATTATGGTAGACGTAACTCATCTGGCTGAAAAGCTCAGAAGCACATAGGTCATGCTTCCCCCAGTGAGACGCAGTTCACTGTCAGATTGAAGGAGTCCAAAGTGGTCCCTTCACAAGGCTAAGTCACTTCCGGATATGGGTTGTTGACTGTCCATTGCTCCTAAGAGATCTGGAATGAAATGAACGGAGATGGGTAGTATCTACGTCTACACATCTCAAAACACATATGTCTATACATTCATATAAACATACATTCAAGTCATAATATATGATGGTATGATGATATATATGATGGCATGTTACATAAACATATATCAGTTCTAAATAAATAAATATATATATGTATATATTCATAAAACTATTTAGAACATCTATAGCTCAAAACATACATATTCATATACATTTGTGTAATGGAGTGTTTCCCATATAAGTTCACCTCACTTACACTCTCCCTTTCTGATTCATTCATACTGTCTTGTCGGAAGGACTGGTCGCACAGTCCTGTCGAACATTAAATGCCTTCCCTGAATCTGTCTGGGATATTGAATGTCCTAAGTCATGTCTGTCCTCATGCAGACATCATGCAGACAAGGTGAACTGGTGCCATTCCTCAAACCAAGTGGTTTCACCACAATCTTGGTAGGCACTCAAAGTGTTGGTCCAAATAATCAATGTTAATTGGACGCTATCAAGAGACTGGTAGCTCTCAGGAATTTCTCCTAAGTAGTCAGTCTCCCCAATGTTTAACATCATACAGGATGAATCTAAATGTATCTCCTGTACATGAATAAGCCACACGCTCATGTAGCTTGGATAATGGATTTCTCCAAATTATCACATACAACAAATCAGACAACCAAGTGGTGAATGAAAGAAGAAGATAAAGTTCACAGTGTAATAGTAAATCTAGAAACTGGAACATTAAGTACAAAGAAAATCCACCAGTGTAAAGTTTTGGAGAATAAACAGAAACAAGAAACTATAAGGCCTTCAGACTAGCAGACAAACTCAGAATAATGGTATTACCTGGGTTATAGCTAGGAAATCCTGTCATACGACGTTGTATCGAAGTAACAAAACGAGAGGGCAATCTCTCACCAGAAATTAAAATTCCGGCTTCCCTGGTACGCTATTGTGAATGCGTCTGAAGTCTTGCTGGCCTCTGCTCGTAGTTTTATTCTCTCTGTTCCTGGCTAGTTTCCACGCTAGCTAATTACTATGTCCAAGTTCCTGTTGGCTCCACCTATTTTTCATGTAGGACGATTTACCTAGATGGATTAAGTGCCAAATTCTTCTCACCCCTCCTCCTTTCCTGTGAAGGGTAGTTTCATCTGTCAATCAAATTTACCGATGCCCTGCCACATTCCTGAAACAATGAAACATGCTTTGGCGGTGATGCAGTTGCGTCATTACATTCCAATCTGCTGGTAACACCCGCCTTCCTGGGTTGCTGGCAAAATGTGTCAGCCATGTGTTCCTACTTTGCCGCCCGTATTGCAGTGAGGTGTTAAGCATCTGGTCCTAATTGCTCCTTTGTGGTGGCAATTACAGACGTCCCGGCTCCACAAAGTCTGGACTTTTAGATAGGTGTTAGGCCTGCATTAAATTGCCGTGTTTGGATCACACGTTTTCCCCTGAGTAGCATTGCCATGTATTTCAGACGGGTCTGGCTGACCCTCTTATCTCCCCTTCTACTGAAAACAATGAGTTTTCAACCTTTGATAGCACCGCCGCCGCCTGGTGCCGTGGTGTCTGTGTGTTATGTTTGGTCTTGACATCAAAGCTTTCTCAGACCTAGCATTACAGAAATGATGGGGCGTGCGTGGTCAAAATGTAATTTTCTCTTGTTTTCAATCTCTGTTAGTTTTTCCTTATTCCTTGGTTGGGGACTAGATTATTTTATGGTGGACCATTATTCTTTTACTTAGAGAATGATAGAATAATTCTTGTGGGCTCTTTAATTCCTTTCAAACTTGTGTAATACGGATGCTGCCGGGGCTGTCCCGTCACATAGCTTCCCAATTTAAGTAGGTTCATTAATGAAGCCTATAACAGAGCCTCGGCAGCATTCAAGAATGTATCTAAGTTATCTCCCTTCTAGAACTGCCTCCAAGTCTGGGTTTCCAATATTCCTTGTGGCAGTGGGTTCTATGAGTCAAAAGAAATATCCCATGTCCATCATCCCAGGATAAATCTTGCAAATCTTTGCTCCTGGTGTTGTGTCGGATTTCCGGGCTATTGCTCGGTAATGTCCTGTCCTCTGGAGGTTTTACTTTTTCCCAGCCGGGAAATTGCAAAATGTATAACAAGATTCTCCTGCGCCGCAGAGAGACTGTTATTGTCCACTCAATTTCTGGCCCTTGTCCTATAAGCAGAGGAAGTGCCATCAGTGTTTTCTTAAAAGAATTGGTCGCAGTAATGTTGCTCCATTTTCTTTTCCTCCATCGGCCAAAGATCATAATAAATCCTTTAATCTCCTCCTTTTGGCAGGAAATGTGCTAAACATCATAGTGTTGTGATGTGCCTTCAACTCATACTTGCCTCTTTCTTGGTAGGGCGTCCGTTTACTCCCTCCTGATTTAAGAGTTTTCTTCCCTCGATAATTCTTTATCCAGGTGCATTCCTCTTCAACAGAGTTCCATTTTGAATCTGTGTTTGAAAGTATAAGGCTAGTAGAAGTTGTCCAGCTTTGAGAAATCATGTTGTTCCCCAAGAACTGTGAATTTGTATCACTCCTTGTAGAAGTATACATAAACAGCTGTTCTCCCCATCCAACATTGGTTGAAGTGAAAGGTAAACAAGGTCCTGAGTGTTGAGTATACCAACCGCTCCGGTTTTGTTCCGCTGCAGAGTCCATCAGTTGTGATCCCCTGTTAGCTTCAGCTGTGTTGATGATAGGTATTACCTTCATCCTGTCCAAAGAAGTATTTTCTTCTTTGTTGTTAGCAGACATGTTTATCGTCCCTGAATCAGAGTCCGTGGTATAACCTACATGAATGCTTTGTGTATCTTGAGTTTCCTTTTCGAAAGACTCCAAGATACTGACATCGTAAGAATTCTCCTCCGTGTCTTGTTTTTCCTCCATGGCCGGGCTCTCTTGTGCCAAGTCCAATTGAGGTATTCTCTCCCTGGTCTGGTTTTCTTGTGCCAAATCCAATAGAAGTGAATGTTGTGGGGTGTCATTTTCAATGCCATCCCCCACCTGAGATAAGTAATTCATACTGATAATTATTTCATCTTGTGTGGCCACACCGAAGAGAAACACTGGAATCCTGTTTTACATCCATTCCAGTCTCAGCTGAATTCATTTCCACTCCTAGTTTCTCTGAACTGAAGGGAATAAAAGAGTCGGGTAAGGTCTCGCCTTCGATCTCTTTAATAGTTTTCCTCAGGTCCTCCTCCTCCTGGATTTTTCTCCTTTGGGAAGTCTTAGGAAGCTCCTGAGATTGCTGGGTTGCCAAGCCAGCTAATCCGCTTTCATTGCGGTGTAAACATTTATCACGTTTGTGACTGTTTACTGTACGCTTGGTACATTTATTCCTATTCCTTTTATTTTTAGGAATAGGCGAGGAAGGAAGCATCTGCCTTTCTGTGCCCAAGTTTTTGTTTTTCTGAGCCATGGGGATTTGCGAAGGAATGCATGCCTCTTCTTCGTGACGGTCAGCTTTCCCACTTCCTATCAGAGTTTCGGCTTGAGTGATTGGCTTTTCCTCAGCCGAGCTGGTAGATTCCTCCATGTTCAGTATTTCAATTTGCTTCTTCTTAATCTCATCTTCTTCAGCTTTGTGACGCATATCTGCTTCTAATTCTGCAAGTCTTTTCATCATCTGTTCGTCTTCTTTGTCCCACCAATCCATTTCATCTCTAATAAATAGTTCTAGCTTCTCTCCTACTAAGCTGAGCCTTATGCCCCATCCTCTAGCGGACTCTAAGAAATCTGTGCGTGCATCCATGATCTCTTCTCAGCTTAAACTCAGGTAAGTAATTATATTATTACCCTACACAGAGCTAGTTAGATTTATGCTAGAGCAGGATAGTGACAAGAGGAACTGACACTGCTATGAGAATGATAGTAGTGAATTTGAGTGAGAAAGTTGATGCAAAGCAGTCCGTCATACACTGAAGTAATTATGCATTATCAAATTATTCATGATTAAATCAAATGATAAAGCATGTAATCAAAAAATCATCAAGTAAATCATCAATAAACTAATTAATATCACTAATTAATGTGATTATTAATTCTACAGTGGTGAATGATGTAAATTAACTCATATGATATTATCCGTTATTAACTTTTTAACAAGTTATTTAAATTCTACAAACTTCCCTAGAAACAAATTCCTAAGTTAATACTTAGCAAATGTAATGGGTGAAGAATGAAAGAATGGTTTATGAAAATCAATAGTCTAGAATTTATTCTCTGATTCTATCATGGATGAGAAGTCCTAATGTGTCAAAATCTTGCTTACGAATCGAGCAAGCTAATACATTAGAAATAAATTATAACTAACTAATGCTGCTAAGAATGTAAGTGAGAATGACTTAGGTTCTATCCCCGGGCAAAACCAGAATAATACCAGACTAACAGATTTGAAATAGGTTCGTTCCTTGCAAGCGAACCAAAGTGTTCTAGGGTTTACTCCCGGATTCTATAGCGGACGAGCAGACCAATAAGTCGGAAGCGAACCAAAATTTTCTAGGGTGTACTCCCGGATTCTATAGCGGACGAGCAGACCAATATGTCACCAACTGGCTGGTGTTAGATCCCAGATGGGCAACCACTCAGCCAAAATCATTTTCTTCTACTGGTGGTTAGTTCTGGATGTAGTTTGAGATCCCCTAACTCTGTCAGAAGGGACTAATTACCCTGACTAATCCCAGAGAGAAAACGTGGAACAAATGTCTGTTATGCTGATTTAAGACACTGTCCCTGATACTCAAGAAAACAGCCAAGAAGTGGCTCGTTGAAGATAGAATATATCTATATAGTTTTGGCTGTACTTGGTATCACCAGAAGTGAGAAAGGAGGAGTTAAGACATGCAACATAATCTGGTTACTTATGACTGCATAGGCAAGATACCTCCCGGACATAGATTCCCACTTCTGGATAATATGTGTGAACCCCCACTAAATGATACAATAATGTGTGTACTTGATACGCTACACAAACATTTATAAACATTTAGAATTATACGGACAAATTGAGTTTAAAATACAACAACTGTGTTTATTATTTCTAATCTTGATGATCATATGATGATGATGATTATATTATGGTATACGTAACTCATCTGGCTGAAAAGCTCAGAAGCACATAGGTCATGCTTCCCCCAGTGAGACGCAGTTCACTGTCAGATTGAAGGAGTCCAAAGTGGTCCCTTCACAAGGCTAAGTCACTTCCTGATATGGGTTGTTGACTGTCCATTGCTCCTAAGAGATCTGGAATGAAATGAACGGAGATGGGTAGTATCTACGTCTACACATCTCAAACACATATGTCTATACATTCATATAAACATACATTCAAGTCATAATATATGATGGTATGATGATATATATGATGGCATGTTACATAAACATATATCAGTTCTAAATAAATAAATATATATGTATATATTCATAAAACTATTTAGAACATCTATAGCTCAAAACATACATATTCACTATACATTTATGTAATGGCAGTGTTTCCCATATAAGTTCACCTCACTTACCTCTCCCTTTCTGATTCATTCATACTGTCTTGTCGGAAGGACTGGTCGCACAGTCCTGTCGAACATTAAATGCCTTCCCTGAATCTGTCTGGGATATTGAATGTCCTAAGTCATGTCTGTCCTCATGCAGACATCATGCAGACAAGGTGAACTGGTGCCATTCCTCAAACCAAGTGGTTTCACCACAATCTTGGTAGGCACTCAAAGTGTTGGTCCAAATAATCAATGTTAATTGGACGCTATCAAGAGACTGGTAGCTCTCAGGAATTTCTCCTAAGTAGTCAGTCTCTTCAATGTTTAACATCATACAGGATGAATCTAAATGTATCTCCTGTACATGAATAAGCCACACGCTCATGTAGCTTGGATAATGGATTTCCCCAAATTATCACATACAACAAATCAGACAACCAAGTGGTGAATGAAAGAAGAAGATAAGTTCTACAGTGTAATAGTAAAGCTAGAACTGGAACATTAAGTACAAAGAAAATCCACCAGTGTAAAGTTTTGGAGAATAAACAGAAACAAGAAACTATAAGGCCTTCAGACTAGCAGACAAACTCAGAATAATGGTATTACCTGGGTTATAGCTAGGAAATCCTGTCATACGACGTTGTATCGAAGTAACAAAACGAGAGGGCAATCTCTCACCAGAAATTAAAATTCCGGCTTCCCTGGTACGCTATTGTGAATGCGTCTGAAGTCTTGCTGGCCTCTGCTCGTAGTTTTATTCTCTCTGTTCCTGGCTAGTTTCCACTCTAGCTAATTACTATGTCCAAGTTCCTGTTGGCTCCACCTATTTTTCATGTAGGACGATTTACCTAGATGGATTAAGTGCCAAATTCTTCTCACCCCTCCTCCTTTCCTGTGAAGGGTAGTTTCATCTGTCAATCAAATTTACCGATGCCCTGCCACATTCCTGAAACAATGAAACATGCTTTGGCGGTGATGCAGTTGCGTCATTACATTCCAATCTGCTGGTAACACCCGCCTTCCTGGGTTGCTGGCAAAATGTGTCAGCCATGTGTTCCTACTTTGCCGCCCGTATTGCAGTGAGGTGTTAAGCATCTGGTCCTAATTGCTCCTTTGTGGTGGCAATTACAGACGTCCCGGCTCCACAAAGTCTGGACTTTTAGATAGGTGTTAGGCCTGCATTAAATTGCCGTGTTTGGATCACACGTTTTCCCCTGAGTAGCATTGCCATGTATTTCAGACGGGTCTGGCTGACCCTCTTATCTCCCCTTCTACTGAAAACAATGAGTTTTCAACCTTTGATAGCACCGCCGGCGCCTGGTGCCGTGGTGTCTGTGTGTTATGTTTGGTCTTGACATCAAAGCTTTCTCAGACCTAGCATTACAGAAATGATGGGGCGTGCGTGGTCAAAATGTAATTTTCTCTTGTTTTCAATCCCTGTTAGTTTTTCCTTATTCCTTGGTTGGGGACTAGATTATTTTATGGTGGACAATTATTCTTTTACTTAGAGAATGATAGAATAATTCTTGTGGGCTCTTTAATTCCTTTCAAACTTAAGTAATACGGATGCTGCCGGGGCTGTCCCGTCACAAATGAGCAAAGGCATACTGCTCTAACAACGTGGTCAGCTACCACCAGATGAAGGATATGGTCACCTGCAAGTTATATACTTACATATTGCCATGTGTTTGCACACAAGATCCTAATCAGATCTTACAGACAATAGACTTATTTCTCATATCTGAAGAACCTGAATAATACCATGCCTAGGTACTGGCATACCTGAAAGACATTTCACATATTATGTTGGTGATCCATAGACAGTGCAACCACCATCATGTATATTTGTGTGAGATCCGACTCAGACCGAGTCAGGACCTTTGTGAATAGTCTTCAGTGTTACAATTCGACATGTACCAGTGTTTATGAGTTTTCAGGTGAATTCTCTAGAGCAAATTGTTGATTGACTTTAGTGAAGTTGCTCTAGTTGAGAACTTCTGTATTCAACCTTCACCCAGCCAGGGGTATACTTCGATGTATACATTGAGTCAAGATTCAAACTTCACCCAGCCAGGGGTATCTTTAAATAAATACAGTCATTCAAGGGACCCATCCGTCACCAGCCAGGGGTGTATTTAGAGATGTACACTGATTAAAGAGACATCAATTTCGTTGTTGAATTCAAGATGCAGGCTATCATTCAAGATGTTCATCCGGAGACACATCAGGTTAGAGGGTCGCCCATTCGGACTGGTTAGGAGGAACAGTCATAGGTTCATTTGATAGTAACGCTTTATTATATGACAGCAATGGTTATTCTATCCAGTTATCAGGGTCCAGAGACCTAAACCCCCTTTGTAGGTCACCGGCTGCTTGCGGCAGTGAAGGCCACGAGTATCCAGTTAAGCTATCTGGGAGAGAGCCGGGTGAGTCTACAGGACCGACTAGACCAGTTGTTCTCAACCTTTTTTTGGCCCGTGCCCCCCTTCATCATATTTTCAGAACGTCATTCCCCCCCCCCCTTCCTATAAAAAATTGGCCTGTGCACCCCCCCCCCCCCTTTTCACCGTATTTTCAGAACGTCATTCCCCCCTTTCATATTTCCTATCTAAATATCCCCCACCCCTACACAGTATACGTAAAAATTTAAGGTAAATTTAATAGCACAGACTAAAACAAGTCTAGACATCCACGTAAAACATGATTTGTGGGTCTACTTACTTTACAAAATGAATTTTAGAAGGATGAGACGTACTTAACTGTAAAGTATGAAGGGAAAAACAATATCAAGTAATCGGTTCTTGTATTAACACGATCTGAAATTGTCTTCATCCCCCCCCCCCCCTGGAAACCCTAAAATTCCCCCCTGGGGGAGGGGGAATTCCCCACCGGTTGAGAACCACTGGACTAGACGGAACCCACACTGCAGATCATTTGCTACGCCTCATGATGAGGACGGAATCATCTCTGACTCTTGTCTAGCCTATTTCCTGTATTGCATAGAGCTAGTCTGCTATCAGGCTTGTCAATTCCTTCCTTTGTCTTTAGTGTAGAATACACTTTTTGATTGTTGACATGTCTTCTGTACAGTTACTGTGTGAGATCTTGGACGATGCCCAGGGTTCGATGTCCCTAGGTAGAGGGTAGATAGTAGAGGTCTAGAATCTGAGACGGGTGTGTAGACGTTTCACATATAGGGAGTTTTCACATATGAGGAGTTTAGTTGACAACAGTGTATCTACCTGTCCAACCCCTGGGGTTAGATTACAAGTGAGTGTCTGGGGCACCTCGGGGCTTGTGTTAACTCAAAATAACCGAGGCCGCCCTGATACAACACATATATGTGACATAGTGATCTATACTGATTGGCCAGTGGTGCGAAACAGGCGGATTGGGTGGGGTTGCATTGCGAAGGCTAATGGAGGTTTTGATTTAAAAAAAAGGAGAGTATGGCATATGAGGCTACGACCTCCAGCATGAGAATGGAGGTGAAAGCAATCACAGCGGCATTCCGTTGGCTAGAGGAGACCACTGCAACACACATTGTCTTCATCACGGACTCAGTGAGTATACTTAGTAAAATGGAGAAATGAATGTTTCGTGTGGAATGGCTCACTTCTCTTCAAAGGTCACATATTGTAAGAATTGTATGGATTTTTGCTCTGACAATGCGGGAATGCGGGGGAATGAACAGACTGACCGGCTGGCAGGGAATGCACCTCTTGGTGGTCGATTATCTATGGACAAAGGAGAGGTTGTCGTGCGCCTCAGGGACCTGGTGGAAAAGGTGGAGGAACAGATTTGGAACCTGATGTGAAAAGTATGAGATTGCGGGGGATTTACAGGGGTTCTTTTAGGATCTCAAAACTGAGAGGGAAGACCAAGAGAACATTCAATCAGATAGCGGTGGGAACGATTAGTTGTGTTACTCTTCGCTGGCTGTTGAACAAAGGGACGGGGCGCATATGGGAATGTCCTGAGTGCAGTGATGTCGGTTCTTAGCTCAACTCAACTCAACCCAAAAACTGAAACTGCCGTCTAAACAATCAGTGCGTCATTGTTTCCAGTTGGTGGTGTAGCATTAGCTGTAACAATGTGTAATACTTTATTCTGGTGGTTCTAAGATAGGATAACTTCAGTTGTTGATGTAGATTAAAGTAAATGTGTGATGTAGATTAGCGTTAGTTGTTTGATTAGAATTAGCTGTACCGATTTAGAGTAGTTTAAGTTGATGGTGTAAACTAATGTATGTTGGCGGTTCAGAATAGATTAATTTAGTGCTGTTGAATACTTGACGCTAAAGGAGGCTGATGAAATTAGAACATTGTATACAACAATAAGAAAGAGACAAAAAGCTGTCTTCGGTCATGTGATGAGAATTGAGGCAATGGAGAACATCGTGACAACTGGAAAGATCGAGGGGAAGAGAGGCAGAGGCCGGCCAAGAGAAATTATGCTGAATGGATTGAGACTGTGGATTTAAGAATATCATCAGCAGAGTTGTTCCAGAACACCAAAGACCGAGATCTGTGGAGAGCAATGAACGCCTACGCAGGCTGGCAGGGCACTTGATGATGATGCTAATGAATATGACAGTAAATGTTAGAAAAAAGCGAAGTGTTTAAACTGTTTTCTGGTTAGTTACCTTATATTGAGATAGCTATTTTGTGTAGTACGTTAAAATAACTGGTGCTGATGTATTGGTGTTTAGAGTTATAGTACGCTCACAATGTGCAATCCTCGTTAAGCGCTCGAAACACAGATGTGGAAGATTACATAGTGTTGGTCCTGACAGAGGGGCACGAGTCGCGGTCGTTCAGAAAACGATAGCGAAACACCGAACGCAAACCTGCCAAGAAAATTGACTGCGACGTCCTGTAAAGGACCTGCACGTACCGTGATGGTGGACTGTAAACTAAGGGGTGGGAGGGGGTGGGGTTAGGAAATTAAATGAAACTGTGTTAGACATTAAAGCCGTGAGGGAAGAGTGTGCCCAACTGGAAGATGAGACGGTGTTCCAATGTCTTCCGATCCCGTTCGTGGGATGCGCATGATTTGATGGCCGTGACCTGTATGTCGGCCACGCCACAGTGGTCAGGACTATTGAAATGCCATTGAAATGACATTCTTGAAGAAAAAGATAACAACAGCATATCTCCTGCTATTACCATGTTCTGGTTTACTAAGTTATTGTTGACTGCCTGTGACACGTGCTGGAACAGACACAGAACAAACTTTGTTCAACACCCAGCGACGATTCCTTTATTGAAACAATGATACTCGTAACATTTGGACTTACATCTGTGCTCCTCAAAAGGACAAAATAATGGAGCACACAAAATGGACTAACGTAGCACATAAACCCTGGAAGGAAATCTGTCTACGTGAAGGACACGCGTGTAATGATAAACCATCACTGCCTTGTTTCAGTTCTTGTAAGAACAAACGCTCAGGCAACCAACACAAAACTAGAAAGCGGATATTTTCGCACTACAATGGATGCAATGCACCACACATAGCCAACGATGATCGCAGAAAAAGAACGTTTTCATTATCTACACATACGCATACAACTCTTAGACACACTACGGTAACATTGACTTACTTTATATCATGTTTGAACATACACACACACATGCAAACACCACACGCAGACTAACTGATGCACAGACGCTAACACACAACCCAGGAACTGTCCATGACAAACTGTATCTAAGGCAGACTTGACAGTGTACCTGAAGTAGAAAGTTAACAACAAAGGATCGTTTCCAGGCTCCAGGATTATTGTACACACAGTGTTTGAGAGTTCGCTGCTAGAGTTAACGGTAGGATGGTAGATAATGAATGGCGGGGTTTCATGGCTAATAGGAATCTCGAGGCGTTTTTTACATATTTCAATAACGCGGGGCTTCTGCGGAAAGAAATATAACAGCTTCTTAGTATGAGAACATAATTTGACAGGTGTTGTAGAGGGAATCGCTTTGTGATTATCGTTTTGCATTTGATTGGAGTTTATTGATGATAAAATGCTTAAAATCACGCAATAACCATGAAAATCTTGCGACTACTCCAAGCCAGTCATGGTTTGATATACTGAAACATAATCTGTTTAGTTAGTTAGTTATTCTACATTGCTCATCAAATCATTCAGTCCATAACTGCTCATATCCCTTTTCAGTAAATCACACAGCGTATAGCGGCTTACAAAACCAGTTCAGTGAGGGTTTATCTTCTTTCGCTTACTGCATAGTGGTCTAATTTGGTCACACCAAAAGTTGTTATGTGAGTGAGAGAGTTAGTGAGTGGGAGAGAGAGAGAGAGAGAGAGAGAGAGAGAGAGAGAGAGAGAGAGAGAGAGAGAGAGAGAGAGAGAGAGAGAGAGAGAAAGAAAGAAAGAGAAAGAGAGAGTGAGAGAGTTGAATTGCATCAGTAATTTTTACGCTACACAATGAATATGAACAATTTTTTTTCTCCACTACTTACAATTTTTGCGAGAATGCTCATGACAATCATCAGTGTCTCAACTGTGTGTAAAGTGTGGTAGTTTATTCTCATTAGTTTCAGTGATCGAGTATGTGTGTAGTAGTGAGGATGTTTGTGTGGGTGTGTATGTGAGGGATGAGTGTGGGGGTGTGGGGAATGTATGTGTGGAGGGGTTTTATGTGGGGGATGTGTATGGGTTGATGGTGATGTGTGGATGGGTGAAGGGATGTGTATTCGGTGGGGGATGTACGTGTGTGTGAGGGATGTGTGTGTGGGGGATATTTGGGTGATTACTGGAAGTATGTGTTTATTGGTGGGTTGGGGGTGTGGGTAGGGAATGTGTATTTGGGTGGGTGAATCGGTGTGTAGGAGATTGTGTGGGTTGGGGGATGAGTGTGTAATGGGTGTGGGGATGAATGTGATGGGCGGGGGTCTGTGAATGTGATATGTCTGTGTGTGTGGAGTGTGTGAGTGTGGATGGGGTAAATGTGAGTGGGTGGAGGATGTATGTGTGGGTGGTGAGGGTGTTTCTAGGTGGGAATGTTTGGGTGGGTGAGGAGATGTGTGAGTAGGTGAGAGATGTGTGGGCGGGGATGCGTATGAGGAATGCATGTGGGGGATGTGTGTGTGGGGGGGGGGCATGTGTTCATGGGTGGAATTTTGTGTGTGAGGTGAGATTTGTGAGAGGTGGAGGGGGGGGGGGGGGTGTGGGATATGCAGGTTGATGATGGATGTATGTGAGGATGGGGTGTGTGTGTTTGGCTGGGTGGTTGGGGTGTGTGTGGTTGGGAGGGTAGATGAGAGATGCATGCGTTGATGGGCGGGCGTGTGATGTGTGTGAGTGAGTGGTTGATGGATGAGTACGTGAGTGGGTGGATGTGTGGGAGAGATGAGTGTATGGTTGGCAGATGTGTGTGTTTGTGGGAAGATGTGTGTGAGCGACGGATATATGTTGGTGGGGTATATGTTGGTAGTGTGGTGTGTGTGGGTGGGAGGTATGCGATTTTGGGTGTTTATGGGTGGGGATATGTGTGGGTAGGTGGGGAGATGTGTCTGTGGGTGGGGATGTTTGTATAGGTGGGGGATGTGTAGTTGAGAGGTGGCGGATATTGGGTGGGTGAGGGGGTGTAGGTTGGCTGATGTGTGTGGGTGGGTGAGGAAAATTGTGAGGGTGTGGGATTTATGTGTGGATAAGTGCGGAATGTGTGGGTTGATGGGGATATGTGTGTGTGGTTTGTGATGTGTGTTTTGCTGGGTGGTTGCGGGTGTGTGGGTGGGTGGTGGAGAATATGTGGGTGGGTGAGTGCGTGTCGGTTATGGGATGGGTGGTTGATGTATGTGTGGGTGGGGAAATGTAGTGTGGGTCTGGGATCAATCGGTGGGTGGCGGCATGTATGTTTTCCTGAGTCTGTGTGAATGCATGGAGGTATGTGTGGGTGCGTGGAGGTATGTGTGGGTGGGTGGGGTGTGGTGGGTGGGGCTGTATGTGTGGCTGAGGGATGTGTAGGTGGCGGCATGATGTGAGGGTGGATGGGGGATGTGTCTCATAACATTGCAATATGCACTGTTTATGTTTACAACTTTCATTTGACAATGGGTTTTGTTCCCATCTGAATGTACCATGCGTAATATGCATTGTTTATGCTTACAAAATCCATTTGACAATGTTTTTTTTTTCCCTATGTAAATGCAACATAAAAAAGTCCTCTAAAAGTACTGGAGAGTTTTGGTCATAGACCATAACTTTAGGGAGGGAAAATCCCAACTGCACCTCCCCGCGGTAGAGGATGGAAACACACTACGGTGTGGCTAACACAGCTCTGGGGACCGAGTATCCACCGGAATAAGTGGACAACTCTGCAGCTGAGCAGAACAGGGCACTCACTTGTCCTTAGAGTCGGAAATGGCTGTCAAAGGCAGAGGTAAAAAAGACCACCATGTGAATGTGGAAGGCAAGGGGAAACCACCACATTATCTTCCCAAGACTTTATGGCAAAACATATATCAGAGTTAGTGAACGACGTTAATGGCTGTCTTAGGACATCCTTGTCCGGTAGGGACAGTCATGAGCCACAGGTGACACCAGACCGTCATCCAGCTACTGATGGCAAAATCATAACTAAAATAAATAAATTTAGAGTAGGAACATGGAATGTTAGGACATTAAATGAGCTAGGAAAGTTGACCAATGTTCTAAGAGAGATGGATAGCATGAAAATGAATATACTAGGCGTTAGTGAGATGAGATGGAAGGGATCGGGCAAAATTATAGCTGACAATCACACAATAATTTATTCTGGAGGGGATACACATGAACAAAGGTGTAGGAATAATATTAGACGAAAAAACAGCCAAGTCAATTAATGGATACTGGTGTATTTCAGATAGAGTAGTTATGGTAAAAATCAAAGGCAAACCAATAGACATAAATATTATACAGGTATATGTACCAACAACAAGCAGTAGTGATGAAGAAATACAACACTTTTACGATGAAATAGAAATGGGGATGGCTCAAATTGGATCACAAGAAATACAAATAATACTTGGTGATTTTAATGCAAAAGTAGGAAAGGGGAAAATGGAGGATGTAGTGGGGAATTATGGTTTAGGTACAAGAAATGAAAGAGGGGAAAAGCTAATAGAATGGGCAGATATCAATGAAATGATAATTGGAAAAAACATGGTTTAAACACCATAAAAGACGACTGTACACATGGAAAAGCCCTGATAAGAAAATACGCAACCAAATTGACTACATACAAATTAATAAAAGATATAGAAATGCTTTAATTAATGTAAAGACAATGCCTGGTGCTGACTGTAATAGTGATCATGTACCACTATGTGGACAAATAAAAGTAAGATTAAAGAGAGGGAAAAAAATGGTTAAGAACATGAGACTTAATAAAGAGGTTCTGAAAATAGATAAAGAACTGCAAGAACAATACAGAGTGACTGTGAAAATTAGGTACAATGCGATAGCTAAAATACAGAATATAAATGAACAATGGGAAATATTATGGGACTCCATTCATTAAACTAGCAAAGAAGTATTGCCGGAGAGAGGCAAAATAGCTAAGAAAAAATGGATGAATGAAGAAATCTTAAAACTGATGGACAAAAGAAAGCAGAGTAAAAATGACAAACAAGAATACGCTAAGATAAATAAAGAAATAAAAGATAAATGTGGGAACGCTAAAGAAAGTTGGTTAAACGAGCAATGCAAAAAAAAAATTGAATTAAATGCCATTAATGATACAAAACATATGTACAGACAAATCAGTGAGCTTACAGGAAGAAAAATAAGAATAAATACAGGGTGTTTGAAATCAAAAACAGGAAAGATATTGTTAGAGGAAGGTGCTATAATGAAGAGGTGGAATGAGTATATAAGAGAATTATATGACGGAGAAAGAGAAGAATTAACAGAAGATAGTAACTTAGAAAGTCCACCTATTCTGAAAGAAGAAGTCGCTGACGCTATGAAACGTATGAAGAAAGGAAAAACAGCTGGGCCTAGATGAAATCGCAATAGAAGAATTAAAAGTGTTGGGAGAATTTGGAGTAGATATATTAACCAAAATGCTGACTGATATTTACAGTAGTGGATATTTACTCAGTGATATGCTGAAATCTGTATTTATAGCTATACCAAAAAGACCAGGAGCAATTGATTGTGAAGATTTTCGTACAATTAACCTCATAAACCATATCACTAAGCTTCTACTCAGAATCATAATGAGAAGGAACAAAAATAAAATAAAAATGGAAATTAGTGAAGAACAGTATGGATTTGTGGAAGGAAAGGGCACAAACAATGCAATTTATACATTACGGACACTAATAGAAAGGTCAATAGAGAAACAGAGAGACATATATTTGTGCTTCATAGATTATACTAAGGCATTTGATGAAGTAAAACATAATGAACTGATTAAAATGTTGGAAGATATCAACATTGATGGAAAAGATTTAAGAATAATAAAGAATGTTTACTGGAACCAAGTAGCAGCAATTAAAATGGGACATAAAGAGGGTAGTTATGAACAGATAAAGCTAGGAATACGACAGGGGTGTGTCTTGTCACCAGATCTTTTCTCACTGTATAGCGAAGTAATAATGAGAGAGATCAAAGAGATGCCAGGAATACTAGTTGGAGGTTAAAATATAAATAATATACGCTATGCAGATGACACAGTATTGGTGGCGGATAATTCAACAGACCTACAGCAATTATTACACGTTGTAGTAACAGAGAGTGCAAGGAAAGGACTCTCCTTGAATATCAAGAAAACAGTAACAATGGTAATATCAAAGAAAATGGTGACACCAAAATGTGACATAGAAATAGAAGGAAAAATCCTTAACCAAGTGGATAATTTTAGATACCTAGGGGCATTTATAACATCAGATGGAAGATGTACAACAGAGATTAAGAGCAGAATAGGGCAGGCAAAAGCCGCATTTCAGAAAATGAAGAGTATCTTGTGCAATAAGTCACTATCACTGAATGTAAGAAAAAGAGTGCTGAAATGCTATGTAGAACCAGTTTTGCTGTATGGCAGTGAATCTTGGAATGTAAATGAACAAAGTAAGAAGAAATTAGAAGCAACAGAGATGTGGTTCCTGAGACGAATGTTGCGAATTCCTTGGACTGCCAGAGTAACTAACGATGACTGCCTGAAACAAGCTAATGAAACTAGAACATTATATACCACAATAAGACAGAGACAAGCATCTTTCTTCGGTCACGTGATGAGAAGAGAGGCATTGGAGAACATCGTAACAACTGGAAAGATCGAGGGGAAGAGAGGCAGAGGCAGACCAAGAGAAATGATGCTGGATGGATTGAGACGGTGGCATGGAGGAATATCAGCAGCAGGTTGATCCAGAAAACCAAAGACCGAGATCTGTGGAGAGCCATGAACGCCTACACCAGCTGGCACGGCACTTGATGATGATGAAATGCAACATGCACATTTGATGAATGAAAGATGAATGATCGAAAGGGCCGAATGTAAGACGGGCCTGAGTGCCCAATTTGTTACCCTTTTAAAATAAAGTTTGTTCGTTTGTTCGTTCATTCGTTCGTTCGTTTACACCTCTTTTAACTTGCTGTTCTCGCAGTATGACCATGGTTGTAGATTCCCAGTCATCACTTGGCAAACGTCTTCTCGTTGAGCAGTCAGTATATTAGAATGGTTCATGGCTCGTCAGCCCTTCACAGTAGCCTTACCTGCAAGCCTGTCAGCCCGCTCATTTGTACACCCGCATGCCCTGACACGAAAATGTAAAATAATCTTTGCAAGCAGTGACCGCCCAAGAATCACCAACCACTGTCTTCGGATCCAGCCTATCTCTATATCCCTGAGCGTGCTCATTGAGTCACTAAGCATGGTCGAGTGAATGTCAGTGTCCCGATCATTGTATTGCTGTACTTTCTGCTATGACTTCCATACTCAGACTACTTGTGGTCAAGTCAAAGGCACCAATATCTCCCGTTACAGTTCTCCCTCTAGCCTGATCCGTAAAAGTCCATGAACTTCTTACGCGTCGAACGACCTGTGTAAATGACAACAGCACCCTCTAAACTATTATCGAAAATCACAGCCTGTACTACCGCCTCCACAGCAGCAGGAATTTATTGTCTGCTTTGTATGTCTTGTTGAATGCAAACTAAAAAAAGACGTACAAAACTATGTTGGCATTTGTACCCACTCCTCGCCAGGCTCTAAACCTCAAGTAAACACACATGTTAAAGAATGTCTTCGGCTTGACCCGTTCACGACTTTCTCCTGTTTTAACATGCTGCACTTTACATTCTTAATTTCACTATGTAGTGGATGATGCGTGTTTGCGTTGACTCTGAAGTAGGCACGTGCTCGGAAAATTTGTAGAAAATCAAGAAGGTAGCGCGTCGCCCTATATACTGCATCTTGTACACCCAAGTTCGGAACGAGTAGCTTCGTTCTGTATTCTCTCCATCGTTTCCATCTGCTTATGGCTGAGAGTCTGGATCGCCATCGCATACTCAAAAACAGACAGAATCATACCCTCGTATAGAAGACAGGGATTGTGCTGCTCACAGTATTCCGCCGTCATCACCCTCATAGCAGCCAATTCCCGCTTTTCCTGTGTTATCATCTGGTACATGTGCTCAGTATAAGTTAGGATTCGATCAAATCGAATCTCCAGGTATTTCATTGCCTGCGTTCTTTCCACTATCTCTGAGCACATATTTACAGTTGGTGTTGGAGTGTTGAACAATATGGTAATTCAAGGAGGAACATGTCACTGATGCCTTCGTTGTGTTGAGAATTGCACCTGATTCACAACAACAAGTGCCATTGCAATTGGGTTCTGTTTGTAGTTCCACAGAAACTGATCCCTGAACATTACCCTGACGATACACTACAATGTCCTCCGCGGTAATGTGATCTGCTCATCAGCGATTCTCGCAGTATAGGCGTTGAACAGCACGGAGAATATGGTAATCCCTGTGGCAGGCCAGGACATATTTCTGTTAGTTCAGAAGCCCAACAGCCACATATAAAAGCTGCATTCCATTGGAAGAGGGCTGCAGAGGTACAATTAAGGAGGAGTGGACTAATCTTGAGTTCAATAAGCTGAACCATTTAGAAATCCAACTATACTCTGTTGTACACATCATTACGGTCAATTGCTGAAACACCTGTTTCAATGCATGAGTGGACACATTCATACACATCATGGGTAACAAGTGCTGCTGTTGGTCCAAGTTTCTCTGTTTGGTCAGTTCCTTCCAAGGGTAGGTGGGGGAAAAAAACATTGCCTCTCTAGCTGGCTTGATGTTTTTTTCTGCTAATTAACTTCTCCTGCTGCTTGCCTATTACAACTGGGAGTTAACGCACATCATATAGTCGATTTCAAATATATATATATTTTTTAATTTACAACAGGTGACACATGGACATTTTTATTTAACAATTCTCATGTGAGACAGTATAGAGGCTTAAATGGTGGACATGTCTAGGTGGGACAGCGACGAGATACAAATACAGGCTATCAGTGTTAAATCCGGGCAACCATTTGTGTTGATTAATGTTTTTGCCTGCAACACAAGCGTAGATTCTCAGAGGTGGCAGTGCTTGGGATAATGAAATATTATATCACGAGATTAATGTCATTAACTGTTGAGATTTCAACGCTTAAAGCAGAACATGAGGAAATAATTCTTCCAACACACAAGGAGAGGAGCTCGAGGCACCATTTGAACAGTCGACCTTGTGTGTTTCATCAGTGGCTGTGTCATCAGGACAGCGAGTCGGCCAGGTGATGAGGACAGTGTTATTGACCTGATGCTAGGTTCTCCTTCACTCGTTACAGTGTATAGATGGGGTGTCCTAGGGTACTACGGCTGCGACCACCACACCTGCAGCATATTGGAGGAGAAAGAACCAGGCAGCACAAGTCAAAACTCAAGACTTTAAAACATGACAGTGCAGGTAGATAAGCATTGTGACGCAAGAATTTGGCAAAACGCCAAAAGAAACAAAGTTTTCTATCCTTGTTATGTCTTGTACTAGGAAAGAGACATGTACGCAACATTTATCTGTGTAATAAAAAAAATGGTTAAACTGGTAAACAAGGAGAAATGGGTAGAGTTGTGTTCAGGAATAAGGAAAGACGATTTTCTGTTGTACGCATCCTCAAGATCATACTGACCATGTGCCACTCAGATTGTTCTGGCGACTACATAAATGTGTGACTGATGTTGTCAAGAAGAAGAGTACATACTTCTGTAATGGAGCAGAAATCGATGTAAGGCATCCCATGATAATACACAGTAGGCTGAACGAAGAAACTGTTTTCACTGTGCGGGGTGTTTCTTGCTTCTCGGATATACTTATTTGTGCTAGCCTGTTCAACTGTCACGTGTATCTAGAAGAAGATATGAACACATATCACATTCAAGACAAAAGTTACGTTACACGGCTCGACAGCTTCACTGGTAGTTTGCTTCTGCTACACATATCACTGACAAATTAGGGACATGACGAGACCCTGGTGATGACCACACTACACCATCTTGTAAGGCGTTCCAAAATTTTAATCCATCTATATCTACAATGTGTGTGTGTGTGTGTGTGTGTGTGTGCGTGCGTGTGTGTGTGTGTGTGTGTGTGTGTGTGTGTGACTATGAGAATCTTAGGCTGACAATCCCAAAAACCATGGCCAGCATGCATTGTTGTCTTAGAAAAACTAAGCACACCAGTCATAGAGCGGTCATGAACATGTTGTCTTATATTCTGCTGGTTATCTCTGCTTGAATGAGCAAATAGTAAGTTGACCAACTTGTTGTCTCTGCTAGAATGAGCAAACCCTGAGTTGACCAAATTGATGTCTATGTCAGTATGAGCAAACAGTAGGTTGACCACATTGTTGTCTATGACAGTATGAGCAAACAGTGGCGAAGAGGTGAAACCGTCTGCCCCGCGCTCCGAAATTTGTGGGTTCGATTTCGGATTGTCTTTCGGTTCACGAGTGCATTTTTTTTGGAGACTCCTAGGGGTCGTCACTGAAGCTACTGAGTTCGTGCCTTGTGCGACGCTTTCGGCAGACCGTCCTGGGAAAAGAGACCAAGTGATGTGGGGTAAAATCCGATGCAATGAATTCGATCATCTCGACTTTTAAGACGTTTCTTTCTAAGGGTCTTTACTGTCTTATTCTTATCAATTTCTTCAGGTCTGCTTAAGTCAGGATTGCTCTGGAATTGGAGCCTGTGTGGTTTTGTGTAACCTGATAGTTTTCATCGCTTATAACTCTGGTTTTGTCTGTCAGTATTTTCAACAGTAGGCGACAATGACTATTGCATTACTATTAGACAAAGGCAGTCTATTTAACAAACATATGCAATTGACAGATGGTAACATTAATGTCTGTTCCACAAAATGTCGGTACTGAAGCACGGTGCTTCTCTCTACAAGTAAACAGTCAAAAAGGAAGGTCTTTATCACTAAAGCATGGAGCTTTCTGCTGCACGTTATCTTTAAATATGATAGCACTAAAACACGGCACTTTATTCTATAACATAGCCGTAAATATGTAGGTAGTCAGTACTAAAGGACGGCACTATATTATATAAGATAGCCGGAAACATGGAGGCAGTCGGTACTAAAGGACGGCACTATATTATATAAGATAGCCGGAAACATGGAGGCAGTCGGTACTAAAGGACGGCACTATATTATATAAGATAGGCGGAAACATGGAGGCAGTCGGTACTAAATGACGGCACTTTGTTCTATACGATAATGGTAAACAAAAAGGCAGTCACAGAAGTCGCTTAAAAGTCGACAGGGTCGACTTCATTGCACCGGGTTTTATCCCATATGGCTCGGTCTCTTTCAGCAGCACGGAAAGCGTCGCACAAAGCACGAACTCCGTAGCTTTCTTCCCCTTGGTATCTTCCCTTCGATCTTGCCAGTTCTCACCAAGTTCTCCAAGTCACTTCTTGTCATAACATGCCAACAAATTTTTGAATGTCTATGTCTAATGACGCTAATCAGTTTACGATCTTCATCTGTCTCTTGAAGGACTTGCTGATTGGTTTTTCTATCCTTCCATGGTATTTTTTGCATTTTCCTCAGAAACCACATTTCCACAGCCATCAGCTTCACATCCACGCTTCACATCCATACAAAAGCACATGTTCTATGTAGCACGTCAACACTCTTTTTCTCGTTTCAATTGATATCTTTTTATTGGTGAGTATGTTTTTCATCTCGCAATCAAGGTGATGCAGGCGGAGGCATACCTCAGAGTAGCTGCAGACACAGACCACCCACTGCATGAGGCGCTGGACGCAGTTAAGGGTCAGCGACTGATAAGAGGGAAATCATGGATGGCTCATGCGGAGGATACGATCAAACAGGTGTGCCCCTTGGAGAACATTAGGCGTGGAGAGGAGTAGGTCAGAGTGCCAGCGGAGCAGTCAGACTTGTGCAGAGTTATAATCACATTGTGGCATAATTGCTAACCACCATTATTCAGGTGACAAGAATTCAAGCCAAGAAGAGGAGAAATATAAAACAATGGACTTTACTAACGCAAACTGAAACCAAACCTTTAAAACTTAATGCAACATTAAAACTGAAACTGGAACAAGTGACAGATGACGTCAATTCTAGGAAACATTTCATCAGCCCAAACTCAGGAGACCATTGGACAAAACAGACATGTGACACCGCCTCAATTTGAAAACCCGCTTGGAATATGTTAATTACGCACTCTTTCTGAAAACCGCCTGATGAACAGACGTGAAAAGATTGTGTGACCAAAATGTCAAATAGGGAAGGCAGAATGTCTGGATCCCAGGTGAGCTTGTTAGTCCTTAGATTGAACTGATGACCAGATGTATCAAAGGCCCAGGAATGGTATTCAGTGTTAGTAATGTCAATTGAAATATATTATTATAAATTAAAACCTCTGAAGTGAAAAAAAATGTTTGGCTGTTCCATTCTGACGACGCATGAGCCGTTTCCCGGGCAAACTGACAATCTAATACTCTTTTCGAATACTGCAATTTCTGATATTCTTAAAGATAATTATTAACTTTAAGAAGTGCATAATAATACTACATTCTATTCTAGACAACTGTACGAAGTGATGATTCTAAAGCAATCTTGTGCATTTCGTCAGAAACACTGCTAAAAATGCTATCACTATCTACAGCTAAAATGACAGTTCGTGTACTAGAACAAGTGCCTTGTTCTAAAACAGACTTATCAATGCCTATTTACAAACTAGAAAGCTGAAAGAGAAATCAATCTTTCCTTTCTGCTTCATCTATTGAATAAATAGGGTTTGATGGAATGAATATTTATATTTATGTCACAATTTAATTAGATAAGGGCACTTATGAACTGCATTCCATCAGGAAAGTTGTGCTTCGCGGAACACCACCAGAAGTTGACTTAACTCATTACTGAACACAACTTAACAAACACAACCACCCACAACTCAACACTCAACACCACAACAACAACAGATAATGGGAGAGGAGTTATTATACACAGAAGAAGAAGAAGTTAATTAATTGGGAAAACACAGATAATCATTTATACACACTACAAACCCAATTGAGTGATAGAAATGTTATAAATGCATGTCATTTATTTACATGCATCTTGACACTTTCTCACTCTTGTCACTGTCTTACTGTACACGTTTCACTGACCCCAGGTCAAATGAGAACTTACATACAGCAGGAACCAGTTGATACAAGGCGTACACAGTGTGATAAACTCTGACCACCCCAAATTAACCCAACACTAGATTAGAGAAAAGAGGAGGGGAGAGAAACTAGTTCCTACTTCAGGAATTTAGATTTCTTCCGACCTACTTCTAGAATATTGTATTGGGAAGATTGTATATGTTTATGTGAATCTTACACAGTGAAACCAACTGGCAAACCAACCAAACCAGATCCCAGAGAGAGAAAGAGATGACCCACACTTGAGATGGAAGAAGACTTGGTCACGGGCAGAACTGGAGTGGATCCATCAGTCAATAGACCCAGGCTTATCCAAATCTCCCATCACAAGGGTACCTTTCTTTTAGGAACACACAACACTCAGTTTCAGGAACTGATACATAAATGTTGATTTCACTATCACCACACTTAACATGTACAACATCCAATTGTTTACCATGTTTTCACACTTGTTGACATCATGTGTATTGATGCTTATTTATTGATGGTTTGTAATATTGGTCCTATATGCATGTTTCTAATTTATTTTGTGTACACCACAATAGAAATGTACATGACCGGCCAGAAGACACAGGCCCATTCAATAAATAATTAACTGTCACTGATCTTATGTTGATTATTAGTTCAACCTATCTGTGATTCTCCATCTTATGTGTGTACACTAAGGTGTCAAGATCTATTGTGATTGGTTATGTGTTTAATTGATTAAAACCAAATTAACTCATGAAGGAATATTAAATTGGGAGAGACTCAAGGTCTATCAACTGCTCAATATCCATGCTTTCTTAATATAAATCAGGCTGAGAGAATTCTCCAGACTTTCCTCAGATTTGATAAACTGAAAAAGGGGGGCTCAAGAGCTATAGGAATCCCAGTTGGTATTTTCTATGTTCACCAGGGCCATAATCTATATCTCCTAGACAAAATTAAATAAGACGAGGCCTGCAGATAACTCGAGGGTCATATTCTGGGGTTATTGAAGACAGAAGAGGATGGGGCCCAACTTCTTTGATTAGAAATGGGGCATGCACCACAGTAATTTCCCACTCCCTTCAAATATATATGGCATACATTAAGCCGGGAGTGCAGGGAGTGGCCAGCAGGGGCCACGGAAGTGGAAATCCAGAAACTAATTCAGGACAATGCTCACTCGAGTGATGTGATTATCTACACAGATGGTTCGGTGTCAAGAGGTGAGAGAAGTGGCTGGGGGTTCATAGTCAAAGCTAATGGTCGATGTTTGGGGCAGGAGAGCCTGGCATATGATACCACAACATCCAGCTTAAGAATGGAAGTGGAGGCAGTCACTACGGCTCTCCGCTGGATGGAGAATACGACACACACACACATCGTGATTGTAACTGACTCAGAAAGCATGCTGACGAGGGTGAGGACGGGCAGACTTCGTGCGGAGTGGCTTGCTTCGCTTCGGAGGTCACGGGTGACAAGCATCGCTTGGATCTTTTCTCGGGAGCATGCCGGTGTGCTAGGAAATGAACAGGCGGACAGATTGGCTGGCTCTGCAGAACTTGGTGGAGTATTGATACATGACAAGGCAGACGTGGTTGCGGCCTTGTGGGAGCACGTGCACACCTCGGAGGAGCAAATGGATTACCATGGTCTGGCAAGAATGAGACAACGAGGAGTGACGAAGGGATCTGGCCGACGCTCAACGCTCAAAGGAAAGGCGAGACGGACTTATAATCAGATTGCTACTGGTACTATTAGTGTTGGAACTCTTCGCTGGCTGCTGAGGATGGGGACGGAGCACTTATGGGAATGCCCCGAATGCTGTGATGTCGATTCCTAAATCAATCAAACAATCAATCAATCATCTCGCAAAAGGCTACCTTTGCAATGGCAATTCTTGTTCTAATCTCTTCAAGGCATCTCCCATCAGATGTTATGACTGTGCCGAGATAACAGTGTCGATTCATTTGTTTAAGAATGTGCCCATCTACTCGTATATCACATTGTGGTATTTCCTTCTTTTCTCTTGCCTAGTCTATATTTAATTTCCTTTCCACATCGTTCAACTATTCTTTACTGCCTAAATTCTTAAATTGCTGATAGGTCTGTGGTGAGAAATATACGTAGTGGGTGGAGTTTCATTGCGAAAGCTAATAGACGATTATAGGGGGGGGGGGGGGAATCTGGCATATGAGACAATGATATCCCAGCACGAGAAGTGAGGTGGAGCAGTGAAAGCGGCATTAAGTAGGTTAGAAGAGACCACTGCAACACACATTGTATTCATTACGGACTCAAAGAGTGTGCTTAGTAAGGTAGAGAAAGGAATGCTTTGCGTGTAATGGCTCAACCCGCTGCAGAGGTCACGAATTGTGATAATTGTATTGATTTGTTGCCCTGGCAATGTGAGATTGCAGGGGAATTAACAGGCTTATTGGCTGGCAGGAAATGCACCTCTTTGTGGCAGATTACCTATAGACAAGGTAGAGGTAATCATACACCTGTGGGACAAGGTGAGAAGATTCAACAGGCAAGACGGCGTTTACCTGCAAAGGTTGTGGAACTAATGAGCACGGCAAGGCTTAAGGTCATCCACTGCACTTGTATCCGTCTCCAGTCATCTTGACGTGTCTTGCCACTGGACTCAGATGGACTCAGGCGAGAGAGGGAGGTCGACGAATTGCGCAACTCTTCCTCACTTTAACCTAATTCATCGCGCAAGTCATTCTTCATTCAACGTCACCTGCCAACCATAGTGGAAGTGAACAAAGCCATCCAGCAACTCTCCAGCGGCAAGGCACCTGGTCCCGACTCCATCCCAGCAGAGATATACAAGGGAGGTGGGCCGGTCCTAACAGAGCAGCTTCACCAAGTCTTTACAAACATATGGGTGAACGAGACCATGCCACAAGATTTCAAGGGCGCGTCAATAGTCCACCTTTACAAACGTAAAGGAAACCGCCAATCCTATGACAACCACCGAGGCATCTCCTTGCTTTCAATTGCAGGGAAGGTACTCGCCATAATTCTTCTCAACCGCCTCACGGCCATCTCGATCAAGGTCTTCTTCCTGAGAGTCAATGTGGCTTCAGAAAAGAATGAGGAACTGTTGACATGATTTTCGCTGCAAGGTAGATGCAAGAGAAATGTCAGGAACGGAACTGCGAAATGTTTTCCACTTTCATTTTTCCTTACCAAGGCTTTTGATACAGCCAGCAGAGAAGGGCTGTGGAAGATTATGGCAAAATATGGCTGTCCACGAAAGTTTGTTCAAATAGTGCGGCTATTTCATGATGGTATGCAGGCAAGAGTACAGGAAAATGTTGAACTGCCAGAGCCCTGTCCTGTAACCAAAGGGGTGAAGCAAGGATGTGTTCTGACACCAACACTGTTCAGTCTCATGTTTTCAGCTATGTTGACGAATGCCTTCGAGAACAACGGCATTGGAATAGACATCAACTACCGCATGGATGGAAAGTTATTCAATCTCAGAAACCTGAAAAATAAAACCAAGATTAACTGCGACAGTGTCAGAGAGCTCATGTTTACTGATGGTTGCGCTCTATATGCCAACTCAGAGGCAGACATTCAACACAATGTTTCAGCTTTGTCACATGCCTGTACCAACTTTGGGCTCAATATCAACTTGGAGAAGACTGTAGTTATGTACCAACTAACTCCAGGGATTAATGACACCGTGCCGAATATAAAAGTGAATGGTCATAGACTAAGTGTTGTGGACAAATTTATCTATCTTGGCAGCACTGTGTCACAAGCTGCCACAAATGACGACGAAGTGAATGCAAGAATCTCCAAGGTTAGTGCGGCCTTTGGCAGACTGTACAAGAATGCATGGGATAGAGATGGAATAAGCATGCAAACAAAGCTGAAAGTCTACAAAGCAGTTGTATTATCCACACTGTATATGCTTGTGAAACCTGGAATGTTTTTCAGCGACACGCTAGGAAATTAAACCACTTCCACACAGTCTGCCTTAGGAAGCTATTGAAGATTAAATGGCAAGACAAGATTCCAGACACCGAAGTCCTAGAAAGAGCGTCCTCGCCCCGTATCCATACTCTATTAATGAAGAAATTGATTCACTGGGCTGGTCACTTAACTCGCATGCCAGATCACAGGCTCCCTAAACGAATTATTTACGGCCAGCTGCGTTGTGTAAACGCTCCCAATGCGGCCAGAGGAAACGCTTTAAAGAAACTCTGAAAATCTCACTGAATGCTTTTGGAATTCATCATGACACATGGGAGACTGCAGCCAGAGACCGAAATTCGTGGCGTGCATCATTACGCAAGGATGCAGTCACGTGTGAGGCAACCAGGACTGCAAGAGCTGTGAAGAAAAGGCAGGACAGAAAAACCACTGCAGGAAATCCTCCTACAGAATCGTCAAGCATTCTTTGTCCACATTGTCAAAGGACATTTCGAGCCAAAATAGGCCTTATCAGCAATCTTAAAACTTACGTCTCCATACTTTCAACCCCACGGGATGAAATGAATGGTCATCATCATTCTTGATGGACAAACACAAACAGGTGAGAAGGTGGGGGAACCGACTGAGAACACGCAAGTGGAAAGACATAGATTACGGGGGATCGGCAGGGGTTCTGGAAGAAACTCAAACTGAGAGGGAAGACCAGGAAAACTTTCAATTAGATAGCGGTGGGAACAATTAGTAGTGGGACACTTCATTGGCTGTTGAACGAGGAGACGGAGCATGTATGAGAATGTCCTGATTGCAATGATGATGGTCTTTATCTCAACTCAACTCAACTCAACTCAACTTAAATATTTTGGATCTTTCAGATTTGTTACATTAATTTTGCTGTTCCGTTCGGGTATATCATGTTTCTTAGTAAATATCATTACTTCTATTTGTCTGTTATTCAAAATTGAATCTGTTATTTTGATTACAATTATATGAATTAGTTATTATTGATCAACAAGAGCAACAATACTACTAGTTATCTTCTTTAATTTCAACCGACGTATATAAAGTTAACTGAATATTCCATTTAAAATATACGTTTTTGATAATCATATACGGTTAAGAGCCACATATTATAACTGTGATGGGGACATGTGTAGTAATGGGTGGGTAAATGCCACTGTTTTGTCTGTCTCTCAAACCCCTCAGAGGGTACTTGAAACATTTGCTGATATTACATTAAGTTAGTTGCATATCTTTTACATGACGCCGCAATCAATCCCGTCATATATATATATATATATATATATATATATATATATATATATATATATATATATATATATATATATATATATATATTTGAAACAGCCTAATGACTTGGCTCTACGGGATGCCAATATGGTGTAATAACCAGCATTCGTTGCATAGCTGGTGTATGCTGGGAGGCTTCCTCAGCCCAAATTGGCGCACTATTTGCAACAGCAGTTGAGTTCGGTTGCAGCCATTGCTGAAGGCGGGCATATCAGTGCGAAGTCAGGCAGGGGGTGGGGGGGGGGATAAAACTGTGCGCCCCCCTCCCCAACACAAACTCTATCCAAGAACATGATATGGTATACAAGTAAGACCAAGTTGGGTCACAGGATGTTCGTTGGACAAGTGCATAAACTTGTAAAAAATTAGAAGATTCGGCTGAACTCACAAAGGATGGCTTGCAGGAACATCAATATACGGTTTTTTATGAGGATGTGACTCCAAAATGATGTTATGGGGAGGAAACATTCCTGGGTTTTCTTATGGTTCTTCCCCCCCCCCCCCCCCCAATTTTCCACTTCTTCTGATTTTCCTCCACCCCCCCCCCATTTTTCATCTTCTTCTACTTTGCTCCTCCCTCCAACTGACCCAGTAGTGGAGCTTTCCATTCCTTAATTTATGCCCGTGTGGGTTAGGGTTGCAGATTGTCTTTTCTGCTTGACTGGTTGGTTGAGTATTTCCCATCAATGTTTGTGCCTGTCATGATTTCACTGTGTATTAACCAGATAATGACAATACAGACGTTCAGATTCATGGCATGTGTTCAGGGTCACATTTGTTTTTAACCGGGACAGAAAACCAATAAAGTCTGAATGCACAGCTGCAGTTGTTGACAACCAATGGCAGGTAGATCAAAGACACCGCTGACCTTGAGAAGTCTTGGATAGACAGAAGATATGTCGGGAAATTGTGGACACGTGGTTGTAACACGCTGGCTTGTTGTAGCTGTCAGGACAGGAGAAGTTAACGCCTGCATTGATTACAAACAAGGGAGATACGGATTTATTCTGAAATAGTCTGCCCTTTGAATAACACCAGTGTGAACATCAAAAGAACGTCACGTGACCAATTCAAGGCGTTTGCAAAAAAAAAAAAACACGATTTGGGGACAACTAGTGTAACTCTGACAGCTGATGTGGGCAGAAGTGATAGCGGGCTCGATCCGTGTGAATAGAATCGCCTGTGTTGGTTGTGCGTAACATGTCTTTATGGCAAATGGCGTATTCAATTCAGAGTTTGAGTCCGAATGGCATAAGGTATTTTAAAGATTGCGCTAACTATAAATAATGTGGAATAGCTTAGAAATATAGTTTAGAACTATATCATAGTGTTGTTGCATTGTGGTTAGGTAGTCAAGGAATATCAGCGACAATAGGTAGTCACATTGTTAAGATTAACTAGTGTAAGAAGGCAGGTGGCTCTGCTGATGGGGAATAGTGAAATGGGATGATATTTGGGGGAGATTGGGGATGGGGAGAATGTACAATGATGGGATCTTCCAGTGAGGTCTGCTAGGGGTCTACACTTTACATTTTGCTCTGTCCTGATCTTAACCCACTGCAGACCGGAGTGAAGAACTCCTATGCCCATGACAGAGTTGGTTCACTGTCATGTATGTGAGTGAGGCGGACACCCCCCCCCCCCCATCTAATGGAGGTCAGGGACAGTTGCTATCACCAAATGTGTTGTTCTCTCGTTGACAGGTTCCTTTAGGTCACTCAAGTCACTGAGAATGGAGACTTTAGTGCAGGCAGTTATTCAGCAGCTTTTGCACTGGGCCCATGAGGAAAGGGGTTTGAAGGAAAAATCATGAAAGTATTTATCAAACGGTAGCAGATTACTAGTGATTGTTTTCTCCGCATCATTTTGGAGAAAGACCAAATCGTGAGATTAATGATTTTCAAACATCACATATGAACAGAATACTAGAGTTGGTTTTTGTTACACCACATGGGAAAAGTCCAGTGGGTATTATGTTCTCACACGACGAGTAAAAAGACTAATAGATACTGTTTTTCCACATCACATGGGAATAGAACAGTAAAAACTGATTAGGTAGTTATTATAACAGTGGTCAGGTGAACAGTAGAAACTTTAGACCGGAATTACATTTATTTCAAGGAACAGTATTTTCGTGTCATCAATAGACAAGGATGTTATAAGTCACCGAACAATAGGGACATGTATTAACGGTGTGTGATCCAGTAAAATCTACGAGAAGGACAAGGAGAAGATTGACCAGTACCTTCAACGCTTCGAGGCCATGTTTGTGGCTATGGGTCTGGAGCGCAACAAATATAATCTCAAGCTATTCCAGGGATTATGCGGGACCGGCTACGAGGTTTATTCTCGTCTGCCTCCAGGACATGAGAACAATTATGACGAGTTGAAGACGGCTCTGCTGAAACGATTCGAGGTTACGTCACACACCTATCTGAAAAAAAATTCGAGCAGCGAAATGAGAACCGGGAGAGTTGTTTGTCGCTTATAGTTTGCGTCTAACGTCCTATCTCCACAGGTGGATGGATTTGGCTGGGTTCGCACATGACTACGAGAGCCTGGAAAAGCTCATGGTGGTCGACCAGCTGAAGAAGCAAATGTCAAATCCTCTCAGGACATTCCTGGGAGAACAAGTAGCGGAACGTATTGACCTCGTGACAAAATTAGCAGAACGGTTCGTCGAGGTACAAGGGGAGGCCGGGGAAAACCTTCCCACCAACACCAAAAGTCAGGAGAAACATGACAAGAAGAAAGCCAAAAACTCAGAAACCAAAAAGGGGGAACTTTATGTACAAAAATCAGAGGAAAGTTCAGAAAAGACGAAGGAGGGAAGCAAGAGCACTTCAAGCTCTACACCAAAACGACCGTGGTCGGAGAAGTGGTGTTCAATTTGTAAGTCACCCTCTCACAATATGAGGGACTGCAAATCGAAGGCTAAGAGCCTTCACTTCGCAGCATGTCAAGTGACTTCCAAGGAGGTTGTCACGGAGAATGTCAAGGTCAGCAAGAAGGCTCGCCATCGGGAGAGCTCACTCAAGTCCGGCACTAGAAAATCTAGGACTGGGAAATGGTGCAACCAATGCAAGTCAAACACGCACAATGCTATTGACTGCAGGGGAAAGTCAGGAGACACCAAATTCGTCGTGTGCCCCGGGAGACCTAAGGTGGAGCCCACTGAACAGGTCGAGGCCGACGAAGAGACTCCAGACCAGTAAAAACCACCTGTAGTGGAATTGGTAGAGGTTAACGGTCGTCAAGTGGAGTGTTTGTACGACACAGGACTGGACGGGGAGGCCGTGATTTCTGCGGATCTGGTACACCCAGAACAATTCACAGGTGAGAACATGGAAATACAGCCTGCACAGAGGAGTGCTGTGGCCATGAAGTTGCCCATTGCTAACGTGGACATTCGGTCAAGATATGTCACCGGCACAATCAAGGCGGCGGTATTGACCGATCCCATTTTTCCAGTAATCCTCGGTTGACGGGTAAGTCTTTCTGGGAATGCCCAGGGAGGCAATCCATATGGGAGCAATAAAGACTCGCTCTCAGACGAGAACGGAAGAGGCAGAAGCAATTGTGACTAACCCACTGACGGGGGAGCTACGAACTGCCCAGAGTGAGGATGGTACTTTACGTCCTTGCTACAAAGAGCTGCAGAGGAGTGCTGATCCACCAGGACGTGGGCAGTACTACATGAAGAATAGGATACTCTACAGGAGAGCCGGAAGGGGAGACAACCTATACGGTCAGTTGGTCGTCCCGAAAGCTCACCGGTCCCAGATTCTTCATATGGGGCATACCATCTCCTTTAGTGGACACATTGGTATTGCCGCCACCATGCAGCGAATTTCCTGCCATCACTATTGGCCGGGAATGACAGAGGATGTGCGTCGGTATGTAAAGTCATGCCCTGAGTGCCAGAGGGTGGCACCGAAACACTGGACAGCACCGGTGGTTTTGGGTGAGATGCCCATCATGAACTCTCCTTTCGAGAGGGTAGCCATCGATATCGTGGGTCCACTTCCTAGGACTAGGAAGAGGAACATGTATATACTTACAATGGTGGATTGCTGTACAATGTGGGGTGAAGCCATACCGTTGACCACGATTGACTCGAAACGAGTGGCGGACGCACTGATGGAGGCCTTTTCAAGATTAGGCTTTCCTGATCAAATACTGACGGACAATGGGTCCCAGTTTTGTGGAAAACTTATGGAGGAGGTATTTAGGGTGTTCCACTCTAACCATATCCATACCAGCCCTTACCACCCTCAAGCCAATGGACAAGTAGAGCATTTCAAAGGCACGTTGATGCCAATAATCAGGAAACTGGCGCAGGAAGAATCCGATAGGTGGGATGAATATATCCCAGCAGCACTCTTTGCTAATCTGGAAGTTTCTCATGGCTCAACAGGACTACCACCCGCTACGTTGCTGTTTGGTCGTCCAATCAAAGGACCGTTGGAAACCATGTTGAGGAGTTGGACTGAAGAGGGGACGTCAGAAGAAGTGATCTCTTCTTACAAATATATGGAGGAACTGAAAGAAAAACTTCACAAGGGATGGACTCTGGCAAATCAAAACTTGAAAAAGGCCAGAAAAAGGCATGCGGCTTAATACAACCGTAGGTCTAAAGACAGATCTCTAGAAGTGGGAGACAAAGTATTGTTGCTACTCCCAACGGGAAACAACAAACTGGAGATAGGTTGGCAAGGACCATTTCCAGTGGAAAGGGTGATATCCAGAACCAACTATCAGATCCGGATCCGGGGAAAGTCGAAGATTTTTCAGATCAATCTCTTGCGGAAATACGAAGAGAGACCCGGAGACAAGGCAGCTCACCTCATGGCAATGGCAGTTGCAGTGGAGACGGAAGTGGGAACCAACGAGGGCAGGGAATATCCCATGGTACACCAGGAAACCTATAGGGATGTGCAAGTGAACCCTGATCTGACCTCCCAGGAGAGGGAAAAGATAACCCAGGTTCTCGAGTCTCATAAGGAGATATTGACTGATAAACCAGGACGAACGAGGTTGGTGGAGTTCGAGATGACTTTGACCACACAGGAGCCTGTTCGCCAAAAGGTTTACCCAGTGCCATTCTCTAAAGAAAAGGCCCTGGAGGAGGAAATACAAAAACTGCTGGAGGATGACGTGATTGCGCCATCCACATCCCCATACAATGCGGGGGTAGTTTTGTTACGGAAACCAAGTGGAGAACACCGGTTGTGTATAGACTACCGACTTCTGAACAGTCATACACAATTTCAGGTGGAACCTTTGCCGAATCCAACGCAGTTATTCGCTAGGCTCTATAAGGCTCGGTACTTTTCAAAGGTTGATCTGAGTCGGGGGTACTATCAAATACCAGTCAAACCGGAGATTCGACCACTGCTGGCCTTCAGTACACCCAGTGGACATTACGAATTCAAGGTCATGCCTTTTGGACTCAGCAACGCACCTAGTGTGTTTACACGCATGATGAGGACTTTACTAGATCCCTTACAGGATCCGTCCATTGTATCTTTTCATGGATGATAATCTGATTTCCAGTGACAGCTTGGATGACCATTTGCAATCCTTGGAGAGAGTTTTAAATAGACTCAAGGAAGCAGGGCTAACCGCTCGTCCAACAAAATGCATGATTGGTTACCTGACTCTGGAATTTCTATGTCACACCATCACTCCAGGACAAATTGTCCCAGAGGAAAAGAACCTGGAAAATATCAGAAGTGCACCAAGGCCAAAATCGAAGAAGGATGTGAGATCCTTTCTATCGTTACGTGGATTTTACCAAAAATTTATCCCACATTTTACTGAAATGGGAGCTCCATTAACGGAAACCGTGAAAAAGGGATTCCCGGACCAAATCATTTGGACACCAGAATGTGAGACTGCCTATAGTCAGTTAAAGAAGGCCTTAGTCAGCAAGCCTGTATTGCAGCTCCTTGACCTTTCCAAACCATTTGTGTTGAGAACGGATGCGAGTGGGATTGGGATTGGGGCAGCTTTGTTACAGGAAGGAAAAGACGATGCTTCGGTTTTGAAACCTGTGTCATACGCAAGCAAGAAACTACTCCAGGCTGAGAGGAATTATTCGACCGTCGAGAGAGAGTGCATGTCTCTCGTATGGGCCGTGCAAAAATTCCAGCCCTATTTGTATGGAGTTAAGTTTCGGGTCCAGTCGAATCATCAGCCCCTGATGTTCCTGGCTACTTCTCAGAAGCTCAACGCCCGTTTGATGCGGTGGTCGTTTGTTACTTAAACCCTACCATTTCACAGTGGAGTATATCTCTGGGAAGGAAAATTTTGGAGCGGACTTCTTGTCAAGACACCCAGCTCCTGAAGAAGAGGAATGAATCATCTGGATTGAATTCACAGTGGAGAAGAGTGAGATGGACTACTCTCTTAATAGGGGGCCTATGTCATGATTTCACCGTGTATTAACCAGATAATGACAATACAGACGGTCAGATTCATGGCATGTGTTCAGGGCCACATTTGTTTTTAACCGGGACAGAAAACCAATAAAGTCTGAATGCACAGCTGCAGTTGTTGACAACCAATGGCAGGTAGATCAAAGACACCGCTGACCTTGAGAAGTCTTGGATAGACAGAAGATATGTCGGGGAATTGTGGACACGTGGTTGTAACACGCTGGCTTGTTGTAGCTGTCAGGACAGGAGAAGTTAACTCCTGCATTGATTACAAACAAGGGAGATACGGATTTATTCTGAAATAGTCTGCCCTTTGAATAACACCAGTGTGAACATCAAAAGAACGTCACGTGACCAATTCAAGGCGTTTGCAAAAAAAACAAAACACGATTTGGGGACAACTAGTGTAACTCTGACAGCTGATGTGGGCAGAAGTGATAGCGGGCTCGATCCGTGTGAATAGAATCGCCTGTGTTGGTTGTGCGTAACATGTCTTTATGGCAAATGGCGTATTCAATTCAAAGTTTGAGTCCGAATGGCATAAGGTATTTTAAAGATTGCGCTAACTATAAATAATGTGGAATAGCTTAGAAATATAGTTTAGAACTATATCATAGTGTTGTTGCATTGTGGTTAGGTAGTCAAGGAATATCAGCGACAATAGGTAGTCACATTGTTAAGATTAACTAGTGTAAGAAGGCAGGTGGCTCTGCTGATGGGGAATAGTGAAATGGGATGATATTTGGGGGAGATTGGGGATGGGGAGAATGTACAATGATGGGATCTTCCAGTGAGGTCTGCTAGGGGTCTACACTTTACATTTTGCTCTGTCCTGATCTTAACCCACTGCAGACCGGAGTGAAGAACTCCTATGCCCATGACAGAGTTGGTTCACTGTCATGTATCTGAGTGAGGCGGACACCCCCCCCCCCCCCCATCTAATGGAGGTCAGGGACAGTTGCTATCACAAAATGTGTTGTTCTCTCGTTGACAGGTTCCTTTAGGTCACTCAAGTCACTGAGAATGGAAACTTTAGTGCAGGCAGTTATTCAGCAGCTTTTGCACTGGGCCCATGAGGAAAGGAGTTTGAAGGAAAAATCATGAAAGTATTTATCAAACGGTAGCAGAATACTAGTGATTGTTTTCTCCGCATCATTTTGGAGAAAGACCAAATCGTGAGATTAATGTTTTTCAAACATCACATATGAACAGAACACTAGAGTTGGTTTTTGTTACACCACATGGGAAAAGTCCAGTGGGTATTATGTTCTCACACGACGAGTAAAAAGACTAATAGATACTGTTTTTCCACATCACATGGGAAAAGAACAGTAAAAACTAATTAGGTAGTTATTATAACAGTGGTCAGGTGAACAGTAGAAACATTAGACCGGAATTACATTTATTTCAAGAAACAGTATTTTCGTGTCATCAATAGACAAGGATGTTATAAGTCACCGAACAATAGGGACAGGTATTAACGGTGTGTGATCCAGGCAGGATCAATTTCAGACTGCGACTAGGTATATACATGATCAATCAACGACCGGTGGAAGTCGACATCTAGCAGGATGGATTCATGCCTTGGTGAGGTCATCGTGGACTGAATGAATATGTGGTGTTATCCTTTCTGGGATGATCGGGCTGGGCTCTTCAGCTACTTGGTCTAAGTCTGCACCCACTAGAATATGCGACACACATTCTACACATTACACACACACACACACTTCTCACACCTATACTCTTTGCTTAATAAATTATTTTGTATTTATTTGTTAAAGCTCGAGTTGTGGAGTATGTTATGTTGGGGAGGAGTGAGAGGGGACATGATCTAAGGGTGAGTGAGAGTAAGAAAGAGGTGTTTGCAGACCGACGGAGTTTTGTGGACGGAGTCTGGTGGTTTCTCTAAGACAACAATATTGGGGTAATAAAAATGTGGTGTTGATTCCCATCACTCCAAGGACGACACTAAAGTAAGTAAGAAAGACTTACGACAGTGCCTATGCCCACGACGGTAATTATGTGCTTGGCAAGGTTGCGGCTTTTTCTTGCGCTTGTCCCAGTTAGCTTGTGGATGTGAGTGTCACGGGTGAGTACTAAGAGTACCTACAGACTCGGCTGGACATGGGTGAGTTCTCCCTATCAGCCAGAGACCATTCATTGTTGGTAATGCCAGGATCAGTTATCCTTACTGTGGGATTTTTGAATTCCATTTTCTGTAAAGATTAACCAATAAGCACCTGGATGGGGTCAATAGATAGTCCGTCCCTGTTGTTATCATTATTGTTAGCTCTGAAATTCTTGTGTTATGGTCTTAACGATCTGTGGAAGGGGTACTCGGTCATGTGATCATGGATGTTAGGCTGCAGTGGCCCTCACTGTGGGAACATATGTTACCTATATTGTATACATCGATAATGTGTTGTGCCTGGGTGTCCATTTACCTTCAGACGATGAGATTCATTCAGTAAAGTTTTCATTATATTTGTTAATGCTGTGTTATATTTAGTCTTTGTTATTCAAGTGATATCAGTCATTGTTTGTTCTATTCATTAATGCTGGTCCAGCCCACCTCAGTGATTCATTGTCTGGAATGTGCATTAAAGCATAGTTCTCCGCTAAAGTCCTGAATTTCTTCTGATTTCTTAAACCGTTTCTTTTCTTGTTAATCGTGGAGATAGGATGATATTTTCTGTGTCTTCTTATTCCCTTTGTCTGCCATGGCCCGTGAGCAGTCAACGCTGTGCTATATCTCTATCATCTCTATGCGGTTACACACACAGACACTCACAAACGCACACAAACACACACACACACACACACACACACACATATTTATATATATATATATATATATATATATATATATATATATATATATATATATGCACACACACACACACACACACACCACACAACGTACTCACTTCAAACCCTGACTTTCCTTCAAAAGAGTTTGTTTTGAAGAACACAGTAGAACGTCTGTTTTCCGGAAGTATTTGCGAAATATGTCGACCAGTCATAAATGAGCCACACAAATTGACCCCGTGGATACATAGAAAATCCAGACTACAGTTATGAATATATTCCACTGTAATGTCTCTGAAAGATAAAAGAAACGCAGCACACATTGACGTGCAGTTAGAACAAACAATTGTTGCTGTGTTTTTGCTGTCATCCTGTTTGTAGTCTAGCTGACATAATGAGGGTTCCTGACTGAATTCAACTCAATGCATCTCGAGACAGAACGCTGATTACAGTTATGATCACAAATGCGACGCAGCATTGACCATGGGGATACTGAGTGGTCTCGAGGTATGGTGTCCGCCTCGAGTGCTGGAGGTCCTGGGTTCAGGCCCCGGTGAGGACCGGGATTCGTTTAAAAAATCCACCTGGACTTCCAGTAATAAAATTTCCCCTGGTCTCTGGGTAGTGAGATCGGACGCCCGTGTGTATTGTTGCGCACGTAAAAAATCCCTTGGCAGTTGGAAATCGAAAAAGAGTAGCCTAACGGCGCTGCCCGGGCAAAATTTCTAGTTACAAATCTACGGAGTTCGTGCATTGAGGTTTGAGTTAAGAGGAAAATGGAGCACTTATGGGTTAAACCGTGTGCCGTGATGTTGATCCAACGATTAAAACTAAACTAAAAAACTATACTAAGAACCAATGGCTAATTCTTGTTTCTTGAAATATGTTATTATGTCGTATTATGTTAATATGTCACACAGGCAATGAATGGTACACAGGCAACGGCAAAACGTATTAAAACATTGGACGGCTATATTGCCAGTCTGACTAGCCTCATTTCTTGAACACATGTGATGGCTACATGTGCTGAAGATCTAGGACTAAATGATAAAGTAATTACAAATGTTATGATATTTGACCTATGTCCGGAAGTATCACTAGAGGGTTTGTAGAATGCCATGAGTCAGGTATTTGTGTTAATGTATAGCATGTAGCAATTTCCTATATATTGCATATTGTTACCGATGGGTTAAATGGCAATCACATGACTAAACGAACGGCTAATTTAACGGTCAATAGAACTTATGTAATTGGCAAGTCCAATTAAGTGGTTTAGATATATAAGAGAAGATAAATGCCTGGGAAATATAAATATGGGTCAGATGTATTGGGCAGAGAGGAAGACCACCTGTAGATGGATTCATGATGTGAAGGATAATAAATACATATCAGCAACAGTGGTAGGGCTCTGGCTTAGCATCAAGTGCTTAAAAGGCAAGATATTGCAGTTAATTGCACCGAGTTGTTTAACCCATATAGCCCGGTCTCTTTCCTCAGAGCAGCCAACCACCTGACACACGCGTGGAACGAACAGTGCACGAACTCCTGCGCCAACCCCCGAGATTTACCGAAAAATAACTTTTCCCGGATGACGAACCAAGCCCCCCCCCCCCTTCCACACACACACACACCCATCCCACCCCCCCCCCCCCAAAAAAAAAAGGAGCACGTTGCTCTGAGGACTAGGCCGCTGGCGCAATGACTAGGCCACGCAGACCACCCCACGTCTGGCTTATGATAGACATCTGAAGAGGGTGATATAGGGGATATGTCTGCACAGAACATAGAGCACGCCACATATTGATGATGATGACGAGTTGAAGCTGTCTTCATTACAGAAGAGTGAACAATGTCACACTCAGGTATTTTAGCATGTGTAAACAACGCAAGTAACGCGCCTTCTTGTAGCCTGAAGTCGGGCTGTCACATGATGCTAGATCCATATTTCTGTAGACAAACCAACAGTCTATGTGTGATATGATGAACATCACCTTATAATTTCTCAGAATATATCATCAAACCAGTATCACTGAATATGCACAGACACTCACTTCACCTGATGATATGAAGGATTCGTTCTATGAGGAGTTAGACCCTATGATCAAGGCAGTTCCAAAATCCGACTACATTTATATGCACGGTGATTTCAATGGTCGTGTGGGCAAGGACTCAAGTTCATTGCCAGTGTGCCTTGGAAAATACAACATCGGTCGCATGAATGAAAATGGGCAAAGGCTGCTGGCAGAAATGACCTATGTGTTACAAACTACCTTTGTTTTAAAACACCAAAGAGCTGCATAAGGACACATGGAAACATCCAAGATCCGGCCATTGGCATCAGCTGAACTTCATCATCACACAGAGACAACATCTGAACCAAACATTATTAACTCGAAGTTACCACAGTGCGGACTGTAATACAGATCACTCTTTGGTTATTGCAAAGGTTAGACTTGGACCAAAGAGAATCTGCACAGCTAAACACACATCTAGAGCCAGGATTAATAAACGATCCTGATAATTGCTTTGAGTTCAAACAGCAACTTGAAGACGCTTTAACTGATACATCAGAAAATTGTACAGCAAGTGAAAAGTGGGGCAAACTTAAGGAAACTCTTTATAAAATAGCAGTAAGGATTTACGACACTGTGGATCATAAGGGGCAGGACTGGTGTGCGGCAAACAGCCAGACACTGCAGCCCTTGATTGATAAAAAGAATATATCTCTCTTAAGAAACAAGGAAAAACAAACGCGTAACTCGCTCAGTGAGCTGAAGCAAGCTATGAAGGATGTTCAAACATCTGCCAGGCAGGGCGCAAATGACTATTGGATCAAGTAATGTGAGTCCATTCAAAATGCAAGTGATGAGGGAAACATCAGAAGCATGTATGAAGGGATAAAGAAAGCCTGTTGTCCAATGATCAAAAGTAGTGCACCACTGAAGACCTTGACTGGAGAAATACTCACATATAAGAAACAGCAGATGGATAGATGGGTAGAACACTATTTTGAGCTTTACTCAAGTGAGACCAAACTAGCGGATGATGTCCTCAACGCCATAGAGGCCCTACCAACTCTTGACCACCTGGACACACTTCCCACCATAACAGAAATTAAGTGTGCTATAAATGAACTTGCATCTGGCAGGATGGGATTCCGATAGAGGTTATCTGGAGTTGGCAAGACACACTAACTCTACAGATCCACCAGCTAATAGAGATATGCTGGCGAGAAGGACAAGTCCCACAGGATTTCAAAGATTCAAGCATCATAACACTGTACAAGAACAAGGGCGATCGGAGCGACTGCAACAACTATAAGGGTATCTCACTTCTGTGTATTGTTAGAAACGTATTTGCCAGAAATGTTCTGCGCAGACTTAAAGTCTTAGGAGATCAAGTCTACCCCGAATCACAGAGTGGCTTTCCACAGAACTGGTTTACTAGTGATATGATATTCTAATTGCGACAAATGCAAGAAAAATAACGCCAACAGAATCAACCACTGTTTATTGCCTTCGCCGACCTCACAGATGCATTTGATTTGGTCAGTCGTGAGTGTCTGTTCAAGGTACTAAAGAAGATTGGCTGCTCACCAACTCTTCTGTCCGTTGTGGAATCCTTCCACACAGGCATGAAGGGTATAATCAAGTTTGATGGTGCATCTTCAGAAGAGTTTGAAATCAAGAGTGGAGTTAAGCAAGGTTGTGTACTAGCTACCATCCTCGTTTGAATATACTTTTCACTTCTACTGAAATATGCCTTTCATGATCAGGATTGTGGTATAGACATTCACTGACGCTCAGATGGAGGCCTTTACAATGCTCAGAGATTCAAGGCCAAGAACCAACTTAGGAGGGTACTGATCAGAGAGTTGGTACAGATTATGTCACAAGGTACACATGGGTACCATCAATCATTATAGACGATGTCAAACTAGAGATAGTAGACTAATTTACATATCTAGTAATCAGTGGTAAATAGCAAATTATCCTTACATCCTTAGAGTCTGGGAGAAGAGGAAGCTTATTGCCAAAACAAATGTCCTCGTCTACCAAGCATGTGTCCTTAGTACTCTTCTTTGTGACAGTGAAGCCTGGCCAACTTACTCACACCAAGAGAAACGTTTAAACAGCTTTCATATGCGGTGTCTGCGAAGAATACTTGGTATTAATTGGCAAGACAAAATAACAAATACTGAAGTGTTGGAATGATCAGGTTGTGTGACGGATTATCCCATGCTGTCTTCGTAGACTTAGACGGATAGGACACGTTAGGAGGATGGATGATGGTAGAATACCAAAGGACATCTTTTTTTGGTGAACTACAGATGGGTAAAAGATCTCAGGGTCGGCCTCTACTACGATACAAAGCGAGACATGATTGATACAGGCATTGGTAATGCACAGTGGGAGAAATTCCCCGCTTAACGTGTTGCATGGAGGGCAAATATCAGAAATGAAATAAAGACAGAAGAAAATTATTGCAGATAAGTCACACACCGAGCGTATGAGACGTAAGATGGTGCATGATAGTGGAGCAGATGATGTGTTCACATGCATCCACTGTGGACGAACATTTACAGAGCGAATTGGCCTTATCAGTCACATTCGCTACGGACATGGGTTGTAGTTATTATGCCTTTTTGAAGCACAAACTAAAGTCTGTCAAGAAGGCAAGGTGCCAATGATACCATCAAACACTGATTTCATGGCATTCCTGTAAAAGCTAAAATCTGCTTCCTCAAGTCTACAAGATGTCAGAGTTGGTTACGTAAGCAGCAACATCCTGAAATGTTTATTCCTGATAGTGTCAGTTTCCCTGGTTCATTCAGTCACACCAAGAGGCGGTCGTTCAATAGAGTAAGACCACATATCTACAGACATCTCGCTATATGTACATGCATATATGTACGCATCACGGTTACATAAACCGAGCTGGTAGCCATACTGAAAGGTCTGTAGATTGCAGCCTAAAAACTACCGCTGTGACTATGTATATTAACAGACTCCCTGTCCTCAGTACAAACGCTCGGGAACTTAAATAGAGGGAACAGACCCGATATAAAAGAGGAGATACTAGCGGCAGCCACCAAACTCAGGTACATGAGATGACAAGTCACCGTCGGATGGGTACCAGCCCACAGGGGTATCCCGAGAAACGAACAAGCAGACAGAGCGGCGAAACGAGGACTAACCATCAGTAGTAAAATCAGCACAGGCCTAGGAAAAGTCGAAGGAAAGAGTATCATCAAAAACTACATACTCCAAGAATGGAGGAAACAGTGGCGAGACAGCGCTAGAGGTCGGCATGCATAACAAGTACTGGGTGAACCCAGATACAAGTCACAAGTCAAGACCAACATGAAGGCACCGGCAAACAGACAGCTGTGGAGAATCAGACCAGGTAACTGGAAATACACAAGAGAAAACCCATTCTGCAGAGCATGCCTAGAAAACAACACCATTGAACACTATTTACTAACACGAGACAAGTACAATTGGGAGCGAAGGGGGCTAAGAGACTACTTCGTCCAAAGTGGGACTCCAATGACAATGATGTAGTGCCTATACACAAACAACAACCCAGAAATACAGCGGCTGGTCAGACAGTTCATGTGCAGAACAGGGAAGGCCGCATCACCGTCATGCATTGTACATTGTATATATTTATATGTATATGGTTTTAAAAAAAAAAAAAACTGTTGTCCTTAAGGTGACAGGGGGAAAAAAAAACAACGGCTGTCCTAAAGGTGACATTACAAAAACAAAAAAAGCATGTCCATAAAGGGACAGATGAGTGTGGCTGGGTGAATGGTAGAATGGTGGGTTGGCTCTTCTGGTATGGCTACTGAACTGAGCTGACAGGAATATCGGGTCGTCCTGATTTTGCATCAAACCCACACGCGATGATGAAAATCTAAACACCAAACGTAAAGGAGTTTAGGCCGCAGACCGGGAGAACAACTTGAGACTTGCACTTTAACTCTCTGCCTTTGCCTACATCGAGTCCTTATGAGGACTGGACACACACGGGACCAGCCCCGGTGAGGACATCACAAGCACGTAGTAGGCCCGACCAAAGACCGGTCTAACCAGGGTCAGCATAAGGCAGAAAGAAAACAATCAGATAACACACAATAACTGTATCCGACGAACGGAGCGGAACCAATAAAACCAGTATGAATTAGGACTAACAGTCCACACAACCACGGCTCTCAACAATAACCACAGCTGAGGAAGCAGGTTGGACGAGACCGAATTTCAATTTTATTTATTTATTTATTATTTTTTTTTTTTGGGGGGGGGGGGGGTGAAAATTGGAATTGGAATTGGAATATATACAACTATAATATAAATACATATAATATGATATATAAATCTAATCTGCTCCGATGCTGTTCAAACATGAGCATGAGCAACGTGCGGGTAGGCGCGTGTCTATCCACTATCCACTCCCGCGGCTCGCACTGGAAAACTTACTTGAAGTGAAATGTTAAAATCAAGGGCTCATTTCCAGACTCGAGAATTAGCGAACATGTGTCGTTGTCTGGGTAAACACCATTACCATAGTTGGGACTGCGAATGATGAATGGCAGGCTGGCAGGGTTGAGCTTCACAACGTTAGACTCATTTGTATGGCACAATGTGTAGACTTGGACTTTCTGCAAAATAACACGTACACATAACTTATAATTGATCGTTCAATATATCTTGGCTTCGCAGCGGAGATCCTTATTATGTCTACTTTACAATATGAATCTAAACTCCACGAATCGGATGCTGAATTTATAATTTCGGAAGCACATTATGTGCGGAATGTTATGTTCTTATTCTTTCTTCTCTGTTAGTTTCCAATAACAGAGAAATATATTGGCGTCATAACTACATATGTTCTGAATGCATACCTAGTGAATACACACATACTTTCCTGCTAACCTACCTTCCTTCACACACACACACACACACACACACACACACACACATATATATATATATATATATATATATATATATATATATATATATATATATATATATATATATAGATGTAAACCGCGTCGCTTCAATTCGAAGATTTAATTAATGCCAGCGTGTTGGGGAGTGCGGATGAGGACATAGACAGGACAATAGAGATGTCAGAGACAGGACAATAGATACGTCATAGACAGGACAATAGAGATGTCATAGAAAGGACATAGAAGGGACAACAAGACCCAGCTATGAACAGGACACAAGGACATAGACGGGACTACGTCCTTGGCTGACAGTACAATCTTGCACTGAAGGACTTCAGTTAACAAGACCGGACACCTAGGACGGCGAGACAACCGACACAGCACGACTATCAGACCGAACACCAGAAGGGTCAGACGGAGACTGACCGTGATAGAGGACAGACGTTTGCGACTGGGCGGGAGAGTGTATTAAATGCCGGTGTGAAAGCTAGCCTTGCTGAGTGAATGTAGCAGCGAGTTATTACGTGCGGGGAATGAGAGTGAACTGTATTATGAGCGCACGGATGACTACTACGACTGAATGTGATTTGCCATTATTGTAGATAGAATATTGCGATACCAATTGTATGTAATGTCATAATATGTATTCATGTCACGATGCGAACGTTGTGCCTGAATAAATAAGGTTATCCAACATGCGACCGCTTGATATTTTCACTGAGTGCGTGTAGAAAGTCTCAGTGTCATAATTAAGATTACGAGCTAAGATTACGTGTATTTATGAGACGTTGACAATTATATGTTCTGTGCGTGTTTCGTAACATCAATCTGTTCAAATAATGATGAACCTACGACAGGTCCAGCAAACCGGTAGGGAATTTATTTGTTCAAGTACTATTGCTCGAGAATTATGAAGGAAATTGAAAGAAAAACGCAACTCTATCAGCGTTCACGCCGGAACCACACCGAAGCCGAACACTAAGCGACCCACAACAGCAAAATTATATATATACAATATATACAATATTCACACATTCAAATATTAGCTATTAATATTATATAAATGGTAAGATTTATTTATATATTTATTTATATAATCATGTTTCATGAAAGAGCCCACATTGATGACACCTCTGAACAATCCCATTTAACTGCGCGCAGTTTGTGCCAAAACGGAAACTACGAGACAATTTTTTTTAAAAAGCGTGGATGTGTCTTGGTGAAGGACCCGTAAATTATATACCGCATAAAAACAAACATTGAAATCTGCTGTGCAATCTCCAGAACCAAAAATTTTTTTTATTGGGTGGACATAATGATAAGGTTATATGCTAAATCTCATAATTTTCCCTCGGTTGGTTATTGAGATATGGAATTTTATGTTGCGGCAGAAATAAATAAACAGACTATAGCATGTTTTTCATCGTCATCCAGTGCCTTGTCGGTCTGCGTTGGTGGTCGTGCCTTTCTACAAAGTGTGATATCCGACGTCATGGAACAATTCGTGTGGTGACTCCCTACAGTCGAGGAGTAAGGCATCAACAGTGAATATATGGCTGTGTGAATGTGTGTGTGTGTGTGTGTGTGTGTGTGTGTGTGTAAATGTGTGAGTGTGTGTGTGTAAGCGTATGCGCTGTTGTTCTTTTGACCTTTTCTTAACCAGTCGAGCAGCGCTGGCGTTTCCGGGTACGCCACAGTGGGATGGCATACAATGTATTGCGATCTTATATTGACTGCTACGTTTAGAAAGTAATGTCCTTAGTACAGGCAACTTCCCAGACACGAGCGCCTTGAGCACTGATGTTGTATCTGTCAATAGCACCTCAGGTTGTGTACCATGACTGGGTTTTAGTAATTTCCTGTGAATACTAAAAGTAATTGTATATACGATGTAAATAGTATTTTTTGATGTGTAATGTGAAATGTAAAAAAAGGTTACACGGTCTAGGAGGTCTAGCTTCGACAACTTGATACATATTTACGAATCCGATCGTCAGAAGTCATGTGTCAGCAAGCAGTTTTTAATTTTTAATTGTCGCTGGTTTGTGACGGTGTTAAGAGTAGCTTGACTTGCTTCTTTAGCTCGTCTATTTGGCTTTGCAGTTGGGCTCTTTCCGCTTGTGAGCAACCCGTGGCTGTCTCGAACCTCCGCATTGCTTCGTTGTGTGGTGTCTTTGTGGTGATGACGATCTTTAAGACGTCTCTGTGTCTTTGCAGGTACGGGCAGCCCAGGTATCTTGCTCCATGTTTGCCCAGGCAGTTGGAGCATTTTCTTTTGTTGTTGGGTGCTCAGAAGACGGTGTCCAGCTTTGCCAGCGGACACTCCTTGAAGGCGTGATGATCGGCGCAGTATCGGTAGATTTCCGTCTTACTTCGACACGTTGCTCTTGTGTGGACGGCCCTCTGACATCTGGAACATTGGGTGATCATTGGGATGAATCTCTCTGGCTGCTGCATTCTCTTGTTGATTGATGCTGTGATCGGCAGCTCGCTGCCCTCTGTCGTCACCACCGTCAAGGTTGTGGGAATCTAGGAGTAGGTGAGGAGCCGCTCCATCTTTAAGAATCGATTGTGGTGATTATCTTCTCGTAGCTGATTTAGGATTTCTTCGTCTAATAGCTCCGCTTGGATACGCTTGATAACCCACTTGTTTGTCGGTGAGTCGGTGTTTCCGACTCTGGTGTCTTTCTCCTCTCTCTGCTTCTCAGTAGGTTTAGCTGTTGTATGTGGTGGGCTGTCGATCTTCTCCCTCCTGGTGGCTCCAGTAGTAGCTGTAGTTTCAGGTTCTTTGGTGCAGCTAGCAGGCAGGTTCTCCACGTTCATCGTCTTGACACGTGCCATTTTCCCCCTTATCAGGCTTCTTGACTTGTTCAGGCGATTTGTCTTGTTAGCGCTCGCAGTTGCGAATGAATCGACATGCATTCATATAGATCGATACATATATATCGATACATACACACATACGTATTCTCACACACACATACTTACACATATTGATGACACTTCGGCAGTTGCAATGAATCCTTTGGGTGTGTGCATCGTATGCGAGGCGGAGCATCTATCCACTTGTGACACCCCAGGGACATACGTAGATCGCTCTTCTATTATTTTGAGGAAGAATGGTATCATGAAGCCTATTCCTTGTACCTTTTCAAAGATGACAGCCCTTCTTGGTGTCACATATAGCTAGTGAAAACATGGAACAACTTCAGCCTGACATAAATTATACTACTTGAAAAGTAAACTGGTGACATACCAGTGATACAGTGTAACTTAATTGACAAAGTAGGCAACTAACTAGGCGATTGTCTATGTAATACTTGGAGATCAGAGAAGACAGATCAATAACGTGGGGGGGGGGGGGGGGGGGAGGAGAGAGCTCATGAATTGATACAGGTTAACACGACTTTAAAACCTATTCTAGACGATTTTTGGCTTGGACAAGTGATGATGTCAGCGTACCTAGGGAGTGTGAAAGAGGACATAGGACATAGACAGGACATAGGTATGCTACGGATAGGAATTAGACGGGACTAGAGTAGCCATCAACAGATAGGACATAGGGATATAGACAGGACAACGTCCTTGAATGACAGTGCAACCTTGGACTTGAATGACCTGAGACACAAGTCACCAACAGACGCAGTAAAGACAAGGCGACATCCAGAGTACCGAAACGTCCGACATAGCACGACTATTACGGACCTCACGGGTCACGCACCACGTGATGAAAGCACTGGGGGTGAGGGGGGGGGGGGCTAGAGAACTCAGACTGGACATGACAGCGATGGAGGAAAGACGCGTGTGGCTGAGTGAGAGCGTATACTGATGAACAGACCTGATAGCTTGTCATTGCTAAAAGAAAGAGGCACTATTTTTGCCTGTGCGCCGAGTGTGAGATTGAACTGCATTACGAAAGCACAAATGCCTGCTATGGCTAAGTATTGATATTAGAAAGTATATTATATAATGTATCATATAACATGTAATGTATCCATGTACGCAAATGTTGACTGTGTGCGTGAATAAATCATATTAGTCCACATGCATTTGGCTTGACACCTTTGTGTATGCATGTATTTGACTATCTCTGTAGCACCCACGACAACGAGCAAGTAACCGACACGTTGACAGATGGCTAAAATAGCAACAATCAAAGTGACTCCATGTCGATTCCAAAGAGATTCAGAAACAATCTAGGTTTAGCAACATCTAGACAAGGAGAGAGCAGTCATAACCAGTATGTTCAAGTTATAGGAAAGAAGATGTTTAAACTCGAGAATGTAAAGATGACTTGAAGGAGCAGATAAGTTGTTCAATCATTTCTTAAAACAGCAAAGAAATCATAACGAGGTACTGTGTTATTTTGCAGCACATATATAATTCCATGATGATAATGCAGCCTACTGATGAACAATTGATAATGTTGCAGGAATCAATACAACGTACTTTAAAAGAAATAATTTCACCTAAACATAGAATCGAAACAAAGGAAATGGAAGGCTGATACAGTTCTGCAGTCAAAGAATGAATGAAGAGAAAATTCCAGATAAAGAATAATGTATTAGAATGCATACATAAATAGTAAATAAATGAAGAGGGCAAAATAATCTGACTGAATAAAACCTACTTGTAATTAGTAGTTAGTAAACAGGTTCTGGCATGCTACGTAGAAGCAGTTCTAAAATATGGCTGTGAATCCGGAATAATTAAGTGAGAAAAACATCAAATTCACTAGAAGATTTAACGGTGTTGTTTATAAAGACGCATGCTGAAAATTCCTGGTAAAGCCTGCCTGACTATTTCATCTATATGTTTTTAGACTATGGCTTAAGTACAAACAGCCGAATTAGGCTGTTATATGTTTTGCCACATTATGAGAAGGCACACACTAGAACATGCCATGATAACTTGAAATATTTGTGGCAAGAAGGAGAGAGAGAGAGAGAGAGAGAGAGAGAGAGAGAGAGAGAGAGAGAGAGAGAGAGAGAGAGAGAGAGAGAGAGAGAGAGAGAGAGAGAGAGAGAGAGAGAGAGAGAGAGAGAGAGAGAGAGAGAGACAACGAGAGAAATTGCTTGAGTCTTCTGCTGTGGTCTCGAGGTATGGTGTCCGCCTCGAGTGCTGGAGGTCCTGGGTTCAGGCCCCGGTGAGGACCGGAATTTATTTAAAAAATCCACCTGGACTTCCAGTAATACAATTTCCCCTGGTCTCTGGGTAGTGAAATCGGACGCCCGTGTGTAATGTTGCGCACGTTAAAAAATCCCTTGGCAGTTGGAAATCGAAAAAGAGTAGCCTAACGGCGCTGCCCGGGCAAACGTTCGAGTTAAAAATTATTAGTATTTCAGGATCCTCGCCTATGCAACGGAGTTCGTGCATTGAGCTTAGTTTCTCCAGACTCAGGTATGAGTTAGGAGGAAAACGGAGCACTTATGGGTTAAACCGTGTGCCGTGATGTTGATCCGACGACTAACTTGTGGAATGGCATGGCACGGTGTCAGCACACGAATCGTCACATTGATTTAAGATCACGAAATGTAGATAATCATAATCGCCCACGTCATTCGCCAAGGCCAACGATTATATATTGTGTTTATGACCTGCCATATACACGGAGTTTGAAGGAGGTTCCGTATCTCCTTCGCGGAAGCACGATTGTATGTGATCAGCTGTCGATGTGCTCAGTGGCATTCCGTTCTATCTGTGCATGTTGCATGGAACTCACAAGGGAATTAATAAATAACAATTTGATTTGGTGTACAGTGACAATAATTCTGTAATATCAGTTGATGGCATATTGTAAATAATCTTGGATGTGACTTGGTTTTCATCTCTGGAAATTGAATACGTTACAAGAAATAATAGATATAATTGCAATAAAAAGTTAAAATAAGCTCATAGTCTGAATAACAGAACTATACAAGTAATAGACTTTACATAGAAAGGAATTTCTTCCCAAATGAAACAACATTGTGAATGGAACACATGTGGAGCACGTTAATATATGTAAGTATACGGGTACTTTACTAACAGCAGATAGATGAAACATTGATAACAATTAATTATAAAATTGCCAAAGCAAAGGCGACATTTTACAGGGTTAAGAAAATTCTCAGAATTACCTATTTGTCAATCGTGGTGAGATAATGTTCTGAATAAGTATTTCTAGCCAAGTCTGATAAAGAGAAGCGAATCATGGACAATTTCCAAACACGCGAGGAATTATTTGAAATGCGGTTTATAGAAGAATTATTAGAACAGAGCTGATGGATAAAAAGTGTGAATATGGTATATCGAAAGAAGTTAGAAAGAAGTGAACTCACAAAGGCTACTCCATCAGAAAGAGACAACCCACATTCTTTCAGAATGTCATGAGGAGGGGACATCTGGAGTAAGTCAAAACAGCGGAAAAGTTGAAGGAGAGTAGAGACAGAGAAAAACTGAGAGAGAAGATGCTGGACAGTTGGACACCATGGCCTAGGGAAACATATGCTTCAGACATGTTTGGCTGTACAAGAAATAGAAGTCTGTGGACAGACATGTTTGGCTGTACAAGAAATAGAAGTCTGTGTACAGACATGTTTGGCTGTACAAGAAATAGAAGTCTGTGGACAGACATTTTGGCTGTACAAGAAATAGAAGTCTGTGGACAGACATGTTTGGCTGTACAAGAAACAGAAGTCTGTGTACAGATATGGCCACCAACGCCATAGGGATGGACTATAACAAGGCAATAATTCTTTCATAGATTGAAAATGTATCGACGTAGTTTTACATCTGATTGTTGCGTGCTTAGCCACGCACGTATGACTTACACAGACGTCAAAGTAATTGTTTTCATAAATGGATCAGCGAAGCAGCTGAATAAAAAATGCATTTAAGTAACTTGAATTAAATGGATTAAGTAAATTGCTGAATTAGATGGGCAGATTAACAAGCGAATATCATGCATGGAGAAACACACAAACACACACATACACACACATACACACACACACATAAATATATATATAGCAGAAGAAGAGGCCGACCACATAAACGACTGACTGAGGGAACAGCAGCGTCCATGGGACGGGTAATCTCTCGATGTTTATACTTCACCTCGACACCGCAATGTACAAGAGGAACATAATGAGATGAGTTAATATATATATAATTAGTGCCCTGGTGCAGAATGACTTTTTGGCACTGTCTTGTTTAACTTCCCATAAATTACTTCTCTGCATGAATGACATATGTTGCTTATATCAAGTGCTTACCTTAAAACCATCTATTGTAACATCATGATTCGTTATGAATCGAATAGTGAAATTGCTGTTTTCACGAAGGATGTATTCATAGACATAACCCGTCAACAAGACGTCACATAATTTGACCCCGTCCACACACAGATAATCGTTATCACAACTCTTAGATGGCTCCAAATAAAATTGGCTGGGATAGATAAGAAGAAAGGAAGCAAATATTGGTATACAGTCTTAGCATCAAATGTGGTCAAGTTAAGTAGAGTCTGTTATCTTACAATTTGCTGCTAAATGGATAAGTTACCATCGATCATATTTATTCTGACAATTTTCGGCTTAGGACAACGTGTATTTATCGCAATGTTCTATCATCACATCACTTCTGTTTCCGTGACATGTCAACTGCCAGAAGAATCTTTTATTCCATATTGTTTAACGTTAGAATGCAGGGTCAGGTCTTGATAGGATGGCAAACTGGGCTGGGATTGATTGTTGCTTTTGTTGTTGGTGATGGTGTTTTTATTCGTTGTTAAACCTGTGCATAACCACTAACCACCATTATTCAGTTACCAAGAATGCACGCCAAAGAGAGGGAAAAATATATAACAATTGACTACACCAACGCAAACTGAAACCAAACCTTAAAAATTAACGCAACATCAAAACTGAAACTGGAACATGTGACAGATGACGTCAATTCTGGGAAAGATTTCATCAGCCAAGGCACAAGAGATCATTGGATAAAAAGAGACACGTGACAACGCCTCCATTTGAAAACCCGCTTAGAATATGTTAATCGCGCACTCTTTCTGCAAACTGCCTGATGAACAGACGTGAAAGCTAGTGTGACCGATTTTCAAATAGGGAAGGCAATATCTGAATGTCTGAATCCGAGGTAGGCTTGTTAATCCTTAGATTAGACTGATGACCAGATGTATCAAGTACCAAGTCATGGTATCCAGTGTTTGTAATGTCAATTGAATTGTATTATTATAAATTAAAACCTCTGAAATGTAAAATGCTCGACTGTTAGATTCTGACGACGCAAAGCCGATTCCCGGGCAAACTGACAATCTACTACTCTCTTCGAATACTGCAATCTCTGATATTCTTAAAGATAATTATTAACTTTAAGAAGTGCATAATACTACTACATTCTATTCTGGACAACTGTACGAAGTGATGATTCTAAGGCAATCTTGTGCATTTCATCTAGAACCACTGCTTAAAATGCTATCACTATCTACAGCTAAAATGACAGTTCGTGTACTAGAATGAGTGCCTTGTTCTAAAACAGACTTATCTATGTCTATTTTCAATTTAGAAAGCTGAAAGAGAAATCAAATCTTCCCTTTCTCCTTCATCTATTGAATAAATAGGGTTTGATGGAATAAATATTTATATTTGTGTCAAATTTTAATTAGATAAGGGCACTTATGAACTGCATTACATCAGAAAAGTTGTGCTTCGCGGAACTCCACCACCAGAAGTTGACTTAACTCATTACTCAACACAACTTAAAAACACAACCCCACACCACCCAACACTCAACACCACACCACCCAACACTCAACACAACAACAACAGATAATGGGAAAGGAGTTATTATACACAGAAGAAGAAGAAGTTGATTAATTGGGAAAACACAGATAATCATTTATACACACTACAAACCCAATTGAGTGATAGAAATGTTATAAATGTATGTCATTTATTTACATGCATCTTGACACCTCCTCACTCTTGTCACTGTCTTACTGTACACGTCTCACTGACCCCAGGTCCAATGAGAACTTACATACAGCAGGAACCAACTGAGACAAGGCGTACACAGTGTGATAAACTCTGACCACCCCAAATTAACCCAACACTAGATTAGAGAAAAGAAGAGAGGGAGGGGGGGGGGGGGGACTAGTTCCTACTTCAGGAATTTAGGTTTCTTCTGACCTACTTCTAGAATATTGTATTGATAGGATTGTATATGTTTATGTGAATTTTACACAGTGAATTCTTGGTGGCAACCCATTGGCAACCAATTGGCATCCAACTGGCAACCAACTGGCCAACCAACCAAACCAGACCCGAGAGAGAAAGAGATGAACAGCACTTGAGATGGAGGATGACTTGGCCCTGAGCAGAGTATGGGGAGGCCTTCAGAGGAGCTACACGGGCAGACCTGAAGTGGATCCATCAGTCAATGGACCCAGGCCTATCCTAATCCTCCAAATCATAAGGTTATCTCTCTCTTAGAAAGAAAACACACAACACTCAGTTTTCAAGAACTGATACCTAAATGTAGATTCATCATCTTCACACTTAACATGTACAACATTCAAATGTATACCATGTTTCCACTCTTATTGACATCTCATGTATTGATGCTTATTTGTTGATGGTCTGTGACATTGGTCCTATATGCATTTTTTCTAATTTATCTTGTGCAACCCACAAGAGAAAGTGTATTTACCAGGCCAGAAGACACAGGCCCATTCAATAAATAATTAACTGTCACTGATCTTATGTTGATTTATTAGTTCAACCTATCTGTGATTCACCATTTAATGTGTACATCATGTGGTCAAGATCTATTGTGATTGGTTATGTGTTTAATTGTTTAAAAACAAATTCAATCAGGATGAAATACTAAAAATGGGGAGGAAAGACTAGGTCTATCAACTGCTCAATATCCATGCTTTCTTAACATAAATCAGGCTGAGAGAATTCTCCAGACTT